>CANIUD010000293.1:0-540813 GCA_947470075.1 Closterium sp. Yama58-4 | reverse complement strand
GGAGGAGGAGGAGGAGGAGGAGGAGGAGGAGGAGGAGGAGAAGGAGGAGGAGAAGGAGGAGGAGGAGGAGGAGGAGGAGGAGGGAACAAACTCAAAGTATTGGCCTTGCCCAGAGACCCTCTGCCCTTGAAACCGCCTGTCCCACCAAACACATGCTGAAACCTCACCTCCCAGCGATATCTTCCCCAGCAGTACCTTCCTCAGAAATACCTCCCCCAGCGGTACCTACCTCCCCAGCAGCGCCTTGATGTCGTTCATCTTCCACCCCTCCGCCACCTCCTCCACCGTCTGCAGCACCGTCTTGTCTAAGTCCAGTGCTTGCGCCTGATGGAGGGAAAGACGGACAAGTCGCGATAGAGAGGGAGTGAGCCACGCAGCAGCCAGTGACTTCCCTCCGCCACCTCCTCCACCGTCTGCAGCACCGTTTTGTCTAGATCCAGTGCTTGCGCCTGATGCAGGGAGAGGGGAGAGAGGGGGGAGAGGCGCGGGGAGCGAGGGCAGAGGGACGAGAGGAGTAGGCGCACCCGCCACCTCCTCCACCATCTTTTGTCCAGGTCCAGAGCTTGGGCCTGGCAGATGGAAATGGAAGAGCAGGGAGAGAACAAGAGGGACAGGGAGGGCGGAAGAGGAGCAGGGGAGTGAGGAGCAGGGGAGTGAGACGCAGGGGAGTGAGAAGCAGCCCTCCCCTCCGCCACCTCCGCCACCGACTGCAACACTGTTTTGTCCAGGTCCAGTGCTTGAGCTGCTGCAACTGACTGACTCAGACAGTACCAGACGCACCTGGTTCTGAGCAAAGTAGTTGGGCACAACGCGGTGCTCCCCCAGGGCCACAATCCCATGCTCGGGCTCTTCAAATCCCACAATAAATCGAAGGAGGGTACTCTTCCCGCACCCATTCGGTCCAATGAACGCCAGCTTCTCGCCGCGTTCGATCTGCAGCTTCGCCTTGTCGAACAGCTCGTTTCGCTGCTCCTCCCCGCCGCCGCCGTTGCCGGCGCTGCGCTTCGCGTAGCTGTGCGAAAGGTTCGCGATCTGCACTGTGATGCGCCCGCTGCGCTCCAGCTCCGGGAAGCGGAACCGCATCTGCTTGCGCTCGAACGGTTTCTCCACCGCACCCTCTACTTGCAGGCGCTCCAGCGCCTGAGAGGAGAAGAAGGGGGGGGGGCAAGGTGAGGGAAGCGGAACCGCATCTGCTTGCGCTCGAACGGTTGCCCCACCGCGCCCTCACTTGCAGGCGCTCGAGAGCCTGAGGGGACACGGGGAATGCGCGGAAAGGGGAGAGATGGACGGAAGGGGAAGCGGAACCGCATCTGCTTGCGCTCGAACGGCTTCTCCACCGCGCCTTCACTTGCAGGCGCTCCAGCGCCTGAGGGAGTGAACGAGAATGGGGGCAGGGGAGGGACGGATAGTGGAGTGGAACAGGGATGAGCGGAAGGGGAAGCGGAACCGCATCTGCTTGCGCTCGAACGGTTAGCCCACCGCGCCGTCTACTTGCAGGCGCTCTAGTGCCTGAGGGGGGTAGAAGGGGGAAAGGGGGAGGGGATAAAGAGGATAGTATGGATGGACGGAAGGGGAAGCGAAAGAGGAAAGCGACAAAACAACGTCGCTTTCTCGCCCCTTCTTCCCGCATGCTTCTCACCTTCGCCCTCTCCCCTCACCTTCTCCGTGGAAGAAGCACGCCTCGCGTTCCCCCCTCCCTGCAGCCGCGAAATAAAATCATCTGTGCGCGCCATCCTAACCTCTTCCCCTTGAACTCCCCCATCGGCGCTATTTTCCCCTTGTCTCACTCACCTTCTCCGCGGAAGAGGCGCGCCCGGCGTTCCCCCCGCCCTGCAGTCGCGCAATCATATCCTCCGTGCGCGCAATCTCCTTCTGCTGCCGCTCCCACGCCATCCGCTGCGCCTCCACCCACTCCGCCTTCGCCGCCACGTACGCGCTATAATTCCCCGGGAACGTCATACTAATCCCCATCTCAGTCTCCACAATCTTATTACACAACTGGTCTAAGAACGCGCGATCGTGAGAGACGATCACCATGGGAACATCCTGCTGCTTTAAGTACTTCTCAAGCCATTCGATTGCGTCTAAGTCCAAGTGATTAGTAGGCTCATCCAGGAGTAATAAATCCGGCTGCTGCAGCAGAATTTTCCCCAGCGACATCCGCATTTGCCACCCCCCGCTATAAGAAGCCACGAGCCGCTCCGAATCCTCCGGACCAAACCCTAGCTCCGGCATCATCTTATTAATCGCCACGTCAACGCTGTACAAGTCGAGCGCCTCGGCTTTTTTCTGGAGGTCGTCGAGTTCGTCTAGAAGCCGCGACATTAACTCCATGTCCTCCGTGGCGCGTTCTAGCGCGGCTTGGACCTCTTCCAGCCGGTCTTTAATGTCCATCTGCTCCGCAAACGCGGAGAGAAACTCTTCGCGAACCGTTCGCGAAGGGACGACGTCGAACTCTTGCGTGAGGTACGCAATCTTCATGCTCGGCCTCGCTTTAAGCACAACTCCAGAATCCGGCTCGATTTCCCCGTTATAATCTTCAGCTGCGTGGTTTTTCCCGCGCCATTCACGCCGACGAGACCCACGCGCTCCCCACGCTTCACCTCCCAAGAAATATCCGTTAAAAGTTGCACTCCCTTGAACGTCTTAGTGACTCCCTCGAGGCGCACTCCGGATGCCACGCTCGACGCTCCCGCGCGATCGCCGGAAGTTTTACCGGAGCCGGCAGATTTAGCGGCTCCGCGACGAGGGGAGCCTGGAGGGGTACCGCCGGAAGAGGTGCCTGGAGACTCGAGATGTGGTTGTGAATGGTGAATTTCGTGAGGCTGCATAATCCCCACGTCTACTTCCTCCTCCACCTCTACTGCGACGGCGGCTTGCGACAGTTGCGACAGCTGTGCGACGGGTTTCTTCCCTTGGCGAATTCTGCACTCCGTCGGGCGAAAGGCGCGACGCTGAGTGCCGTGGAGGGGAAGGTTGAGAGAGGAGCCATGTCGGAATGGGATAGAGATTGCGTGGCTCGTCATGGGCTTAAGTTTAAGTGCGAGAGGAGAGGACGATAAGGACATGGAGTTACTAGGAGCCTGAGAAGCGCAAGCGGGTTTTATAGCGGAGCTAGAAAGCACGACGGGACCGCTCATGGTTTCGTGAACAGCGAGTTTCCTGTCGCCGGCCGGAACCTTGAAAACGAGACGGACTGTAGTGACAACAGCGCACCGCAAACGCGTGCCTGTGCGCAAGAAAAAGGAGCCACCTGAGTCGTCAAACGAAACGACACACTAAGCTGTTGCGCTTCCTGACTCAGCGAATGCCTAGTCAGAGGGAGCCGCTTCGCAGGAAAAAACGTGACAGGTTCAGGAAAAAGTGATGGAAATGGCAGCCATGGCTGGAATTTAGGGTGAAGGGAGCCACGGAGATATCGAGGGACAGAGAGGGAAGGTCCAAACAAGAAGGCAACGAAGAGTTGACGAAATTTCTAACGAAAGCCGGACGCCAACGAGGTAAGGACGGCGAAGCGAAGAGCTGACGGGAGCATGGTAACCAACTGACTGGGACACCCCACATGACTGGAAGCGATCTTTGATCTGACGGTCAGTGCTGATTGATGGCGGGGAGATCCGTTGTGGGAACTTCGAGATTGCTTGAACCTCTGAAATGATGCCAGTTGGCACCGGGCAACTTTCTGTTTAGGGTGAGGCAGGAGCGATTGTGATTGGATGTTGTGTAGTACCAGAGACGGCGTGGCGGCGCCACAGAGGGTACACGCAGGCGAAGCGGACCAACTGGCACGCGCGACTGATTGAGATGGAAAAGTGCATCCACAGGAATCGCGACGCGAAGCGATCGCAACCGCAAATTCGAATCTTCCTTCTCACAAAACATCACCACCATCAACACGTGCAGATTGCTGATATGGGGAGTTATTAGCGGAGGTTGTACATAATATCCCAAAATGAAAGAACCATTAACAAATATTCTCTAAAAGTGAGCAAAATACACATACAATATGCAGAGTGTCTTTCGACCCAATAAATCAACCAGATTTTGACCTAATCCGCACGCTAACTTAAAACTGATTATCGAACTGGATATGCTTATCGACTTCAGTGAAATAAGTGCTAACTAGCAATTAGCATACATGAGTGCCTCCATATACACTTAGGCAGACATGATGACGAAGAAGATGAAGAGAGCAATGGCAAACACTGCCATCACCCAACACGTCTGTGACAAGAGACAGGGGGCGACAGGGCAAAAGCAGGCATGAAGAAATGGTTTTAAGCAGACATAGAAGAGTCTTGTGTGGAAAGGGATGGGCGGGGCGGGGTAGGGAAAGGGCGGGGGGGGGAGGAGAGAGGGGAGGGGAAAGGGAAGCGATAAAAGGGAAAAAAGGGTGGAGGCAAAAGCGTACCAAAAAGCTGGGCATGCATTGACACTGTTTCAGATGCTAAAAGAAAGTCACCACATGATAAGGCATTCCAGGTTTAGAGTGCGTACGAATGAGCTGGACTCGCGTTGACTCCTCGCTGCCTGGGTAAGCTGTTTGTTGGCATTCACTGCCTGTGCCCTTGATCCCTCTATGTTGGCCTCTATGTCATCTGCAGGGAGGAATAAGAGTCAAGGCATGGGAATGGGCATCGGGGTCACAAGCGATTCGTGAGAACTGCTTGTTGGCATTGACTACGCTTAGCGCCTCCATGTTGGCCTCTTTTACGTCTGGATGGAGGTGACTTTTGAGTCGACTCATAAGTCAATGGGCATCAGGGTCACAAGAGACTCATGAGAGCTGCTTGTTGGCATTCACTGCCCTTAGCCCCTCCATGTTGGCCTCTTTGTCGTCTGGATGGAGCGTCCATCATGGAGGGCAGAAAGGACAGGCTCCAGAGGCAAGCTTCAGAATAATCCAGAGGCGAATACAAGGACACTCGCTCGCCCTTGATTCACCGATCATCCCTCCCTGCTCTTGGACCAGCACGGATAGGTCTTGAAAGTTCTCAATCACCTCCACTATCTGCACACTCCATATAAGCGCACTCATTACAAGCCCATGAACTCGCCCTTGACTCACCAATCATGCCTCCCTGCTCCCTGACCAGCACGGCCAGGTCTTGAAAGATTTCATTCACCTCCACTCTCTGCTGCTGAATCTCCTGAATGCCTTATGGCCTACTCGTTTAAAGCCCACTCGATATAAGCCTACTCATGACGAGCCTAACACCTTGCCCTTCACACACCAATCGTGCCTCCCTGCTCCCGTAAGAAAGTGCTTCGCCGTCCAAGTAGCAGCTGTGGCAAACTCGTCACGCGCAGCGACAGGAGGAACGGGAGAATCATAGGAAGAGCAATGAGTTACGCTAGTCGGCGAGGGTGAATCGATAGGGTGAATCGATAGATGTGCTCTTATAGATTCAGGGAGGATTCCTGGCTTCGGGACTTCCGGTGTTTGGGCCTTCCGAACATGTGGGCTGACTCGAGGTGTAATACTGCATCTCGTGTCAACGACCACATTTCCCACGCGATTTTTTAGGTCTGAGTTGACGAGAGTTACCACATCTCGTCACCCACGCCCTGCTGTTCATTGGTCAGATGTTGTTTTACCAACATCGTGCGACTTCAACTCACGCCTTCACGATCGGCCACGCGACCACAACATTGACAGTCAGCCGTCAATGTCGAAAGTGTTGCACGTGCGCGCATTTGGCGAAGCTGTCTGACGTCGATTCAGTGGTCTTGAAAGATTTCATTCACCTCCACTATCTGCACACTCCATGTAAACGCACTCATTATAAGCCCACAATCTTGCCCTTGACTCACCAACCATGCCCCCCTTCTCCCTGACCAGCACGGCCAGGTCTTGAAAGATTTCATTCACCTCCACAATCTGCTGCTAAATCTCCTGAATACCCACTCACTATAGGCACAGTCATTACAAGCACATAAACCCTTGACTTACCGATCATGCCTCCCTGCTCTCGGACCAGCACGGCCAGGTCTTGAAAGATCTCGTTCACCTCCACAATCTGCTGCTGAATCTCCTGAATGCCCTGCTCCCGCTCCTCTATCACGGCCTCGTTATAAGCCAACTCGCCTTCCACTACTGCCATCTCGTGTCTGCAACAAGGGAAAGGCAGGGGCGAGAGGGCAAGAGTGAAACGGCAAGGAGGGGTGAAAGAGGGTAAAGGGGGGTGACCTTTGAGCGGACTCACATTTTAGCACGGAGTGAGAAGGCAAGCTGTGGGGAAAAGAGCGAAAGATAGACTGGTAAATGTGGACGCGAGTGTGGGGGGGGTGGAGGGTGTTTGGAGGTGTGGGAGGATGTTGGGGGGGACCCCAACGAACCACTATGCATTTACCCACATGCAGAGCTCTCTCACACCCACACCACACTCCCCCCCCCTCTCATCCCCTCTGCTCTCCTCTCACATCCTCGCAGTGTGAGAGACCTTAAGCGTCTCAGAGCTCTCACATTCAGACCTGAAGCTTCTCAGAGCTCTCACATTCAGCTACCCGCCCCGCTCTCACTTAAAGGTATGCTGAGACGTCTCACCTCTGCTGCGCTAGCAGCGGGTCTCTCTGCTCCTCCCTGTCCGCCTGCTCTGCCAACTGCGCCCCACCTGACCCTCCGAAATTACACAAGCCCACACACACTGCTTGTTTTGAAAAGTCTCAAAGCAAGTCTGCTCTCACCTCTGCTGTGCTAGCAGCGGGTCTCTCTGCTCCTCCCTGTCCGCCTGCTCTGCTAACTGCGCCCCACCCGCCCCTCCGAAATTAGACAAGCCCACATTGCCTGCGCCCCTGCGGACGAGAGGAACGGGAAAAGACCACCACAAAGGGGCATGAGTGAAGGGAAGAAAGAGAAGAGGTACGGGGTAAGGAAAATAACGCGAAGTGAAGAGACGTGAAGGTGCTGCGCGCGCTCAAACTCACATCACTTTTCTGTCTCACCATCTGTAGACCCTCTCACTGCAAGAAAGGCTGCCTCACACACCCAACCTCCTCTCACGCACCTCTTCCCTCTCCCTCTGCCTGACGACCCTCCTGACGACCCTCCTGACGACTGCAACGAGATGCCTGACGACCGTCCTGACGACTGCAACGAGATGCCTGACGACCCTCTCAACTGAGGGAAGGTACCTCACAACTCATAATCACACAAACCCAACTCCTCTCACGCACCTCTTCCCTCTCCCACTGCCTGACGACCCTCCTGATGAGCCCAACGAAGCCACGGACGGGGCCCCACCCGCCCCCCCTGCGGGCATCTGCGCGTTTCCCCCGCGGCGGGGGCTCTCAAAGGGCGCGAAGGCGGCCTCCCGCTCCGCCGCGAGGTGCTGCGCGCGCTCGAATTCCCGCAGCACTGCCTGGAAGTCCTTGGCTAGCTTGGCGTCGCTGATCTTCTGCGTCGCCTGCGGTTCAACAAAGGGGGATGAGGGGAAATGGGCGTCCGGGTTGAGGGAAAAGACGAGGGGAGTTCGTTACACGCAGCACTGCCTGGAAGTCCTTAGCTAGCTTGGCGTCGCTGATCTTCTGCGTCGCCTGCATAGAGGATGACGATGGAAGGAGGGAGGAGCGGGGAGGGAGGGATGCGTGGGGGGAAAGGGCGGGGGTATGGGAGGGGGTTGAAGGGGAGGGAGGAAGGGGAGTGTGAAGGAGATGGGACTCAAGATGAAGACAGCGGAATGGTAGTGCGCGAAATAATTGGGTAGGATGAGGGACAGGAGGAGGAATGCGGACGGGGAAAGGGGGAAGCGTGGGGTGGTAGGAGAAAGCGGAGGCGGGGGACGGGGGGGGGGGGGGGGGGGGGGGGGGGGGGGGGGGGGGGAGGAGATAGGATGGGAGGTGGGGTGTGAAGGAGACGGCACTCACGCTGACGCCAGCGGAATGGTCGCGCGCGGAAGCATCTTTCAGCTTCTGCGCCGTGTCCTTTGCCAGATGGCTGATGTACTGCCGCGACTTGTGCCTGTCGTTGACGGAGGGTTGACGGACGGTGACGAGGAAAACCGGGAGAAAAAAAGGACGGGGGGAAGACGGATGTGAGGATGTGAGGATGCTTGCGATGAGAATTGAGGTGCCACGGCAGACGGCCAGAGCTGCGTACGAATGAGTCTCCGAGACGTGCAAGAAGAAACCGAGCATAGGGACGAAGAAGCGACAGAGCACTAAGGATGAAGACGCAAGCGAGGGCTCGAAGGCTCTCGGGTAGGAGCAACATATTCCGGTCCCAAAAGCCACGTGATGACGACAGACGAAACCCTAACGGCACGTGGGTGGCGGTACAGCCTCTCACGGAGTTCAACAGCGCTGTTCGAGCTACTCAGTGTGCTGACAGCACGACTAGAAAGAAATTAAATAAATAAAGAAACAAATAACATATTAATCCTTGGATCTTCGTAATCAATATAAGATGATCTCCACGTACAGCTTCTCACGGAGTTCGACGGTGTCCTTAGCGGTACCCAGCGTGTTGACGAGCCGCTTGAACGTCCCCACTGCCGTATTCATCTGAAACACGCCTGAAGCCACCGCCTGACTTGACAGAACCGTCTGACTTGACGGCCCAGAAGTCGGCCGACCGACTCCGTTCATACCCCCACCGGCAGGCCCGGACGACCGGCCGATGTCCTGAAAGCTCATGCTGACGTGGTGTCGTCGAGCGGTCTTGGTGCCTTTGCGTTCTAGAGTGCTCCGCTTCCCGCAACTTCGCAGCCAGCTGAGTCGATCCTGTGAAAACAACCCTCGACGTTCCTATACGTTTAACACGACAGCGATAAGCGGCGGCTTAAGAAGGTGGTCTCCAAGCGCGTACCTACTGCCGCGTGGTTCTAGAGTTGGACTTTGCGTGGTTCTGCGTGCTTCTGCGAGATGACTAACAAGCCACCCAAGTGCTATCCTTCTCCTACTGCTGCCTGGCACTCTTTGCTTTTCGAAACGACTTACAAGTCATTCAAGTGGAGTCAACCTACCTCTGCCACGCTCAGGATGCTCCTACAACTACTTTTAAAGCCTCTTACTATCAGACAGGCTAAGGAGATGAGGTTTCATAACGGATCACGGATTGATATTCCCTTGCCGAAACTCACGACTCTCTGAGCATTAGCATGGCATGTGGCATATTTCTCCTGCGCGCCATGTGCGGCATACGGCGTATCTGTGTATAAGAACCTAGCGCAGTAGTAGCACGGCAACTTCTTCACTCCAGAAAAGCTCGTTTGACGACTTGAAAAGACCACAATAACCGAACCAACAGCCCCCCAGCATTCCAGATTCGACCGTGATTCACCAACGGCAGGTTGCAAGTGGTAAAATGTGGTTGATTGTGATTTGGTAGGATGGAGGTAATTTGAGGTGAGGTAAGATCGCCTTCCTGGGCTGTAGAAAGTTCGAAGTGGGGATAGCGAAAAGTGCACTCGGCTCGGAGGCTCCAGGCGAGCAAAGATACCCTCGCTTCAACCACTCCGTTACAGGCCAACAATCCTGATACCACTGTTGGCCAATTTTACACAATTAACTAATTGATATTAGATGGATAATGCACACATCTAGTTCACTTTTGGTTACATAATTATTTTTAATTTAGTGAATTATTTAAAAAAAATATATAATAATTCATAAAATTTTAAACATTAACAAGGGATGTTGAATTGTTGATTCCCCCTCCTTAATACTCAATAAAAACCAGTCATAATGCTATATCACTATTGAAGCTTCAAATACAGCGATCTTGTCTTTGGTAACTACAACAGAGCATCCAATCTTGCAACAGATGCCCTTCCACATCAGACACGGAGTATCCAATCTTGCTTGCTGTGGTCCCCCCCATCACTTACATGGCCAGGCTAGTCGCAATCTTAGTGGCGGACGTCCAGTGGTCGACAAGCGTGGTGCTAGTAACCCTCCTTGATCAGCTGACGTGGTGTAAAATGGTTGGCCTGCTGGTCCTGCCAGCACGGCTCCACGATTAGGTTCGGAGTTGAGGTTGAGCTTTCAAACACCTCCTTTCTTCACGGAGGGCGGCTCGTGGTAAGAATTGCAGCCCCTGATCGCAGCACGTTCCCGTGCAATCCTGTTCGCTCGATTGGCGAAGTTCCAGGAGGGTGTTGCGACACTCTCTCCGTGTCTCGCAGGGTGTCGCCTGCATCACATTGCAGAGACGAAACGCGCCAGCAGAGATCAAACAGCGAATGAAATTGTCAGAGACAACCTCCGGGAAAATCCGAACCGTCCGTTGTATTGATAACACAATTTGGATCAGCGGAAGCGCAAATCGACCATCCGATCAGCGCGCAAGTCACGAAACGCACGAGAGAGGTCACATCCATTCCCGAGGTGGGTATAGTTGTCCAAAAAGCAGATAGGCAGTAGGGAAGTGAAGGGAAGGAAAGGGAGTCAGCCAACGACGTTGATCTCAACAAGCAGACTAGTAATCGACAGTACGACGAGGCACGAAGACTAGAGACCAGTCTCGAGTCGAGAGAGGTGGTGGTAGGAGGCGACAAGCGAAGAGGCTGCCTTGAAAGTGACGGGCGTGTGGTTTGGGGGGCTTTATCCATCAGAGTCACGCTTCTGTCGCCTAAAAAATCGTTATCCATTACTTTCGACGTGTCTGGCATTTAGTGCTGCTGGATACTTGCCAAGTCGTTGTTGCCTTGTCGACAAGGTCTCTGATTCTAACAGGTCCTCTTACCATCGTTCCTTCAGACGCCCAATGCGTGACTAGTAATTTACCGTGTAATAAGTGCAACTAATCTTGCACTTCTTTTCCCGGGCTTTTGGGTAGCTGATTGCGTTCGCAGTCACCGTATAGTCATCAGCAGCAGATAAGGTTATGGTAGCCTCGCTCGTCACAGAACCGGCCACTGATCTAGCTTGTTGCGAGCACATGGCGAACAGTTGTCCGCAACCTCCGCTACCGAGAGTTTGCAACAAGTGGTTGGCCAATGGCCGACCAGCAGCAGAATCGACTATTCTAGTAACTGGAGGAGCAGGGTACATCGGTAGTCATACATGCGTTCAGCTGCTACTAGAGGGCTACAGGTAACAGACCCTGGTCGATCTTTTTACATTTATAATTCTAGTAATTGCTCAATAATAGTTTTGTTCCTCGTCGACCAGTTTCCTTAGCGTCTGTACAGCCTCTTTATAGCTGCTCATGATACGCTCCTTACCAAGCTCACTGACTGAGGACCTGGTCATCATCGCGATGCATGGCTAACATGGTGGTTAATCTAGTTCCTCCGATTTGTCTGACACGTGGTGTCCTCAGAGTGGTTGTGGTGGACAACTTGGACAATTCATCAGAGCAAGCCGTGAAGAGAGTGGCGGAGCTCGCAAGCGAAAACGGCAGGAACCTAAGATTCTTCAAGGTCAGCCAAGAGTGCTTTTTGAATGAATTTTGTTACATTAACATTATCATTCTTCAGATCGGTCAAGAGTGCGGTTCTGGCACTGGCCTGACTCGTCGTACTCAGGTACAAGCTATTCCCGCTTTTTTGGTAAATCAGAAAGCATTCTGCTGATTGGGATGGAATGGATGCAGGTTGACTTACTTGACAAGGAAACACTCGAAGAGCTCTTCAATCAAATTCAGTGAGTAAATATCGCAAGTAAATAATTCAGTAAGGAAAGTAACCAAAACTAGAAGCCTTTCGGGATGCAATCTTCTGTTACCTCATCCAGTGACTTCAGAATCGAGCCAGTATTTTTTTACTCGGCGAAGTGGAGTTTGAATGGTTTCAGAACCCTTCGATGTGTTGTCGCCTGGCGAAATTAGCTTGGTACCTTTCCGTTTAGTGTGTGTCTCTACGCTTCCCGTCCAACGCGATAGCTTCACCTTTTTCTTTCCGCGTGTGCTCTGGTGCATAATTGGACGATTATTCCCTTGCAATGTTCCGCTAGCACTTGGAATGCAATGACTGACTTGCAATGCTACACTTGCAGCTTCGACGCGGTGATTCACTTCGCGGGGCTGAAGGCCGTGGGAGAGAGCGTCAAGTTCCCGCTCAAGTACTACCAGAACAACGTCACCGGCACGCTGAATCTGCTGGAGGTCATGAGCGACCACGGCTGTAAGAAGGTACGCCTTATAAGACGCCTCGGTAACAGTCTTATAGGAACAATGCCACAACAAAGAGAGCATCACCGCTCATTTCTCGACTCCATGAACCCCCCTCTGATCCCCTTACTCTCAAATCTTGTTCTCTTCATCAGCCACGGTGTGCGGCCAGCTGAAGCTGGTACCCTGCACGAAAGTCGTTCCTCCCACACCTGCAGAAATTGGTACCTTTCCCTTTTTACTCCCTCAACCCTCCTTTCATCCCCGCTCTCGCAGATCGTGTTCTCTTCGTCAGCCACGGTGTACGGCCAGCCGAAGCAAGTACCCTGCACGGAGAACGACGAGCTGCAGACGCTGAACCCGTACGGCCGATCCAAGGTACGACAGGGCACGAAAGGGTACGACAGGTAACGAAAGGATCAGCAAATTCAAGGTGTGGCACTAGAGTTGAGAATTGTGAAGAATGGTTTTCATGAATGTAGCATAAGGGAAAACCAGGTAGTTATGCTTTCCTGGCTAGCTTCTTATCGGGACCTGATAATTATCCTCGTATCAACAGTAAAAAAAATAAAAATAATTCCACGTTCTTTGTGTGTTCGGTTCCAAACACCCCCGTTATAAACCGCGTCATGTGCTGTGCTTTGCAGCTGAACATCGAGCGCGTGCTGCAAGACGCGTACGAGTCGGACGCAGCGTGGATTTTGAGACGTCTCAAAACCCGACATTTATCTCTGTGCTGTGCTTCGTGTGCAGCTGTACATCGAGCGCGTGTTGCAGGACGTGTACGCTTCAGACGTGGCGTGGAGCATCGTGCTGCTGCGCTACTTCAACCCCGTGGGCGCGCACCCCAGCGGGCGCATCGGGGAGGACCCGCGCGGCATCCCCAACAACCTCATGCCGTTCATTCAGCAGGTCGCCGTGGGCCGGCGGACGCATCTGTCGGTGTTTGGGAGCGACTACCCCACACGCGATGGCACCGGGGTGAGTGGGAGTGGGTGGGAGTGGGAGGTCTCGGGGTCAGTGGCGTGTGGGGTATTGACGGAACGAACCATGCGTTGTTTTAGAGGGGCCTCAAAAGAAATTGGGATTGTATGGCGCCTTATAGGGGGCCACGGAACCAACGAGCTAAGGTCGTTTTTCCTCCTAGTGGTAGATCCGAAGCGAATGAGCCATGACATGAACTCTTTTCACACGGTTGCAGCTGCCAGTGCATTGTTGCAGGATGCTTTCCCGTTGGTGGTCCTGACGTCCCCTCGGCAATGGCATTCAATGTGCAGGTCACAATACTTCTCATTGTGATTAATTACCCTATTACAAGGTGCTTCGCACCATCTTCCCCCATTCCGTTCTGCAAAACAACTCGTGTTCTTGTTCCGCTGCTGTTTCTTGCCTCCGGTCATTGACCCCCCCCCTCTCTCTCCACCCTTCCTCCCCCCTTTCCCCCTCCCCTGACTTGTGACGCGGATGCAACCCCTTCTGACGTGGCGTGACCAGGTGCGGGACTACATCCACGTCATGGACCTTGCTGCAGGCCATGCAGCAGCGCTGAGGCGAATATTCACGTGCCAGACAGGAGGTACGTGAAGTGGCAGCCAGATGTAGATTCAGAAGCAGCAGCTCTCTTTCCCACAATGTGGCTTTCCACGCCTCTGTCTCCCCTAGTCTAGAAACCCCTCGTTGTGGTCGCTTCTCTTGCAAAGACCTCCAATGCAGACACCCTTCGCACCTCCCCCTTGCACTCCCCTCACCTCACAATCCCCTTGGCTAACTGCGCGCCCTCGCACTCTCCTCCCCCATTCCACCACCTCCAGGTTGTGACGTGTACAACCTGGGCACAGGCAAGGGCGCCACAGTGCTGGAGATGAGGTGACCTTTGAGTAAACTTAAGAACTCTATTGAACTCTTGTACTTCCCTCTCACCCGGCCCTCCACTTGCAGGCTGTGACGTGTACAACCTGGGCACAGGCAAGGGCACCACAGTGCTGGAGATGGTGGCTGGATTCGAGAGGGCATGTGGCCAGGTGAGAGGGCCCTGCTGATTGTGGTTTTCCGTGATAAACTACCTCTGAGCTGTTTCAGTAGTGTTATGCTCCACTTATGCAAGCGCGTGTCGTTGAGACGTCGCTTTTCCCCTCTCCTGCGTTTGACCCTCGCTTCTCTCAATCTCTCAATCTCTCACCATAGTACTCATTGAGTGTGCGTGCCCTGCATTCATTCATTCATTAATTCATTCATTGTGTTTTTTTGGCTGGCCTCGTTTTGCTTCCTGTCTTGCAGAAGCTTCCTGTGAAGTTGTGTCCCAGACGACCAGGAGACTGTTCCGAGGTCTTTGCATCCACAGACAAGGCGCAACAAGACCTCAACTGGAGGTAAGAACTGCATCTAGGGTTGACTTCGAGTAAATGTGCATTTTTTTCGTGGCCGAAGTCCCCTACTGCATGCATGCTTACTTGGTGCCCTTATCACTTGTGTTGTTATTCTATGCTTTACCCGGATTATTCTTTGCAGAGCTACACGCACTGTGGAGGACATGTGCCGGGATCAGTGGAACTGGGCGAGGCAAAACCCAATGGGGTATGCAGCAGATGAAGATAGTGAGGAGGGGGAGGAGAGTGTATCAGGAAGGGATGCAGCAAATGGAGTTGGCTCTCTTGGGGTCTTCAAAACCAGAGGCATGGGGTGCCGGAAAGTCTCTCTTATTAGCATATCGCCAATCTCGAGTTGCGGGTCGTTGGGGTCGCTGGATGACTACCCTAGTTTGGAAGGCCAACACAAAGTATTGTAACAATTGGTTAGGGGCATCTGGGTGGAGCTGCATGGGAGCGTGTATCCTGTGTAGTGTGGGTAGGATTTGCCATTTGGATTTATTTATACTCCTTTTAGCACCCTGTTGTGAATAGGTGTCCTAATTAGGCCCTAATAATATTTTATTTCTTGGGAAGGTTATTGAAGGTCTTATACGCATTTCTGACATGTTGCTGGACTGGACAGGTCGGCTCAACGTTAGGGATCCACGTGGCGAGGTGTCGGCAAACGCATTGGTGATGACGACACGTCATGGATCGGGTCCGTTACGTCAGTCGAATGCATTTTTTCAGGCGAGGCGACATTTTCAAAACGATAAACATTTTCGAGCTTCAGTGGCTAAACATTTTCGTTTGCCCTGCGATTGCGGTAAAAGCAATATCTTTTCAACTCGGCTAAATAGGAAACAGTTTTTATCGAGAGATCCTTCCAGTGTTTAGCAACTACGACCCCCGCCTCCGGAATAATTTTCCATCCTTCATTTGCATTGCTCCTTTTCCCGCCAAACAAGCAACCTTCATCCCCCCCAAGCCTTGCCAGTCCCAAGCCAAGCCAGCCTCCCCCTGATACTACTAGCACTTTCGTTATCCTCCATTGCTGCTTGTTCCACCTTGCTCTGACATACCTTCCTGACTTTCCTTGCCGCCTGCTGCTGCGGCCGCTTCTCCTGTTGCAAGAAGTGCGACACTTGTCTGGCGGGAGCTTTGTTAGCTACGCTTGCGTTCCTCTTCTAGGCGGGTTATGCCGGCAAGGATGGCGGGAACCCTGCGCTATGTCCTGCCGCTGGCCCTAGTCTCGCTTATCGTCGTCCCTTTCGCGCGCGCCGACGATGACGTTTCCGTTAGTACTGCGGAATCAGATGTTTTTTTGGAGTCGGATAATAATTCTGACGATCCCTCGGATAATATCTTGGGATCTACGGAGGTGAATCATATCCTCTCCAAGCTTCCCGCCAGCCACCCGCTGCTCGGCGCGCTGCGCAATCCGGCGGAACACTTCGCGCGTTTCATCCACCGTTTCAACAAGTCGTACGCGGCGGATCTCCGCCAGTACCGCGCGCGCCTGCGCATCTTCCGCGCGAACCTCCTCCGCGCGGCGCAGATCCAACTCCAGGACCCCTCCGCGGAACACGGCGTGACCCCCTTCTCAGATCTAACCCCGGAAGAATTCGCCAAGACGCATCTCGGCCTGCTGCCCGTTGATTCCGCGCGGTCCGCTCGCAGCGCGCTTCTGGAGAGCCTTAAAGCGGAGGGACGGCTGGAGCGGTCCGAGCTGCCGACGGGGGATCTTCCGGAGGAGTTTGACTGGCGCGAGAAAGGAGCGGTGACGGGCGTTAAAAACCAGGTACGTTCGAGTCGGGAGATATCTATTGGGACCTGGCTGAGAGATATTTATCGGGAGGAGGGCATGGGGATTGGGTTTGGCGCGAGAAGGGAGTGCTGAAGGGTGTCAAGAACCAGGTATGGAAAAAGAATCAAGCGATAAGTTCTACTTTTTTTTTTTCTTCGTCTTCTTCTTCTTCTTCTCGTAATCATTTACACCTTTTGCCCATCCTGCTGCATCTCTCTTCGCCCCCTTGTCTCTCCCCCTCCACCCAGGGCATGTGCGGGTCGTGCTACGCTTTCAGCGCGGTGGGCGCGTTGGAGGGCGCGCACTATCTCGCCACGGGCGATTTGATCAGCCTTAGCGAGCAGCAGATTGTCGACTGTGACCATAACGTGAGTGGGGAGGATGTGACTATAACGTGAGTACCTGTACTTGAATTCGACCGTAGGGCAAATACAGCGAGCATTGAAGAACGTGCGCTACTATCCGGCCACGGGCGAGCTCATCAGCCTGAGCGAGCAACAGATCGTCGACTGTGACCATAAGTTGAGTGTGGCTGAAACACAAAGATGTGATTGTAACGTAAGTGGTGGTAGCACGAGGGGCAAACAGAGCGAGCAAGCATTGGAAGGGGCACACTATCTAGCAACGGGGGAGCTCATCAGCCTCGGCGAGCAGCAGATCGCAACGTGAGTGTGGCCACAACGTGAGTGGTGAGGATGTGATTCTAACAGTCGTGTGACCACAGGACAGGACGGAAGGACGCTGCAAGTATAGAAGACGTAAAAGCACCCCACCTATGAGACTCACCCTTCTTTCCCGTTCCCCCTCCCCCGTTTTCTCCCACCCACACCCCCTGCCCTTCCCGTGTCTCCCTTGTCCTTTCCCTTCTTGCTTCAGTGCGATCCTAAGGAAAAGGAGGCGTGTGACTCGGGCTGCGGCGGCGGCCTGATGAACAACGTGTTTCGTTACATCGAGAAGGCTGGCGGCTTGCAGACGGAGCAGGAGTATGGCTACACGGGCAGGGAGGGGCTCTGCCAGTTTGATGCAGGGCGGGTGGCTGCGAGGGTTGAGTCGTTTGTGGAGGTGCCTCAGAAGGACGACCAGATGCAGGCGCACCTGGTCAAATACGGGCCTCTTGCAGGTGAGAGCAACTGTTCTTGAGGCTTGTACAGCACAGCTGCGTAAGGGCTGCGGGGGGGTTTAGTTACACGGGCAGGGAGGGGCACTGCCAGTTCGGCGCGGGATGAGTGGCAGCGAAGGTGGAGTCGTTAAGGTATAAAAATAAAAAAACTAAGGATCTCGGATGCTTTTGCATACAAAAACTCAAGGTGTTACAACGCTAAGCATTATTGATCCGCTTAACATTGTAACACCTTGAGTTCTTGTACGCAAGAGCACCCAAGATCGTTAGATTTTTTTTTTTTTTTTTTTGGTGCATTGTTCTCTCTTAATTCCAACTAAAATGTGTGTTCTTACATCAAGAATGTCTCCTGCCCTCTGCAACCGCCATGCGTTGAACCGCGGGGTGCATATGGTGGGGTATGAGTCACGCGGGTTCTCAATAAATCACCACCTCTCTTGCCCTTCCCACACCTTCCTATCCCCCTGCTTCCTCCCACTCTTCCCTTCCCCACTTCTACCCTTTCAGTTGCTCTCAACGCCAACTGGATGCAATCATACGTGAAAGGCGTCTCCTGCCCTCTGCTCTGCAACCGTCATGCCCTGAACCACGGTGTGCTCATGGTAGGGTACGGTTCCCATGGGTTCTCCCCTGCTCGCCTGCGCTACAAGGACTACTGGGTGATCAAGAACAGCTGGGGCAGCTCGTGGGGCGAGCAGGGGTATTACAAGCTGTGCCGGGGGAAGGATGAGTGCGGGATCGATTCTTATGTGTCTGCTGTGGTGGCTGTCAAGCCGGCTTCTGCTGCTGCTGCTGATGGTGCTGAAGCAGGGGTAGCGACCGAGTAAGAAGCGGAAGGCAGGGGATGAGGAGAGGGGAGGGGGGCAGGGGGAGAGGGGAGGAGGGACAGAGGAAGAGGGGAGAGGAGGGACAAAGAAAGAGGGGAGAGGAGGGACAAAGGAAGAGGGGAGAGGAGGGACAAAGGAAGAGGGGAGAGGAGGGAGAGGTGATGTTTTCCCTCACACGGGTTCTCTTTCCTTCTCCCCTGCTCGCCTGCATCACAAGGACTACTGGGTGATCAAGAACAGCTGGGGCGAGGCATGGGGAGAGCAGGGGTATTATCTGCTGTTATGACTCTGAAACCTGCTGCTGCTGCTGCTGCTGCTGCCTCCGCAGGGGATGAGGGAGGGGTAGTGACTGTGTAAGGGTGGGAAGGGAGAGGGGAGAGATGAGTGGGGTTGGAGGGAAAGTGGAGACCGGACAAAGGGGAGGAGGGAAGGAAGAGTTGTTACTTGCTTCCCCCGTTATATTTGTCTTACCGTATCTTTTTCCCTTGGTACAGCACACTTCGTCCGTGGTGTTCGCGTGTAGCGTTGGCTGGGTAGAGAAGAAAATAGTGTATCCTTTCTGTGATAGTTGGGAGGCTGGTTGGATGGCTATGGTGTGGGGTGAAGGTAAGGAGGGTTGTGGAACTGTGAATGATCTGTGACATAATGCGTCTTCCTTTAGAATGACTCGGATGAGTGTACCTCTAACAAGCATACTAAGAAGTGAAGGCTCCTCCATGACACAGGCTCCTTCATCTTCAAATCCAATCATCTGTACAAGTCATCTGATTTAGTACACAGTTACAAGTCTCCACTTATTGACTGAAAACTATTGGAATTAGTGAATCTTAAGCACTTCAGTCGTGTCGAAACACCACACCAGAAGCGAAGCACGCCATGTCGAAGCACCCGCGAGTCAACCCTCGGAGGTTAAAAGAGGTTGCTGGAGGTTACGCGAAAGTCAAAGGTCAAGCGACCTTTGACCTGACAAATACAGCGCGACAGTTAAGGACACACAGCTGACTCGTTACAAAGCAGTTGCCCGAGTCGTACTGTATCGAACCGCAACAGCAACAGTAAAGTAGTTACAAACTGCATCCTTTCATATTCCTTGTATTATTATATAATCTTGTACTTCCTTGCTATAATTAATCTACTTTGCCCTCACATACCAGCGCAAGGTGGTTCACAAACTTTGTTAAACGCTTCCGCTATTACAACACTATCCATCCAGAGTTCTCCCTTGAAAGATCCTAAGGGGCTATCTCAGCCCAACATGGTATGAGAGCAAACAGGGGAAACTCTACTACCTTCAAATCATTACAAGACATGGCAACAAGCAAGGAAAGGAGCTCCTCTAACGGCTCCCCAGGCACTACTCCTACTCCACCTCCTGCCTCTGGCCTGCAGACAGAGGAAGGCACGGCAACAAGACCAAGAGTAACATCTACTGAAACTCCCGCAAATCACCCCGCGAACTTCGACCCGAGTATAATGGAGAAGTTCTTCTCCTTCATGTCCTTCTACGAGCAGCACCAGCAGTCGGGACCTGCACAATCACACAACAGCAACAACAACGGAGCAACACCCATGAGCCTTGACGGGTCGTCATATGCGCGCGGAAACCAACAGCAGCAACCTACCTTCGCCCCGTACGAGCGCGGGTCGATCAGCTTCATGCCGCAGCCTTCACCTGGACAAGATAAACCACTGGACGCGTTACAAGTGCAATCGCAGTTCGCGCACGTTCTGAAGCTGCAGACATCAAGGCCCTTCGACGGAAAGGACTTCTTCACCTGGTCATTCGAGTTTGAGTTAATGATGGAAGGCGCGCAGATACTCGGCTTCTTCGACGGGTCCCTGCAATATCCAGCAAACGGCACACAGTATGAGAAGCAGCAGTATACGTATCAATCGATGATGGCGTATACGATTCTACTGAGGAACGTCACACCAACTCAGCAGCAGAACATACGCTCTTACCGGGGTTACGGCAACTCCGCTGAGCTCGCGTACAGCCACCTGAAGAGCCTGTATCAAGCAACCCAAGCGCACCTGCATATGCACCACTCGAGAAAGTGTACAGCGACATCTTGTACAACCGCGAACCCGGACAAAACGCATACAACTACACCATCACCTTCATCGACGCCGCTACACGTTACGTCTGGCACCTAAACTTACCAAGTCGCGACATGGCTTTCGAGGCTTTCGTGGCATGGCTTCCAGCAGCAGAACGGGAATCGGGAGCTAAACTCAAAAGTTTTCAATCAGACGGAGGAGGAGAATACTCGTCACAGCGGTTCAAGCAGTATCTGGCGGAGAAGGGAATCAAGAGACTCATCTCCCTTCCCTACGCCCATCAACAGCAGGGTGTAGCAGAAAGGATGAACAGGACTCTGCAGAACACCATGCGCAAACTGTTACGTGGCATGCGGCTACCCAACCACCAGTGGCCCGAAGCAATGGACCACGCCGTGATGCTGCACAACTTGCTTTCTTCGTCGTCACTCCCGAACAACACATCACCGCATCTGCTGTGGACAGGGAAACTGGGCAGCACAAAAATGTTACGAGTCTTCGGCTGCATGGTACAGTACCGACCCCCATCTGCACGAGCCGGCCGATTCTCCCAACGCGCACAGTGGGGGCTACACCTGGGCATCGAAAAACATTACAACGCGTGGAAAATCTTCGACATCCACACCAAGGAAACAGTAGCAGCACGTGATGTGATTTTCTACGAACGGCTCACACTGCCAACGTATCTTGCCAACCTGGACGAAAATCGAGACCCCACAGGTGGCTTCCGTGGCGATCGAGCCTTCGCTTCGGCAGAAGACGAAGCTGACTGGGACGAGCAGAACGTGGACAGAGCCTCGGAAGAAGCCGGACCTCTTCCCTACTGCTCAGTGGACGTACCGATGGACGAAGATAACCCTCGCGAAAGCGTCAACGCCGAAACCTACTACCACTTCGCCGACAACGGTTACGTTACACCTGCTGAAGTCAACACCAACGAAGCAGAACGCGTAGGGCCCAATTTCGCACCTGATCCAGAAGCTGGAGACGAGGCAGTCTATCCCGAGGACACCACACTCCCCCGCTACACACAGAGTGGACTCCAGATACTCGGGCTCGTCACCGCAGTCCACGGCACCGCCATTCCTAAAGAGCCTGCAACGATTCAGCAGGCTCTGGGGGGGGAACACAGGGAAAAATGGCGTGAAGCCATGGACAAGGAGCTGAAAGCGCTAGAAGAACGCAACACCTGGAAAATCGTTCCTATCGGCGTAGCACGAAACAAGACCATTCTCACCGGAAAATGGGTCTTCCGCGTGAAGACGAAAGCAGATGGCACCATCGACAAATTCAAAGCGCGCTGGGTCGTACGCGGCTTCGACCAAGAGCACGGTCGCGACTTCACCGAAACCTTTGCTCCGGTCAGCCGACACACCTCACTACGCATTCTCCTCGCGATCGCCGCCATGAAGAAGAAAAGGCTACGACAAATCGACGTCGCAAACGCCTTTCTCTACGCACCTGTTGACGCAGAAATCTTCGTGGAGCTACCACACGGCTCCAGCACGGACTCCACACACGTCTGTCAACTACTCAAATCGCTCTACGGCATCAAACAAGCCCCACGACTGTGGCAACAGTACCTGCACGCCCGACTCGTTCGCATCGGCTTCAAGCAGCTACCGCACGATCAGGGAATGTATCGGCTCACGAAGGGTACAGACTACATCCTCCTAATCGTCTACGTAGACGATTTACTCTACATCGGCTCGACAGACAACGTCACCTCCTGGTTCGAAGGGGAGCTGCAGAAAGACCTCACGCTCACGGTCTCGTCTACCGTCACACAGTACCTCGGCCTCAACATCCGAGAAGAAGAAGATGCGATCTACCTCAACGCCGCGAAATATGCCGACACCATCGCCAAACGCTTCGCTCTCACACCAGCCGCCATCTCCACGCCATACCGCTACACGACAGGAACCGAGAAGGGACGATCCACTCTACTCAAACCAGCCGGCATACGCGACTATCAGAGGAAGCTCGGATGCCTCCTCTTCGCAGCCGTCACTTGCCGTCCCGACCTCTCATACTCCGCAAGTCAACTCGCCACCTACCTCAAGAGGCCTGAAGCAGAACATCTGGCGGAACTTGACCGCGCTCTTCACTACTTCATCAGCACCGCGACGATCGGCCTAACCTACCACAAGAACGCAACTACACCAACTAAGCTAATCGGCTATGTCGACGCCGATCACGCCGGCGACTCCGACAACAGGCGCTCACGTACCGGCTACGTCTACCGCCTCGAACCTATCGGACCTATCTCCTGGCAGTCGAACAAGCAGGAGTTAATCGCGTTATCATCAGCTGAGGCAGAATATATCGCACTCTGCTCAGCCACCAAGGAAGGCCTTTATCTTCGCGAGCTGCTGGAAGAAGCAAAGTTAGCTGAGTTACCCAACTTCACCCTGTTCTGCGACAACCAGTCTGCAATTCGCATCGCCAACAAGAACGGCTTCGCGAACAGGACGAAACACATCGCCCTGCGTTACTTCTTCGTGAAGGACGAGATCGAGAAGGGGAGACTTCAGCTGTCATACTGTCCCACGTCCGAGATGGCAGCCGATTATTTGACCAAGAAACTCGGAAAACAGAAATTCGAGTACTGCATGCTGCTGACTGGACAGAGCCACGTCATCAGCAACGACACTCCAGAAGCGAAGGGGAGTGTTGGAAATAGTGAATCTTAAGCACTTCAGTCGTGTCGAAACACCACACCAGAAGCGAAGCACGCCATGTCGAAGCACCCGCGAGTCAACCCTCGGAGGTTAAAAGAGGTTGCTGGAGGTTACGCGAAAGTCAAAGGTCAAGCGACCTTTGACCTGACAAATACAGCGCGACAGTTAAGGACACACAGCTGACTCGTTACAAAGCAGTTGCCCGAGTCGTACTGTATCGAACCGCAACAGCAACAGTAAAGTAGTTACAAACTGCATCCTTTCATATTCCTTGTATTATTATATAATCTTGTACTTCCTTGCTATAATTAATCTACTTTGCCCTCACATACCAGCGCAAGGTGGTTCACAAACTTTGTTAAACGCTTCCGCTATTACAACACTATCCATCCAGAGTTCTCCCTTGAAAGATCCTAAGGGGCTATCTCAGCCCAACAAAAACTGTATTCATGTGGCTGGTAGCTTGGACAAAGGCAAATTTGAAAAATAATCCAGGCTCACATGTCGGCTCAACCTTATTTGTGAACGGTGAAACACAAGATCCGTGGAAATAGCAGCTTTAGATGGTCGTGCGAACGAAACTGCTCAAGTGGGTAAGCAAATTGACACCGAAAATTGGGTTCACTTCACACATGGTAACAATTTGAAACCTCTTGTTGTGACATACGTTGACAACGACCAATGTGCTCCTGTGATGAGAAGCAGAGCCCATAAAATTGATGAATTTCGGCACTATTTTGCCAATGAAGACATGGTTTGAAACCTTACCTGTATTCCAACGCAGCCATTAACATCCAATGTGTGCAGGGAGTTGAGGCAAGAGGCAGAAAGGGCAGCCATGGCTGCGTCTGTGACCCCCCTTATGCCGTGCAGACTGGGAGAGTCGGGGGGAAGGGGGGGGGGGAGGAAGGGGGGGGGGGATGGGGGGAGAGGGGAGGGCGGCGAAGGGTGCGTGTGGAGTGGCTTTTTGAGTCGACTCAAAAACTTTTGACTTTTGAGACGTCTCAAAAGTCGACTCATCGCACGGGGAGAGGGGAGGGCGGCGAAGGGTGCGTATGGAGTGGCTGGGGTTTGTGGCTTTCGACGCGTCCCAAAAGAGAAATGCGTGTAAGTGCTTTAGCAGATTAATTAGAGCAGCATACCTTAAAAGCTCGAGATGATGACAGGAGGATGCCAGTTGGATGAGGCCCTGATCCGTTATAAGCACACACCTGGAGCGAAGATACACACAAAGCAGGGAGTGCATTGTATGTAAGAAGCAGCACCAAAAACAGCATACAGCTAGGCAGGGCACTAGAAGCAGGCTAGCAGGAAGAGAGATTAAGGGCTTATACAGAGTGAGCCCAATACTTGAAGCGACTCAAGCAGCACTGTGGACAGAGAAGTACAAACGGCACATAAACACATAATAGGTAACACACCATAAGCAGCAGCACATGCCAAGCAGCATACCAGGAGAGGTTTAGTGATTCGAGGTGAGAGAGCGAGCGACTCAACCATCGTGGAGAGACAAGTAAAATCGGCACGACAGGTTTAGTGTGTTGCGTGGCAAGTAAAATCGGCACACGCCACGCAACACAGAATAGGTAACACATTATCAGCAGCACGTGACGATGAGCAGCACGTGACGATGAGCAGCACGTGACGATGAGCAGCACGTGACAATGAGCAGCACGTGACAATGAGCATACCAGGAGATGTTGAGTGATTCGAGGTGAGAGCAGCAAGCAATGCCCTCCAGTCCCACGTCCGTCAGATGCTGTTGGGGAGGAGAGGGATGAGACATGAAAGCAATGACTTTTGTAGATTAAGCCTTAAAGCCCATCACCTGAGGGCAGCAGCGAGCAATGCCCTCTAGTCCTTTGTCTGTCAGATGCTGATGGGGATGAGAGGGATGAGGCGTGAAGCGAGATGTGATGTGATTGATAGCAAGGAGAGCGAGAATGTTGGGGGACAAAGCCTTAAAGCCCATCCCTGATGGAGAAGACAGCAGCGGGGGATGCCCTCCTGTCCTTTGTCGGTCAGATGCTGATGGGGAGCAAGCGATATGACTGTAAGAAGAGCAGAGGGAGGTAATGGAAAAGCAAGGCGAATGTGATAGAACGGAGAAACAAGGAGGTGTGATAGTGAGGAGTCTAGTTTTGAGACGCCTCAAAACGAAACAAGGAGGTGTGATAGTGAGGAGAGGTTAAATACGAGCGAACAAGGAGGTGTGATAGTGTTGGTCTGCTTGCTAGTCACCAGAAGGGAGACGTTTGCGTGCAAGACTAACAAGCAGAAGGGAGACGATTGTTGGTCTGCTTGATAGTGCAAGACTTACCTTCATGCTTCCATACCCAGCCCTTACATGCATGCATGCCGGAATAAGAAAGAACGGAATGTTAAGCTCAGCCATCTCCAATTTTGAGGCGCCTCAAAACTAGACTCATGCTTCCATGCCCATACGTGCATGCATGCCGGAATAAGAAAGAACAAAATTTTGAGGCGCCTCAAAAATGGTCTAGCACTCGCAGAATGTTAAGCTCAGCCATTTCCGCCATACCTTCATGCTTCCATGCCCAGCCCTTACATGCATGCAGGGACCCGATGGTTGCCAGGGACTCGTCTGTGAATGTAAAGCCCAGCCATTTCCGCCATACCTTCATGCCACACAGGTCTAGCACTCGCAGGTGGGAGAGGTGTCCGATGGTTGCCAGGGACTCGTCTGTGAAGCCGTTGGGGGGAAAGTGGAGAGGGTTGCAGGGAGAGAGGGTTGCAGGGAGTGAGGGGATAGACGGGAGTGAGGGGATAGACGGGAGTGAGGGGATAGACGGGAGTGAGGGGATAGACGGGAGTGAGGGGATAGACGGGAGTGAGGGGATAGACGGGAGTGAGGGGATAGACGGGAGTGAGGGGATAGACGGGAGTGAGGGGATAGACGGGATGATTTTTTAGGCGCCTCAAAAATCGTAGGGGGAAAGTGGAGAGGGATGCGGTGAGTGAGGGGATTGACGGGATGAGGGGAAGAGGCGCACATTGCCTCTCCGCTCAAGCACTCGCAGATGGGCTTGTTGACTCATAGTTGCAAGCTGAGGGGAGTCTGTGAAGCTGAGGGGAGTCTGTGAAGCTGTTGAGTAGACTGTGCAGAGGGGTGTGGGGAGTGAGGGGAGTGGATAAAGGGGGAGGGGGGTGGTGCGAGCGTGGTGAGAGTGGCGGGAGGGTGGCGGGATGCCACATACACACGCGCACAGAGAGAGAGAGAGAGAGAGAGAGAGAGAGAGAGAGAGAGAGAGAGAGAGAGAGAGAGAGAGAGAGAGAGAGAGAGAGAGGGATGCCACATGCAGCCCAACCCACTCTTGGGACACACCCAGCGAATGCTATCCCTCTCGGGGTACGGAGCTGGGGATTGGCTGCACGCGGTCCCCTTCAACAGCTCGCTGCGCCTTGCCCCAGCACACTTCGCCAACGCGCTGCAGTTCCGCATGGGGCTGCCCTCCTCGGCCCCGGGCGCCTGCGACTGCCGCAATAGGGTGGCAATCACCGACAGGAGGCTGCCCAACCACCTGCTCCGCTGTGACACGGGGGGGGGACGGACTAACACACACAACGAGCTTCGCGACGAGTGTGTGCGCATGGCGGGGGACGCGGGATTCATGACACATAGCGAAACGACAGCCTTCTGCCCGGTCACTCGAAAGAAAGCCGATATAGCCATACGGGACAGGTCCTCAGGGGCAGTTCGGATAGGGGACGTGACGATCACGGACCCCATTAGCACCCGCGACCCCAACGCGATCAAAGGACGGGGCTGGGCGGCACGGGAGGCTGCAGATAAGAAAATCTCTGACTACGAGGGCTCCACGGCCTCGTGGGTCGGTTTCTTCCCCCTGGCCGTGGAGACTTACGGCTGCCCTAGCGAGGAAGTCCCTAAATTCCTAAAGCTCCTTGCCGACACCGCAGCCCGTAGGCACTTCAACGCAGCCCCCTCCTCCTACCAGGCTACAAAGCTGCTACACCAGTTCCGCCAGCGGTGGTCCGTGGCATTGCAGCGCGGGCAGTCTGTGAGCTTCATGACTAAATGCAACTTCGCGGCACAGGTGGAAAACCCACCTGTGGGGACGCCGGGTGAGGGCATGTCCCTCGGGGATTGCTTTGCAATCCTGGAGCCGGCACTGGAGCTCCCTTAGGTGGAGCGGTAGGGAGAGGGGGATGAAGGGGCGGGGTTAGTACCTACGTTACATGTTCCAGGTGCCTCTTTCTTCCGTGCATGTCTGTACCCTTCTGTTTGCTAATACAAGGACCGCTTGAGAGAGAGAGAGAGAGAGAGAGAGAGAGAGAGAGAGAGAGAGAGAGAGAGAGAGAGAGAGAGAGCCTCATCCCCCTGGTCCGCTTATCCTACGGAGTCCCCTCCTCACTCTTCCTCGACCACGAGTTCGCAGCGGCTCCTCTGCAAAGCGCCAAGGGGTCCGCCAAGGAGATCCCCTCGGCCCCCTTCTATTCGCCTCCAGCATCCACCCCTGCCTCGTTGCGACGGCTGCGGCTCACCCACAGGTGGTCCTACTCGCCTATGCCGACGACATCACGCTGCTTGGTGATGCGTCTGCCTGCGCCGCGGCATTTGACCACCTCACAGCCGCGCTCACCTCCATGGGACTCCTCCACAACCCTGCTAAGTGCGCGGCCTGATCCGCCGCCCCAATCGACCCTGCCTCCGTCCCTCCCGGCATCACCACCTCGAGTGACGGGCTGCAAGTCCTCGGCAGCCCCGTCAGCACAACACAAGGCTGCGCCACGGCAGTCAGGCAGAGACTCTCAGCAGCAGCTGAACCACTTCCGCTATTGGCGCAAATGGACCCGCAGCTCTGCCTCCTCCTCCTCACACGCTGCGTCGGCCGCCGCGCCTCCTTCCTGGCACGGACAACCCCGCGGGAGGTCCTGCCCACAGCAGAATGGTCAGCTTGGGGGGAGCGGCTCCTCCACGCGTTTCTCAAGGCCGCCCACATTGTCGCGCCAAGGAGCAACGCGGAAAGGAGACGTATCTGGCGACAGGCCGCGCTTCCCGTTACCTTGGGGGGTTTGGGCATCACCGACCCGGCCGTGGAAGGGAGTTACGCGTACCTCGCGTCGGTGATCGGCGCGGCCCACCTCCTGCACTCGCTAGCCGATTCCCTACACCCCGCCATAGCCGCACTGCTCCCCCTTATGGACTCCGTCCCAGACTCCGCCGCGGCCCTGCCCTCGCGCCTAGCTGCGGCTGAAGCGGCCCTGCCTCCAGACGGCCTAGAGGCCCTTCGGGCTGGTAAAAGTGACCCCAAGGGACTGAAGCTCCAGCAGGCCCTGGCCCTGGCGGTCCACACCCGCCGCTACCTCCGAGTGCTGAACACGGCACGGCGGATGCGCCCAAATCCGCTCTCAGGGCACGCCCAGCGGATGCAGTCCCTGCTGGGCCCGGGAGCAGGGGACTGGCTGCTGGCAATCCCACTCTCCTCTGCGCTAAGACTGGGCCCCTCCCAACACTCTACTGCATCCGCCTTCCGCCTTGGCCTCCCCCTCCCTGTCCCGATGCGGTGCGACTGCCGATACCGCACCGCCTTCCCTGATGACCGCCTCCCGAACCACCTTATGCGCTGCGAGAAGGGGAAGGGGAGGACTGCCACACACCATGCTATCAGGGATGAAATCGCAAGGATAGGGGCGGAAGCAGGCTTCACGGTGCACAAGGAGACCTACGCCTATACTCTGGTTGAAAACCTTAAAGCGGATGTCTCCATCCGCCATCCCCTGACCGGAGAAGTTTGGCTTTGTGATGTGACCGTGACCGACCCGGTGTCCTACCAGGACGAGAACTGCAACCGCGCACCTGGCTGGGCGGCTAGGGCGGCAGCTGCACGGAAGGAGGAGAAATATGCGGGGCGGAACGCGTGGGTGGGGTTCTACGCTTTGGCCGTGGAGACCTACGGCTACCCGTCGCAGGGGGTGCTGGCTACCTTCGGCAGTGCGCGGAGCTGGCTGCAAAGCTCCGCTACAACGCGGCACCTACCTCTCGAGAGGCTGCCAAGCTGCTGACGGAGTACCGCCAGCGCTGGAGCGTGTGCCTCCAGAGGGCGCAGGCGAACGCCCTCCGCACCAAGACCAACGAGGCCCTGGAGGCGGACGAGCTCCGCCTGCAAGGGCCGTGGGCCCCTCTCAACGAGGGGCAGCTGCACCAGCTGATCGAGCCCCCGTCCGACCACTAGGGTCGGACAGAGGGGGGCGGGGGAGGGTAGGAGGTTTTGAGTAGGCGGTAGGTTCCTGGTCGGGCTGTTTGTTTGCTTGGGTTTGCAACTTCCCTTGTACAACCCCCCTATAAATGCAAGGACCATGAGAGAGAGAGAGAGAGAGAGAGAGAGAGAGAGAGAGAGAGAGAGAGAGAGAGAGAGAGAGAGAGAGAGAGAGAGAGAGAGAGAGAGAGAGAGAGAGAGAGAGAGAGAGAGAGAGAGAGAGAGAGAGAGAGAGAATCTGGACAGGGCGAGCGGGGGAGAATCTGGCGGCAGGCCGCGTTACCCGTGACACTGGGCGGCCTCGGCATCACCAATCCAGCAACGGAAGGGGTGTTCGCTTACCTAGCCTCGGTCATCTCCTCCGCCCACCTGCTGCGCTCGTTCGGTGACATTTTGCACCCCGCAATAGCCCATCTGCTGCCGCTACTGGATGCAAACGCCAACTCACCCTCGGTCCTGCCAAGGCGCCTTGCAGCGGCAGAGGCCACGCTGCCCCCGGATGGGCTGGAGGCTCTACAGGCCGGCCGGCGCGGTACAGATGGCCTGAAGCTACAGCAGGCCTTGTCGCTGGCCGTTCACACCGCTCGCTACATCGAGGTGCTCGATGCCTCGCGGGAGATGCCTCTGAATCCGCTCTTCGGCCACACCCAACGCCTGCAATCACTCCTGGGCCCCGGGGCAGGAGACTGGCTGTTGGCCATCCCCCTGACCCCAGCTCTCCGGCTCGGCCCCCCGCAGCACTCCACTGCATCCTCCTTCCGCCTAGGCCTCCCCCTTCCTGTCCCTCGGCGTTGCGACTGCCGGTACCGCACAACCTTCCCGGACCACCGCCTCCCCAACCACCTAATGCGTTGCGAGAAAGGCGGCGGGAGAATTGCCACTCACCATGCTCTTCGAGATGAGTGCGCGAGAATTTCGGCAGAGGCGGGCTACACGGTGCACAAGGAATCCACAATTTACTCACCGGTCGAAAACCTGAAAGCGGATGTTTGCATCCGCCATCCCGACACCGGCGAGGTCCACATGTGCGACATCACCGTGACGGACCCGGTCTCACACCAGGACGAATACGCACGTAAAGCACCAGGGTGGGGGGCTAGGATGCAAGCCGCAAGGAAGGAGGACAAGTACGCTCGGAGGAACGAGTGGGTCGGATTCCATGCCATGGCGGTCGAAACCTACGGCTAACCCTCCCCGGGAGTCCACGACTTCCTCCGCAGCTGCGCCGAGCTCGCGGGCAAACGGCGGTTCAACGCAGGGCCGAAGTCGAGGGAGGTGGCCAGGCTGCTCACGGAATACCGGCAGCGCTGGAGCGTCACACTCCAGCGCGCCCAGGCCAATGCCCTCCGCGACAAGACCCACGAGGCCTTCGCCGCGGACGAGCTAGGCCTGCAGGGCCCGTTCGGCTGCCTGGGGGAGGAGCAGCTGTACCAGCTGCTGGAAGACCCCACCGGCCAGTAGGGACGTGGTGAGAAGGGGCGGGCGACGGAGAAGCTGTAATACTTACGTGTTTGTTGCCTGTTTGTTGCTTGTTGGGTCCTGTTTGTTTGTTTAGATTAGCTTAACCTTAGTTCCTCTGTGTGTTCGGCCTTGGTGATAATACGAAGGACCATTCGAGAGAGAGAGCAGTTACCTGCAGTTATGGGCATCCCTCTGTGATGTGCTTAGGCTCATACAAACACTCTCACGCGCACGCACACATTCCCAATTGTCACCTGGAGAGAGCATAGAGCAGCAGCTCTTCCAAGCATGGGCATCCCGTTGTGACGTGCTTCAGACCCGCATCGGTCGCTTTCACACACCTGCTGGGTCACACACATGACACGCACACAGGGGGAAATATTGAAATCACTTTTGAGAATTCTCAAAAGTGATTTCAACATAGTCGGTTGCTTTCACACACCTGCTGGGTCGTACACATGAGTCACACACACGGGGAATGGAATGATGCTTTGATGAACGGGTGGAGGGATGGAGGGGTGGACAGGGGTGGACAGGGGTGGACAGGGGAGGACAGGGGTGGAAAGTGTTCTAGACGTGCTTCTTGAAAGAGTGAGACAAGCAGCAAAATCTCCAAGTGGGGCATCCCTCTGTGATGTGCTTGACACACGTGCTTTTGAGGCGCCTCAAAAGTCGTCTCTGATCTCGCAACAGGGGGCATCCATATGTGAAGTGCTTGAGACGCGTGTCTGTTGCTTTCACACTCCTGTGGGTCTCTCGCATGCACACAGCAAAACAGCTGAATTGGATTTTGAGAATTCTCAAAAACCAACTGAACATGGTCCTAAGCTTTTTCCAATCGTTGATTCGACTCGGCTCTGCACGCACCGAGTGAGGTTGAGAGACTTGAGGCGGGGAAGCGAGTTGGCAATGAAGCGAAGCGATGTGTCGGTGATGTTCTGCAGTGGTGGAGATGGGTGAAAGATGGGCGGAAATGGGTGGAAATTGGTGTAGAGTGGTGGAGAGTGGTGGAGTGGGTGATGGCGGTGAATTGTGGTTGAGAAGATGGTTTGGGTGAGGTGGAGAACATTGGTTGAGTGAGTGAGGGGAGATGTGTAAGTGAGCGTGTAGGTAAGTGATTGGCTAAGCTTTTTCTCCTGAGTGAGGTGAGGTGAGGTGAGGTGAGGTGAGGTGAGGTGGAGAACACTGGGTGAGTGGGTGTGTGGGTGAGTGATTGGCTAAGCTTTTTCTCCTTTGCTAAACCTTCGCCTTGGAAGTGCTACTCGCTGTAATGCCTAACAATCTGCAGAATACTGGGTCACAGAGTGAGTGCCTTTTGAGGCGCCTCAAAAGTCGGAGAACACTGGGTGAGTGAGTGAGTGAGTGCAAGTGAACGTAAGTGACTTATGAGGTGCCTCAAAAGATTCTCCTTGGAACTGCTACTCGCTGTAATGCCTAACAATCCGGAGAACACTGAGTCATAGAGTGAGTGCAAGTGAATGTGAGTGATTGGAGACCGAGAAATTGAGTGGGCGAGGGAGCGAGTGAGCGAGTGAGAGTGAGTGGGTGAAGGTTACCTTGCATCCGCTAAGGTTGTCGAACGCAGACAGGTGGGCTGCGGAGGCCCACCTGTCACGAGTGTGGGTTACCTTGCATCCGCTAAGGTTAAGTGACTGTAACGAGGAGCAACGCAGCACCACTTGCTTGACCCCTGAATCCGTCACTCTGGCAGGGGGAAAGGGAGCGGTAAGGGGGGGACAGGGGACGGGGTACGTGGGAAGGGGAGGGAGGAAGAGGAAAGAGGAAGGGAGGGGGAAGGGAGGGAGTGGGAAGGGAGGGAGTGGGAAGGGAGGGAGGGGAAAGGGAGGGAGTGGGAAGGGAGGGAGTGGGAAGGGAGGGAGTGGGAAGGGAGGGAGTGGGAAGGGAGGGAGTGGGAACAAGTGGACGCTTGAGAAACAGGAGGGAGAGGTGGATAGTGGAGGGATGGAGAGAAGAAGGTTGAGAAGAGGGGGAGCGGAGGGAGGGAGGGAAACTCACTTGAGGTTCCAGGAGAGATAGAAGGAGCGGAGGTTGGGGAGCAGTTAAGCAGCAGTGGGGGAGTGCAAGCCCAGGTCGCATTAGAGTCAAACGTGAAGGGAAGGGAAGGGGAGGGTGGGAGGGGGGGAGGGAAACTCACTTGAGGTTCCAGTAGAGCGAGAATGAGCGGAGGTTGGGGAGCAGCTTGGCAGCGGCAGTGACCCCTTGGTCAGTGACTTGCTGACAGGCGTTGAGATTGAGCGACACGAGGGGCTGGAGGGGAGGGGAGGGAGGGGAGAGAGAAGGAGGGTGATACAAGGACTGAGCTTCACAGCGGCGGTGACCCCTTGGTCCGTAACTTGCTGACAGGCGTTGAGATTGAGGGAAATGAGAGGCTGAGGAAGGGAGGGAAGCGGGAAGGGAGGGGAGCGGGAAGGGAGGGGAGCGGGAGGGAAGGGGGGGAGCGGGAAGGGAGGGGAGCGGGAAGGGCGGGGAGCGGGAAGGGAGGGGAGCGGGAAGGGAGGGGAGCGGGAAGGGAGGGGAGCGGGAAGGGAGGGGAGCGGGAAGGGAGGGGAGCGGGAAGGGAGGGGAGCGGGAAGGGAGGGGAGCGGGAAGGGAGGGGAGCGGGAAGGGAGGGGAGCGGGAAGGGAGGGGAGCGGGAAGGGAGGGGAGCGGGAAGGGAGGGGAGCGGGAAGGGAGGGGAGCGGGAAGGGAGGGGAGCGGGAAGGGAGGGGAGCGGGAAGGGAGGGGGAGCGGGAAGGGAGGGGAGCGGGAAGGGAGGGGAGCGGGAAGGGAGGGGAGCGGGAAGGGAGGGGAGCGGGAAGGGAGGGGAGCGGGAAGGGAGGGGAGCGGGAAGGGAGGGGAGCGGGAAGGGAGGGGAGCGGGAAGGGAGGGGAGCGGGAAGGGAGGGGAGCGGGAAGGGAGGGGAGCGGGGAAGGGAGGGGAGCGGGAAGGGAGGGGAGCGGGAAGGGAGGGGAGCGGGAAGGGAGGGGAGCGGGAAGGGAGGGGAGCGGGAAGGGAGGGGAGCGGGAAGGGAGGGGAGCGGGAAGGGAGGGGAGCGGGAAGGGAGGGGAGCGGGAAGGGAGGGGGAGCGGGAAGGGAGGGGAGCGGGAAGGGAAGGGAGGGGAGCGGGAAGGGAGGGGAGCGGGAAGGGAGGGGAGCGGGGGGGAAGGGAGGGGAGCGGGAAGGGAGGGGAGCGGGAAGGGAGGGGAGCGGGAAGGGAGGGGAGCGGGAAGGGAGGGGAGCGGGAAGGGAGGGGAGCGGGAAGGGAGGGGAGCGGGAAGGGAGGGGAGTGGGAAGGGAGGGGAGTGGGAAGGGAGGGGAGTGGGAAGGGAGGGGAGTGGGAAGGGAGGGGAGTGGGAAGGGAGGGGAGTGGGAAGGGAGGGGAGTGGGAAGGGAGGGGAGTGGGAAGGGAGGGGAGTGGGAAGGGAGGGGAGTGGGAAGGGGGGAGTGGGAAGGGAGGGGAGTGGGAAGGGAGGGGAGTGGGAAGGGAGGGGAGTGGGAAGGGAGGGGAGTGGGAAGGGAGGGGAGTGGGAAGGGAGGGGAGTGGGAAGGGAGGGGAGTGGGAAGGGAGGGGAGTGGGAAGGGAGGGGAGTGGGAAGGGAGGGGAGTGGGAAGGGAGGGGAGTGGGAAGGGAGGGGAGTGGGAAGGGAGGGGAGTGGGAAGGGAGGGGAGTGGGAAGGGAGGGGAGTGGGAAGGGAGGGGAGTGGGAAGGGAGGGGAGTGGGAAGGGAGGGGAGTGGGAAGGGAGGGGAGTGGGAAGGGAGGGGAGTGGGAAGGGAGGGGAGTGGGAGGGAGGGGAGAGGGGAGTGGGAAGGGAGGGGAGTGGGAAGGGAGGGGAGTGGGAAGGGAGGGGAGTGGGAAGGGAGGGGAGGGAAGGGAGGGGAGTGGGAAGGGAGGGGAGTGGGAAGGGAGGGGAGTGGGAAGGGAGGGGAGTGGGAAGGGAGGGGAGTGGGAAGGGAGGGGAGTGGGAAGGGAGGGGAGTGGGAAGGGAGGGGAGTGGGAAGGGAGGGGAGTGGGAAGGGAGGGGAGTGGGAAGGGAGGGGAGTGGGAAGGGAGGGGAGTGGGAAGGGAGGGGAGTGGGAAGGGAGGGGAGTGGGAAGGGAGGGGAGTGGGAAGGGAGGGGAGTGGGAAGGGAGGGGAGTGGGAAGGGAGGGGAGTGGGAAGGGAGGGGAGTGGGAAGGGAGGGGAGTGGGAAGGGAGGGGAGTGGGAAGGGAGGGGAGTGGGAAGGGAGGGGAGTGGGAAGGGAGGGGAGTGGGAAGGGAGGGGAGTGGGAAGGGAGGGGAGTGGGAAGGGAGGGGAGTGGGAAGGGAGGGGAGTGGGAAGGGAGGGGAGTGGGAAGGGAGGGGAGTGGGAAGGGAGGGGAGTGGGAAGGGAGGGGAGTGGGAAGGGAGGGGAGTGGGAAGGGAGGGGAGTGGGAAGGGAGGGGAGTGGGAAGGGAGGGGAGTGGGAAGGGAGGGGAGTGGGAAGGGAGGGGAGTGGGAAGGGAGGGGAGTGGGAAGGGAGGGGAGTGGGAAGGGAGGGGAGTGGTGAGCGACCCCTTGGCAAGATACTCTCATAACACGGATTCTGCTGTCAGTAGTGAGCGACCCTTGGCAAGATACTCTCATAACACGGATTCTGCTGTCAGTAGTGAGCGACCCCTTGGCAAGATACTCTCATAACACGGATTCTGCTGTCAGTAGTGAGCGACCCCTTGGCAAGTGACTTTGCTGGCAGATGAAGGTCCATATGCGAATTCTCAAAATATCCCCCCACCCTCCACCCCCACACCCCCCACCCCCCACGCGCCACGCGCCACCCCCCACCCGCCACCCCCCACCCCCCACCCCCCACCCGCCACCCCCCACCCACCACCCGCCACCCACCACCCACCGACCTTCCCCTGCAGCAGCAGCAGATCCGCGTCCGTGATTGGCTGGGCGAACTCGAGATTGAGATGCTCCAGGTGGGAGAAGCGGGGCTGGGGGGGAAACAGCAGGGAGAGCACGAGAGAGGAGGTAGAAGGAAGCGAGGGAGAGAGGGGTGGAGTGGTTTTCTGGTGGGTGGCGATTGGCTGGGCGAACTCCAGATTGAGATGCTCCAGGTGGGAGAAGTGGGGCTGGGGGATCGAAAGCAGGTGCAGAGCGCGAGGCAAGAGGGGGGAACACCGAGAAGCGAGTACTGATGCGGCGCAGAGGTCTTGTTGGCGATTGGCTGGGCGAATTCCAAATTGAGGTGCTCCAGGTGAGAGAAACGAGGCTGGGGGATCAACAGCGGGAAGAGCAGAGGCAGAGCACAAGATGGGGAGGGGACAGGAGCGGAAAACCGAGGGGCAGGGGAAGGAGCGAGCAATGATGCGATGCGATGCGATGCGTTCCAATGCAATGCGATGCGATGCGTTCCGATGCGATGTGACGCGATGCAATGCGTTCCGACGCAATGCGATGCGATTCGATGCGATGCCATGCCATGCGAGGCGCCTCTTCAAGTGTGGTGGTGACTGGCGGGGCAAATCCGACACACTGCTATGCTCCACGTGAGAGACAGGCGTTTTGAGACGTCTCAAAACACTTCTTCAATCACGTGGCAAATCCGACACACTGCTATGCTCCAGGTGAGAGACAGGCGAGGCTGGGGGATCAAGCCGGACAGAGGGAGGAGCGAAGGAGGCGAAGCAGAGGGGAGCAAGCTACACTTTGAACAGATTGAGGGAAAAGGTCCCCCCCGATGCCCACCCCCAACCAAACCCTGGCACCTTCTCCCTCTCCCCCTACGCCCCCATCCCGTGCACTCTTCCCCACCCCCCCCCCCACCATTTCCCCACGCGCATCCTCCCCACTTCCCCCTCAATTCCCCGGGGACCTCCCTTTCTGCGTACCCCTCAATCCCCCCATAAATCCCTCCCCTCCCCCTGCCAGCACACCTGCGGAAGCGCCTGAGCGAGCCTGGCACTGGCGTTAGTGGCGCCTTGCAGGGAGAGACACTGCTCCACACAGGGGTTCGGGTTAGCGGGGAGGCAGAGCGGGGGTTTACGGGGGAGAGGGTTTAGCACGGGGAGGGGTTTAAAGGGGGAAGAGAGACGGCGGAGATTTACGCTCGTATGCACCGCTGGCTGATGGTCCAGATACGTTACATACGAGGCGAATTACATACGAGGCGAATTACATACGAGGCGAATTTCGTAATAATTATTTATCGTGACAGATTTTTTAGAAATTCTTAAAACGAAGCGCTTGTCATGATGATAACTCAACGTAAGATTTGTTTTTTTCAGAGTTCGCAAGAATCCGCGCCTGTCGCGTCATTCTTATTAATGATTTGATCATCACGGCGGAATTAAAACCAGTGATACCTTCCACAACGCAGGTTGATACGCGGCGGTTCTTAGATCCCTGCACGCGCACGCCGCGGCGCACAGGTCGCGCTGCGGCAGCCACGGGAGCACGCATCGGAGCGCCTCAATTTCCCGATGTGACTCTAACGAGCAGCGTTCGATGTTACTTTGCGAAAACGAGGTTCGAGAGCTCTGCGGCGCTGACCCATCCATCGTAACCACAGCGCTAATTAAGTAGATAGAAACGAGCTCACGTAAAACGCGGAAGAGATAAATCTGTAAGCAGCTCGAACGACGCGATTTGAAGAGACAGGGAGAACGAGCCAGCACGAGTCGTGGTGCAGTCAAAGGAGTTATAACCCAGGGTCCACAGGTTTCAAAGGTAGGAAGGTTGGTTGGGAAGAAGATTACAATTGGATGGCGAGTAGCTGGGTTCCCGAAAACGCTGAACGCTGTTCGCCCGTTTTTGGGCGACAACGCTGTTACCACAATTGCCAGGCGACACAATTGCCAGACGTGAAACATCGCCAAACACACTCTGCGACCTTTCCCATTGCCTGCCGAGTCCAGTGACGGCTTGGTGCAAGCAAGAAGTAGAACGTCGTGAGTTGACTAAACGTGGCAGACGAGTTGGCGATCATGGGGCGCCAACTCACTTAGAGCGCCAACTCGTCTGCCACGTCTTTTGCTGTCATGGGGCGTCCATCACGAGCCAAAGTCGCGGCCCGCACCATGCAGTGATGGAAGTGAACACTCCACCGTTGTCCTACATTCACCTCCGTCACAACCTCATCCATCCCCATGTCGTCCGTAGCCATCTTCAACATATCAGCATGACTACGTTTACCAACACCCCGCTCCTGCCACCGACAAGGCCTCGAGCCGCTCCCCACCACAGTGCTCTCGATCTCCCGTGCAACAGCATCGGTTACGCTTTCCTGCCCAGGGGGGTAACTGCTGCGCTGTCGGGTTGATGTTTTCATCTGTAGCACGATGACATACAACGTGGGTGGTTAGGTTATGAGGGGCAAAGCCATTTTGACAAAAACCGAATGACACAACATACCGCACGAGCCTCCCAAAGTTGCAGGTTGAGCTTGGTCCGCCCCCGTCAGCACGTCCGACGGCGCGTCCGCCGGCGCGTCCACGATACGATCGCTAGACGAGATGGAGGCCTGTATGAGTAGGAAAGACGTCTCGGAGCACGGACGGACCCCGTGGACGGGGTGTGGATCGTAACCGAACATCTCACTCACATCGTCCCACTGCACATCCTCCATATCTCCTCTCTCCTCTCTCCACCGCTGCCACGCTCAGCGATGCTGCCGCCATCCTCCTGCACATTCACATTCCCCTCCACACTCCGACCTGAGTCTCCATTACGGTTTCCCCAAATGTCGCCCATTTGGGGAGGAGATGGAGCCACCTCATTAACCTTCCTCCTCTTGAACACCCTCCCATCCACACATGTTCGACCTCCATGACCCCCAACGAGCTCCTTCTCCCCACTGCCAGCCGCTGGTACTTGTTGACGCAGCCGCAACACCTTTCGCATCAGTGGATACTTCCATACTGCATTAGTGGCTTTCATCTTTTGGTAAGGGATGCGCTTCAAAATACCGCACACGGCCTGCACAAGGGACTCCCTAGAACTCCCTTTCGATAGCCGGCCCTTATATCCATTCTCTAGTAGCCATGCATGAAGATGCTCTGGTGCTACAGCCCACACATCTGCAATGGTCTTGCATTCAGAAACGCGGAGAGACGGCTTCTTGGCGTCAATAAAGTCGTGAATGAATCGACGTGTCAAGTTCCGCCCCTTATGCCAAACATCCATCTGGTGTTCAATGTTCTGGCCAATGATGGCTGCTTTGAAGGACCCCCCCTCGTCCGAGATAATGCCCTTGACCACAAAGCCGAGCTGTTTCAGCTGATCTAAGCCCTGTTCGAATGCAATTTTCTCGAGAGCTGTTGATGCGACACCTTCAATTTGTTTAGACACCGTCACACAGTGCATAACCTTTCTTGTGATCCGATCCATAAATGACACGGTGCACCATGCCCCCTCTCTAGCCTTGTCACATCGTCCATCAACACAAATCCATTCACCTGGAATCGGTCTTCTTCCCATTTCGGCTCTCACATCCTCCATTGACTTTGACGCCTGTTTTTGTATAGAGCACCACAAGCCATTCTCACCGCTCATGTACCGATAAAACGTCTGTTTACTAGGAATCCGCACTCCAAGAGTGCGACTGACCTCCCACAATGCTTGGAAGCCTAGACCGGCGAGCGCGAATGCCCCCATGTACCGTGACACGATGGGAGGGGTCCTAGGTCCCCGAGAACCTTGCCCCTCGTCAAAGGAATACCGTTGCGATGACCAGAATTCAAGGGAACCGCCACACTCATCACATATCCAAGCCACACCCAAGGTTGTCCACATCCGCAACCAAGACTGCAACTGCATCCGACCGTTGCACCCGGGCCGTACAGAACAACCAAGGCACAGGGTCATGAAGAACTGGACGATCAGCAGCGGATCTAGGAGACATACCAGAGACCCCGAGAGCTCAGCAAGACTAGGCGTCTCAGGCCATCCGGGAAGGGAACGCTTCTTACGGCCCAACCCATCAGTCCGTTGTGCAGCATCCACCCTGTCAAGCACACTCCAGGACAATGGTGGAACACAGCAAATCCACATACTGATAATGGACGAACGTGGGAATGGGACCGATGACCATGGCATCATGATAGGTGGAGTAACACACATCCACACCAGCCAGGGTACCTCCTTACCACCAATGTAACGAATGGGTTGCAGCCTATGCCACCTCGTTACCACCATAATACGCATGGGCTGCAGCCCAAGGCACCAGCTTTGTTGCATGACGTTCATACCTGGCAGGGGTAGACTCCTCATGCACGGCTTCCCCAGCAGTGGAATCTGCGCCCCCCACCTCTACCGTGTCGCGGTCATCATGCGGCGCACCGACTGGTACCGCCGCATGCTTTTCGGGGACAGCGACATGCTCAGCCTCATCCAACCCCTGTACGCGCGCCTCATCCTGAGACGTATCCACCCTGTGAAGCACATATATATGCAGTTTTGGAGCCAGGTTTTTAACAATAACTCGCATCTATGCATGGCATGCAATGTGCCAAATACGCTAACACTATCAAAACTAGTATTCTGGCTGCAGCCCATGGCACTTCCCGATCACATGGAGAAAACAAGTGCTGTGAGCCAAAGGCACCTACTTATCACCGGAGTAATACATGGGGCGGAAGCCCATGTCATCTACTTACCACAAGAGTAACGCATGGGCTGCAATCCAAGGCACCAGCTTTGCTGCATGACGTTCATACCTGTCTGGGCTTGACTCCTCATGCACCGCTTCCCCAGCAGTGGAATCTATAGTCCCCACCCCAACCGTGTCGCCCTCATCCTGCGGCGCACTGACTGGCACCTCCGCATGCTCTTCAGTGACAGCGACGTGCTCAGCCTCATCCAACCCCTCAACGCGCGCCTCATCCTGAGTCGCGTCCACCCTATCAAGCACGTAAAAATGCAATTTGGGGGCCAAGTTCCAATGAGCATCAGAGAACTATTGCTGTCTTGTTTCAAATGCGCTAACAATGATGAGAGTAGTGTCCTTGATGCAGCCTATGGCACCTGCTTACCACGGTGCCCTACACCCTAGGCTGCAAACAAAGGGCACCAACTTACCATCAGCGCGTGACATGGGCTGCAGCCCATGTCACCTCGTTACCACCAGAATAACACATGGGCACCAAACCAAGTGCACCTACTTACCGCCAGTGTACCACATGGCCCGCAGCTCATGACACCTCCTTATCACCAACGGAACACCCTCGCAGCCCTTCCTGCCAGCATAACATCTGAGCCACAAATGGGCTGCCGCCCATGGCAAACCCGCTGCACCAGGGTGTTATGTGTTTACGGCACGCATACCTGGCAGGGGTGCTCCTTGGCTGTATCTGATCATCGAGGGCTTCTGCATCGTCCTCTTCTACCTCCTCACCCTCGTCCTCCTCGGGGATGGGCAACATGTCCTCCTCCAGCACAAAAATGGCAGCATCCTCAACGTCCGTGCTCAGTACGCTCCCTGCTGGCACAAGTGGGTCTTGGAGTAGTTCTCCTGCCATTTAAGTGGAGTTGAAAGCAGGATTCAACGTACACTGAACAAAATAATTGTCCACATGCTCATGTTTTAAAAGAAGAATGTGCTTGGATGCTAGCGGGGATTAAGCCTTAATGAAAGGCCGCCATAAGGTTATAGCACGGAGGGTAGTACATCGTCTCACGTGGCTTCAAGGCTTTTAACACGGTTGAACCAGCATCTGTTATATCAATAAGAAGATACTACCATTTACAGTTTCAGTTTCACAGTCATGCCAAGCCGAATCTAGTACTTGGTCCAGCGACCCTTGGCCTTGAGCATAGCCCGCACCCGCCGAGGCATGCTGTCGATCAGCTCACTGCACCAGGCTGCAGGGATCTTCTCCCATTCCACTTGAACTCTGTCCCACAGCTCGAGAATGCCTGCAGGGGGGCGGGGGTAAGCAAGCAGCTGCTTCTTCAAGTACACCCACAGATGCTCAATGGGGTTGAGGTCTGGACTTGATGCTGGCTAAGGGAGAACCGAGTAGGGCGGCTCGGCTAGGTAACTTTTCACCATTTTGCATGTATGCTTGGGATCGTTGTCATGCTGGAAAACTACTGCCTCAGGGTCCAGCTCGTAATGCTCTATTGTCTGCTGCAGTTCCTCCTTAAGGATAGAACGGTATAACTCCCCGTTCATCCTCCCCTCTATCTTACACATACCGTCATACCCCGGATATACCCCCATGGGGGGCAATAATAAAACAGGTTTTTTGGGGGGGGTGGGCTTATAATCGAGTAAATTTATAAGCGCCGGCATTTATAAAATGACATATATCTTTTTTTTATGTTTTTTAACACCCAACTGTAGATCTCGTGCTTGCTTTTTCAATCGAGTCGAAGTTACATAGGGTCTTCTGTGAAATTCTCGCGCGCGCTGGGATGAGAGTGAATCTGACTCACATCCAGCTCCTGTCAGTTCCTGCTGACTGGACCCGCATCCAGTGCAGGGTCCGAATGTGAAGGGAACCGAATCTGCAACACATCCGCCTGCTAAAGTAAAAATCGTTACAGCGTTTTGAACACATTTCAAAATTTAAAGTTTACGTGCGCTTATAATAAAACAAGTTTTTTCAGGGGGTGCGCTTATAATCGAGCAGCGGATATAAGCGCCACACGCCAATTAAAAGCGCCAGGCGCTTATCCGAGGGTGGCGCTTATATCCGGGGTATGACGGTAAAACCGGCTCCCTGGTATGTCATGCACCCCCAAATCATGATGGAGCCGCCGCCATGTTTGACGGTCTGTTTGACATGGTGTGGCTCCATGGGATAGTCCCCGCGAATCCAGGCCCAATTACGCCCGTCGCTACTAAAACGGCATATCTTCGTCTCGTCACTCCAAATCACTCTTTTCCAGTCGTCGACCGTCCAATGCTGATGGTCCTTGGCCCACTGCCGGCGGTCCTTGACTGTTTTCTCGGATAAACGTGGCTTAGACTGCTTTTCTATCGCTTTCACGCAGTGCCGCTTGAGAGTGTTTCGAATGGTGGCTCCAGTGACACTAATCCGTGCGTCGAAGCTACCATTCCCGCGGCAGCCTCGGCGGATTTCGATTCGCCAGAAACTATCGATCTAACGATAATCCTAGCGATTTGCTCTGGTAGCTTGCGTGGGCGACCTGGTTTCGCCGGGGACGGAACTAGTTCCTCGTACGTCTTCGAACCGAGGTGGCGGATGAGCTCGTCTTGGACGGCTCTTTTCGAAACGTTCAACTCCTTAGCGATTTGGCGGTAGCTACGCCCCTCGGCAATTAGCTGCATGATACGCTTCTGTTTCTCCGAACTAAGGCGCTTCATGATGCGGGGGAATTAGCGCTACGCAAAGAGCGTCGACGAAGCTCTTAATCTCCTCCGTACCTAACTATTCTAGATCTAGCTGCTGCCGAACTGAAGCACGGGACAATTCGTAAGTATTTGTCCGTGTGGGGTGTCGAGAGGGAAAACAGAGCTCGTTAGAGCGAGTGCGAAAATCGGGGCTTTTGGTAACTTTCGTAGGTGGGTAACACTTCGACGCAACACCTGCATGCATTTTGTTTAACACAATACTTGGTAATATTTGTAAAGGGTGCATATTATTGTACAACTCGAATACATAAGGACAAATATTAGGTTTAGTGTATGTCGTTCACACCTTGCCTCTCCCAAGCCTAGCATGTCAACGTGCATGACATATGCAGCCCAATTTCATTTTACCTTACCTGTTTCTTTGAAGTGTCTGAATTTGGGTCCACGTCAGTCCCCCCCATGGTTGATGCCTTTGGAAAGTTGCAGCTTTCCCGAACTGTTGAAAAAACATTTCTCGAATCCGTACGTTACAGGGCGCATTGATCGCGGTGCTTTGCACATGAGATCAGCCACCTTGCCGACCGAATCCACGTCACCGTATTGTAGATCCTGACCATGTGCCGTAAGCCGCATGCGAGCAATGGTGGCAGCAGTACGGCGGTCCGTCCCTGGAAGCAAGATGGGTTTTTATTAAACAGAGCATGAATGATCTATGGATCACGGTCTATGCGGGTGCTGGCTTATTAAAAACTAACACATTGCACTCCATAATCCTAAAGCAAGCACACCGTTATCCAACTTACTCACCCTTTTCTAATGCAACAGTCATGAGTTTCTTCGTGAGGCGTGGTGCCGCCAGCGTGTATAGGTAGATCAGGTCCCCGCATGAGGCCTCCCGATTGCCTCCGAACATGATCGTTGCACCGCTACGCAGCAGAGCTACAGGCTCCTCATATTTCTACATATAGATAGTTGCTTCGTTCGGTGCTTCTTGGCGATGTCTTCGACCAGTTCCCTAAGCTTAACGCTTGGATCAGTCGGCGTGGCTGTGCCGACCAGATTACAAGCCTATGGGATTGGGAAGAGAGATCAGAGCAGGGATCAGAGAGGGTACAAGGGCGCAGGGGGACATGGGGAGGGAGAAGAAAGGGAGCATGGAACGGGGCGGCATAGGGAGGAAAGGATGAGAGAGGGATTGGGACAGAGGCACAACGGATGAGCGCCGGAGAAGGGAAAGGGGACTGCCCTGCGAGGGAGGTAGGGAGAAGAAAGAGGGAAAGGGATGGTGGTTCAAGGGTGCAGTAGGATGAGAGCGGGATTGGGACGGTGTCACAAGGGGTGAGAGGAGGTGAGGGAAAATGGGACTGCCCTGACATGGAGGAGAGGTGAGGAAACGGTGAATAGAACAATAACGCAAGAGGGAAAAGGATAAGAGCAGGATTGGGACAGATGCACAAGGTATTCCCCCCCCTGTGAGTCCGGGAATGGGACAACCCTTTTAGGGATGTAAGGAGAAGAAAGGGGGAATGAAACGGGACTGCAAGGGAGGAAAGGATGTGAGAGGGATTGGGACAGTGGTACAAGGGATGAAATTGTAAGAAAAATGGGACCGCCCTGCGAGACATGATGGGTGAAGAAAGGGCGCGTGAACAATGGTGCAAGGGAGGAACGGATGAGCGGGTTTGGGACGATGCCCTAAGGGATTGGAGGAGGAGAAGCGGATTGGGACTGCCCTGCAAGGGAGGAAAGGTGAGAGGAAGGGGGAGTAGAACAATGGTGCAAAGGAGGAACGGATGAGAGAGGGATTGGGACGATGTCCTAAGGGATTGGAGGAGGTGAATGGAAATGGGACTGCCCTGCAAGGTAGGAAGGGTGAGAGAAAGGGGGAGTAGGACTATGATACAAGGGAGGAAAGGACCAGAGAGGGATTGGGACGATACCCTAAGGGATTGGAGGAGGAGAAACGAATTAGGACTGCACTGCAAGGGAGGAAGGGTGAGAGAAAGGGGGAGTAGAACAATGGTGCAAGGGAGGAACGGATGAGAGAGGGATTGGGACGATGCCCTCCGACTTGGAAGGAGGAGAAGGGAAATGGGACTGCCCTGCAAGGGAGGAAGGGTGAGAGAAAGGGGGAGTAGAACAATGGTGCAAGGGAGGAACGGATGAGAGAGGGATTGGGACGATGCCCTTCGACTTGGAAGGAGGAGAAGGGAAATGGGACTGCCCTGCAAGGGAGGAAGAGTGAGAGAGGGATTGGGACAGTGGCGCAAGGGATGAAAGTAGAAGGGAAATGTGACTGTCTTGCGAGGGAGGCGGGGAGAAGAAAGGGGGAATGGGACGGCGGGGCAAGGGAGGAACGCATGAGAGGGGGGTTTGGACAGTGGCACAAGGGGAGGGGTAGCGTCTGGGAATGGGAGTGCTAGGGAGGGGGAAGGGGAGGGCTAGCGTGGAGAAAGGAGAGTGCTAGAGTGGGGTAAGGGGAGTGCTTGCAAGAGAGGGGGAAGGGGAGTGCTAGCGCGGGGGAAGGTGGGGGCTCGCAGTGGGGAACGGGAGTGCTAGGGAGGGGGAAGGGGTGTGCCAGAGTGGGTGAAGGAGAGTGCTTGCTTGCGAGGAGGAAGGGGAGTGCTTGGGAGGGGATAGGAGAGGGCTAGCGTGGGGGAAGGAGGGTGCTTTCTAGCGAGGAGGGAGGGGAGTGCTAGCGTAGGGGAGAGGGTGGGCTTGCGGTGGGGAAGGGGAGTGCTAGGGAGGGGGAAGGGCGCCGCTAGCGTGGGGGAAGGAGAGTGCTAGAGTTGGGGAAGGGGAGTGCTTGCTAGCGAGGGATACGGGGAGGGCTAGCGTTGGGGAAGGGGTGGGCTTGCGGAGGGGAAGGGGAGTGCTGGGGAGGGGGAAGTGGAGGGCTAGCGTGGGGGAAGGGGAGTGCTTTCTAGAGAGGAGGGAGGGGAGTGCTAGCTTGGGGGAAAGGGAGGGCTTGCGGTGGGGAAGAAGAGTTCTAGAGTGGGGGAAGGGGAGTGCTAGAGTGGGGGAAGGGGAGTGCTAGGGTGGGGGAAGGGGAGTGCTCGCTAGCAAGGGGGATTGGGAGTGCTAGCGTGGGGAAAGGGCCGGGCCTGCGGTGGGGAAGGGGAGTGCTAGGGAGGGGGAAGGGGAGTGCTAGGGAGGGGGAAGGGGAGTACGCTCATGGGGAAAGGGGAGTGCTAGAGTGGGGAAAGGGGAGTGCTAGAGTGGGGGAAGGGGAGTGCTAGAGTGGGGGAAGGGGAGTGCTAGGGTGGGGGAAGGGGAGTGCTCGCTAGCAAGGGGGATTGGGAGTGCTAGCGTGGGGAAAGGGCCGGGCCTGCGGTGGGGAAGGGGAGTGCTAGGGAGGGGGAAGGGGAGTGCTAGGGAGGGGGAAGGGGAGTACGCTCATGGGGAAAGGGGCGTGCTAGGGAGGGGGAAGGGGAGTACGCTCATGGGGAAAGGGGCGTGCTAGGGAGGGGGAAGGGGAGTACGCTCATGGGGAAAGGGGCGTGCTAGGGAGGGGGAAGGGGAGTACGCTCATGGGGAAAGGGGCGTGCTAGGGAGGGGGGAGGGGAGAGCTAGCGTGGGGGAAGGGGAGTGATAGCGTGGGGGGTGGGGAATGGGTGCGCTAGCGTGACGGGGAATGGGAGCGCTAGGTGACAGGGAATGGAGTGCTAGCGTGGGATGGAATGGGTGCGCTAGAGTGACGGGGAATGGGTGTGCTAACGTGCCGCGGAAGGGGTCCGCTTCCGTCGGGGAGGGGGAGTGCGCGCGTCGGGAAAGTGATCGCTAGCTTGACGAATGGGAGTGCTCGCGACAGGGAAGGGGAGTGGTCGCGACGTGCGTGTGGGAGAAAGAGGTAGCATGAGCATGGTTTTTCCCTTGGCACGTATTTCGCAACGCAGCGTGAGATTACTTTATAGTACGAAAGAGGGAGCGTAGCGCTGTACCATGATAAAATCGCCGAGCCACCGCACAATGCGCGTTGCGTAAGGAGACGCCCTCGCTCCCGCGCAGACGTGGGCGCCCTATCCGGATTTTCCTCGCGCCCAAGCTGTCGACTTGCGGGCGCTACGCCGCCCTCGTTGGCTTTCACCTAATCAACTCAAAGGACGGAGTGAGCGCCAGTTCGGGGCGGCCTGATTAAAATCGTCCACTACGCTGCCCTCATGCCTAATGTGTGCATTGTCTCGGCTAGAAAAGGTTAGTTGTGGACTACTAAGCTGACGCGGCTATTATCGAGCTGTGCGTTTGGTGACTGGATACCTTGAGTCTCAAGTTTCTACCCCGCTGGTTTCAGGTTTCCTACCTCAGTTGCCTGTGCGACACATTGGGCCCTGTTCGGGTGCAGGCGATGCAGACGCTACAGTAATGTTGGGGGGCGAGAGTTTGAGCCCTCCCAAGCGTGAACTTTCAGGGGACAACGCTGTCAACAGGGTTACACCCAACCAAGGGTAGGAAGGATGAACCAAACTTGGCAAACTTGTGACCCCGGTTTTATGCCGATGGAATTTGCAGGCGCCAAATACTGGAAGCACGTCCTCCGTAAGACATTTTTCGATTTACAACTTGTTTCTGAAAACGAAGAACCAAACATGTAAGCACGTTTGATCGAATCTAGTATTGCAACTGTGTAAGGGATTCCGTAATTCCTTACTGGGTCACACTATACGCGTACAACTCCAGTTTTCGGAGAACAGGCTCGGTCCGAGAGGAAATGGCGAAGCGCCGTGTTTCCAAGATTTTTATCCCAATCAGGGTTCTCGCTAGGATCCGAGGGATGTCTGATGCATCAGACGGGTCTTCCGGGAAAAAAAAAAAAAAAAAAAACTTTTGACTGATTCTGACCGGCCCATTAGATTAATCCAGAAAATCCGTATGGAAACTAAGACAAACAAACAAAAATGTCTGATAGCGAGGACCCTGATTCCAATAGGCAGTGGTTTTGACCGCCCATCGTTTTGCAAACGCGTCCAATTCTCACGGGCAGTTCAATTTTCTCAGAACAGTTTCGCAGGGGCAAAAAATGTCAAGTTATGTTAAAGATGTATCATGTTTGCTGTAGTTAGTGTATTTATTTGTCGAAATACTAGGCAGGAATGAAGAAACAGGCAAGAAGGATTTTCACTAGCAGGCAGTTGTACTCGCTATAGAGTACCCCACTGCAGGCTAGACAAACATCACATTCTGACACACCCCCATAGTCAAAGTGGGGTACAATCAACACAACAAGCAGGCAGAGCAGTAGGTTCACAAATACAAGCAAAGCTAGAGGCTATCACAGAGGGCAAGTGAGGAGGAGGAGAAACTGCGGGGGCGAGAAGATGGGAGGCGACGGCTGAAGCTGCAGACACACGGGCAACATGAGTGCGCAGCACTGGCGCTACCAGGCTGAACCCGGACTACACGGCGACAGACGCAGCTGGCTCGCTGTGCTCCCAGGAGTGCACACACTGTGGCTACCGGGCGCAGAGCCCCGCACTACACGGCCACAGGGGGTCCTGACTCTCTGGACTACCAGGAGTGCTCACACTGTGGCTACCGGGCGCAGAGCCCCGGACTACACGGCCACAGGGGGTCGTGGCTCTCTGGACTTCAGGCGCTGCGGACGACAAGTCGACGGCCTCCACTCAACTTCCCCCAGCTGTCCCACCCCCTTTTCACACATCCCCCGCTGTACCCCTAGCACTGCTCACACGCCACCCCCCTCGTACCACTCCGACGGCTCCAACACATCCACCCCCCTCAGCGGCAGCTGCAGCAGTGGGAGACGGAGGAGGAGGAGGAGCAGGGGACGGCAAACACATTCGGCACCCCCATACTTGCCACCCCTACGCTCGCCACCCCCAACCCCTAACACACGCAACACGGGGTAGGAGCGGGGAGGAGGCAGCCCCGCGGCGCATGGGGTAAGGGGCGGCGCGCGGGTCGACTAGGGCGGGCGCGGAGGTCCCCGGGGGCGGCGCGCGGGTCCACGGGAGGGGCGCGCGGGTCGACGGGGATGGGCGCGGGGGTCCCCAGGGGCGGCGCGCGGGTCCCCGGGGGCGGCGCGCGGGTCCACAGGAGGGGCGCGCGGGTCGACGGGGACGGGCGTGCGGGTCCCCAGGGGCGACGCGCGGGTCGACGGGGCGCCACGACGGACGACGGGGGAGTCGCGCGCGGGTCGACGGGGCCGCCGCGGAGGGCGACGGGGAGCCGCGCGCGGGTCCCCGGGGTCACGCGACGATGGGAAACCGCCGCGCGCCTCGGGGCGCATGGCAGGCAGAAATCCGCCGCGCGTTCGGGGCGCGCAGCGAGCAGAAAACCGCCACGCGCCCCGAGCGCGTGGCGGGAAGAAAAATCCGTCGCGCGCCACGGGGCGCGCGACACACAGAACAGCAGCGGAAGCTAACGGGCGGGACCACCCACAGGATCGACCCAGGAGGGTCGACCTGCTCTAATAGCATGTCGAAATACTAGGCAGGAATGAAGAAACAGGCTAGAAGGATTTTCACTAGCAGGCAGTTGAGTACATATAGGAAACCCTAATTGGGCTGTACTCGCTATAGAGTACCCCACTGCAGGCTAGACAAACATCTTATTCTGATATTATTGTTCTTAACTGTTTGGTGGTGCACCATCTTCTCTTGCCTATTTGTATAAGTCTCTCCATAGTGAAGCCCTCTTTTGTTGGCCATCCCTCTCGTCACCTCGTTCCTCTCACCTAAACCTAGCTCAATGTTCCTATACTTAATCTCCTATTCCTAACATGGTATTGAGCACGAAATGCTCGTAAGGACCTGAGTTTTTTTTGGGTTGCGAAGCAACCTATTACAATCGTTATGTACATTTTTTTTCATCCTTTTCACTTGAAAAACAGATGAAAAAAAAATCCAGTGAACGGTAGCTATGGTAAGTGACTCACTATGTATTTGCTACAACAATTGAGCACGAGTCGTAACCACTTTCCTTCTCATTTCATACCGATAGTTTGATTTGACTGAACCTATACTGTATGGATGAAACATGAACATGGGTTGGCCAGTTGATATAACTGTGAACGCTTGACTGTTTATTCCGTAATGCACATGCCTGATTATGTTATGCATATATGAAATATAATGATGGATATGTAAACCAAATATTGAATGGAAAAGGCATTACGATAATGCATCTGCTATTGTAATGGTGAATATAGTATTATTTCGATATTAGTCTAGTGTAGTGACATGAATGCATAGCATGATAGAAATGCGTAACAGTTGATTGACCCAGACTCTATGCTACGGCATCCCCTGCCTAGCATGGGGGGGAGCTCAATAACATAATTTCTGAACCATCCAACTGTTACATGAAACAACACAATCTGTGTAAACTAAAAAAATGATCAAAATCTATCAAATCTAGTTCATGTGAACACACTCACTGAGTGGGCAAAGAACCTTCTCGGAGATGATAGGTTGACCATTTTTAAAAAATCCACAGATGCGCGTTGTTAATGCAATGATAGATGTATTTGGATGAATATGCACACAGAGACACATACGCACACACGCACATACCGATATGCACACACAAAAAACTCAAACACAATAAGAAAATCTACCCAGAAGAAACATAACATAATTATACATAGCATCAATCATACAAACAATAATATTTCTACTTTTCTATTTGGCCTTGATTTTCCGAATGGTACAGTAAAGACTCTGAGGGGGAAAACGCAGGGGGGAGACGTGGGAGGGGAAAGGAACGGGCCAGAAAGGGCAGGAGGACGAAATTAGAGACGCATATAAGAACTACGATACCACGGAATTACAGGATTTAAAACGTAAACAAAGACGATCTAAAACGAGCACGATAACAACGATGAAAGGAAAAAACATGTGAATGGGAATCATACAAGAACAAGAGTAGAAACGAGTAACAGATGCAACAGAAGAAAGGAAGTAGCAAGTTTGAAGAACAGAAGAAACATATGCTAGATTATAAACGACCTAAAAACAAGAATGGAAAGCTGATGTTTTAACCAAGGGACCAGAATCCAAGTTTTAACAACCCACATCCCTAAAAAACGGCAAACTCAGAAGTAGATGGCGAAAACCTAGTCTAGGTTATAATCATCTAAGTTAGTTCTAATGGATAGCTTGAAATCTTTCTCACTTTAGAGTGGTAGGTAGAGCATGGCTAGTAGGCGGGTATCAACCAAGCCTGTCAGAGGTCCACTGGTGATCCCCGATTGATCCTAGGGAAGGGTTACAGGCACGTTGGCCTGGGGGGTTATGGGCGCACTCACCCGCTACACAAACAAGCCCTATAATCCCAGTGGTTAGTGGCTGGGATTCTGACATGGTATCAGAGCAAAGGTCTCGGGTTCGAATCCCGGTGTGTGCACCTCGGGCATCCCAGTGCGGGGGGGTGTCAAAGGTCCACTGGTGATCCCCGATTGATCCTAGGGAAGGGTTACAGGCACGTTGGCCTGGGGGGTTATGGGCGCACTCACCCGCTACACAAACAAGCCCTTTTATCCCAGTGGTTAGTGGCTGGGATTCTGACAAAGCCCACCAGCGAAATGAAAGAAGGGAAGGAAAATAGGGACACAAACCCAAAGGCTATTACAATCCCGTCGCAAAAAGATGGCACAAACTTTTACGATGCTTTTCGGATTCAGAGGCTTTGGCGGAGACGGTAAAAAGCAAACATATTCAGAAGGGGCAAACGAATATTACTACAAACTTCCTTTCTACTCTTCTAATTTCCCGCACTCATCCATTTCTCCACTCCCTCCCCACTCCCTCTCTGATTCCGTCTCTCTCCAACGCTCTTCTCTCACCAAATTCTTCCGCCTTCGTTGCTGGAGCTGCCGCGGACAGCACGCCTCGAGAAAGATAGCGTGGTTGTGGCGTCTCTCCTAAGCGCTCCTTGCACAAGCAAAAAGTCGCCAGCGCGCCAAGCACCAGCAGATCGACGCTAGCGAGAGGGTAGAAGAACGGAAACAAAAGAGAGACACAAGGACGAAGGGAATTGGAGAAAAGAGATAAGAAAAGCGGATGGAGATAGAAGGAAAAGGAAAAGCACACGGAAGCCTGAATAAACAACATAACAGAGGTAGAAAAAGCAAGGTAGCAAAAACGAAGGCATGCTCACAAAAACAAGGTAGGTCAAGATCAATCTTTAATCTAAATCTCGACATACTTGAGTAGGCATTACTTTCACTAATCCTAACAAACTAAGAAGCACTTGCAAATCCTGCTCGTCGTGCTCTTAGTGCTGCTGCTGCTGCTGCTACTCTCTTACCTATGTACTAGAATAGAGTGAGTGGTTAGAGAAGAACGAGAGCGGCAGGAAAAGAAAGAATGGAAGAAACCTAACCACCTTCTTCGTCGCAAAGACATTTCACAATATATGTACGACACCGAAAGTTCCGTCTGATGTAGCACAACGGTTGGGATCCTGGATCTCGATCCAAGGATCGTGGTCTCATTCCCTACTGATCGATTTAACTCGCCAAATGCGCAATTTCGATTTTCTTCGAAAATTTGAAACGTCAATGGAAATTTGGATCCACACCTGAAAAGCAGCTCGTTAGCTTAGCCCCTCATTAAAATCTCGGTAGTCGAAAGGTATGCAGATCGAAAATTGGCTCAGACATGAAACATTTTGTTAAAAAACCGATGTTTCTATTTTCCACACACTATTTGTACACTCTTTGTAATTAGCAACAAAAACAATAAAACGGATTACATGAATATGTATACGCTTCGCAACCCTACGACGACTTTGTCGCCTCTTTTTTGTGTTTTTTTTTGTGTGTGTGTTTTTTTTTTTTTTCAGACATGGCTCCCGCAGCACCCGCTAAGGCGCTTCTGCGCCTGCCCGTCGCGTACCGTAGCGCCCCGCGCGCCCTGCTCGTCCGTCACGCGCCCGCTGCGCCCAGCCCGTCCGTCGCGCCCTGCCCGTCCGTCGCGCCCTGCCCGTCCGTCGCGCCCTGCCCGTCCGTCGCGCCCTGCGCGTCCTGCCCGTCCGTCGCGTCCCCGCTGCGCCCAGCCCGCGTCGTCCCGTCCCTTCGCGCATCGCCTGCCCCGCCCCGTTCTGTCACGAACGCAGCAGCAGCAGCGCGCAGTCGCGTACGGCGCACCCGCGCACGGTCGTGTGCGCCAGCACCAGCGCCCGTCGCCAGCACCTGCGCGGGCGCCAGCGACGACGTCTACGCGGACGCCAACGCCGGCCGCCAACGCCAGCGCGGGCGCCAGCGGCTAGCGCCAGCGCCAGACGCCGCCGCCAGCGCCAGCAGCAGCTGATACCCCCTCCCCCCCCCCCCCCCCCCCCCCTCCATTCCGCGACTTTCGATGTGGGGGGGGGGGAGATGCGGTGGTGGCGGGAGGGAGATCAGGGGGTGGTGGGAGGGAGATGAGGGGGTGGCGAAGAGGTGATGAGAGGGAGTGAGGTTAAAGGGGTGATTAAAAAAAGGGGGGTGAGGACTTGGGGGTTATTAACGGGGGGGGATTGCAATGAGCTTGCGCGCTCATGCCCACCTAGCCCAGTTCCTCTCCTCATCGGGACTTGGGGGTTATTAACGGGGAAGGATCGCTATGACCTTGCGCGCTCATGCCCACCTAACCCACCTCCTCTCTCTTTCGTCTCTCACATCCCCCTTTGTAAAAGGAGGTTCGTAAGCGGGTAGCCCCCCCACCTCCTCTCCTCTTGCCTTCCCATTCCTGACTGCACCAGTTCCTACCGCAAGCAGGCTAAGGGGGTGTGTCAAGTTATGTTAAAGATGTATTTTGCTTGCTGTAGTTAGTGTAGTTTTTGTTCTTAACTATTTGGTGGTGCACCATCTTCTCTTGCCTATTTGTATTGGTCTCTCTATAGTGAAGCCCTCGTTTGTTGGCCATCCCTCTCGTCACCTCGTTCCTCTCACCTAAACCTAGCTCAATGTTCCTATACTTAATCTCCTATTCCTAATAAAAAATAATAAACCGTCTTAGGAAAGGCATGCAACCAGGGGACGCATCAACCCTAAACACCTTGCCACATTATGTTAAGGGTTGATGCCGCCCATATTTACACGCCTTTCCCGACATAATTTATATTTTTGCCCCATAAAATAACATACCATGTGGGTTAAGGCCAACAAACTCCCCGTAATAATTGAGCGTGATCGCAGAGCGTTGCGTGGTCAAAACCACTGCCCATGGGAATCGATAACAAGAAATGACGGCGGTTTCCTCTCGGTCCGACGACCTCGCCCTCCGAACCACCATCGTGTCGCCTTCGGGTTCTTCAACGCCGAACCTGCACCCAACCATCTCGCGACTCCGCGACCCCTGCTTAGATAGCTTCGCTATATTGATGCTAGGCCCCATTATTTGGGCAGTGTCTGTAATCACTTACGCGTTATTACATTCTGCGCACTCTTCTTATTTAGACCCTCGTTCTCGGCCTTCACACCTGCGGAAGCAGTGGCTACAATGTTAGGGCGTATCGGGCAGGTGCGATAACTCGGTTGCGGGCAAAGTCGCTCGAGGTGACGAAACAAGCCTTGAGCAGTAAAAGACCGTTAACGCTGAATAACCGTCCCAACCGTTTTGGAAACAACAGTACCATTCTATGAAGTTTGAAACCTCGACTGGCCGCCTTGGGTCAAATTCTCACTACAACGCATGTGATAGGACCTTCTTTGGTCCGTTGCAGCTACACTAAGCGTCTAGGTTAGTATAACATATGCCAGTCTATCGAGAATGAGGGTGTACAACTCATAACAGACTGGGTGATGGTGTCGAGTGCTGAGTTGAGCGCTGTCAAGTCATGAACGATACAGTACCGCCGGCTGTTGGAAACTGTAGCTGAGTACAAATGGAGTGGAACAATCTGGCGTTTTTACCTACTTTATTGTTCCACAAATGGAACTTCCGTGACGGAACAGAAACACCTGGAACAATTATGCTTGAAATTGCATTGCAACCCCATTTTTCGTATAGACCAGCTTTTCAGTTCAGTGTGAATGGTACAGCGCAGTTGGTACAGTTAGCAAAACCATACCGATGGTTGATGGTTATACTGTATTGGTTTAGCCAAGTGGTTCGAGGGTGATTTGTGAATTGCCTCAAGCAGCCAGTTTGGGGTGACACAAATGCTGCTCTGTGGGGGAACGGGTACGAAATCACAATCACGGATGAAACTTTCAGTCCGGTCGGGTGTGGATGCGACGCTGGAGCGGACATTCGCGTCGCAACGATTTGATCAATACAGTAGGTCGGAAAGGAGGACCGTGTTTCTGAGTGAACCCACGTTGTACAGTTTTCCACGTGAACATTTACTGTATAACTCGAAGGAAAACCCTTGCCACAAAAAGATGCCAAACGTATGTGGAACAAAAAGGACAGGAAAAATAGCTGAGGGACTTTTTTCACGGGCTGACCAAGCTGACGGAGGTTAACGAACTCTAACTGACGGGATCAGGAAGGCGAGAACCACCTTCCTGATCCCGTCGCTATCCCGTGGTTTTTAGATATAATGGTGCTGTCGAACAGCACCATCAAAATGAATGTTTCCAACGGATTGAGATATTTGACAGCATTTTGGACTGGAATCATATTTGATAATCTAATCGGACATAGTCGCTTGTTCGCTGTTCAAATTTTAGCCATTTTTGCAAAATTTCCACCTGACCTGAAATATCTAGTTCAAGCTACTGTGGGCTGATGCCGAAGTTTCGGACGGATTCTGACTCGATTAGAAGGTGAGCATTGCTGTTTTGTACGGCACACACTGGCATTGTTTTGTCACCCCATGTTCCCTTGGTGCGGCGACGCGGAGGATCTGGAATCCATAGGGAATCGCGATTCACATCATGTCGTCGTCAGGTTACTGTGCTGTGCTGCGGCTCTCGTTCTTGCAGCACTACGTCCGACGCGATGCGAACCTGACCTGCCTGACTCAACACAATCAGCTAAATGTTACTGTAGCAAATTTCAATGACGCTGTATCTCTTGACACATTTGCATTCAATCACACCAACCCCATTCCTGCCAGGGTTTCCGTCTATGCTCTCCGAATAAAAGACTTGCTTGCTGGAACTTTGACACACCAACGCAGCTTGCTTGCTTGCAAGACTTTGCTTGCTTGTTGCAAGCCCACGCATCTTCTGCTCACGGATTTCAGTAGCAGTCGGAATTGCTGAGTGCAACGTCGAATTAACTTAGTGATTGCCCAATGGCGCTTTCTCAGCCGCCACTTGCGGCGGCCTCTGCGCCAGCAAGCGGAGCTAGCTTATCAGACGGAGAGCACACGCCGGTCGCCGAAACGGCAGGCGGAAATGGCTCCGGAGTCGACGAGCCGCAGCTAATTCTGCGGAAAATGGCTTTGATGAGTTTGGTCGCCGCAGACGGATACCACTGGCTGAAATACGGCGAGAAAGTGCTCTCGAAGATCGGCGACCCGGTTTCTGTGAGAAGGTAATATGTCGTACGAGAGCCCGCAACATCTCCGGCCACAGACTCGTTTGTTCATGTTTCCAAAACGGCCCGTTTTGGGAAAAAAAAAAAAAAAAAAAAAATCGAGAAAGTGAAGACTTTTACTACGCCACATTTTCGGGGGTTCCGCGTGGTGAAAAGCGTCTCAGAACTTCGTGAAGTTCTAGAAAATTTGTTCTCACGTTTCTTTGCTGCGGTGACAACACGCGGATAGGGAGATTGCAAATGTGGGTTGCATTCAACAGCACCCATGTATATGTGTCTGATAACCCTCAGATGAGACCATAAAGTTTTCTACATACGAGGAAAAAAAATTAGAGACTTCCTGCTTTTTTCCCTTTTTTTTTTCTGGTTTATTTCCCTCTCTCATTCTCTTTTCTCTCCTCTCTACCCCCGAAGCAACTCCCTAGCGCTTACACACACACACACACACACACACACACACACACACACACACACACACACACACACACACACACACACACACACACACACACACACACACACACACACACAACCCAGCCTTGGCTCGATTACCTCCTACTACGTCACGTCACACTTCTTTCCCCACCTTCTCCTCCCCACCATTTCCTGCCCACCGTCTCCATCCCATCCCCATCCTCCTACCCACCTTCTTTTCCCCTCTCTTCCCTCCTTTTCCCCCTCGCCCCCCGCCGCCTCTCCCTGAAGCAGAGGCTACTAAAATCCTGCCTTCGCTTAAGTTACCCACATCACTCCACAGTCACTTCCCCACCTTCTCCTTCTCCTCTCCCCCACCACTACAAAGTGTGGAGCAGGGGAGAAGGGTAGAGCCGGCTTTTGTTGCCCGGCGTGTAAAGTCGTCGACTTTGACCCTTTCCTGCCCTTCCACCTGGCCTTGGCTCACCTCCCCCCCACCTTCTGCTCCTCACACTAATGCAGAGCCTACTGCGGTGAAGCAAGCGACGAGAAGGGTAGAGCCGGCTTTCGTAGCCCGGCGCGAAAAGTCGTCGACGTCGACCCATCCCTGCCCTTCGACCCGGCCTTAGCTCAAATCACCTATATCCCCTCACACTTCCTTTCCCACCTTCTCCTCTCCGCCTTCTGCCACCTTCCCGCTTCCTCCTGCACAGAGCATACTACAAGTGCGGTGAAGCGAGCGGCGAGAAGGGCAGAGCCGGATTCCGTTGCCCCGCTCGTAAAGTCGTCGACGTCGACCCGTCTCTTCCCTTTGACCCGGCCTTGGCTCGCATCACCTACAGCCATTCTCACAACCATCCCCCACCCTCCACCTTCGCTGGACGCCTCCGCCTCCGAAACAGCACCATCGAGCCTGGCGACGCCGAGCCTGGTGCGGCCGAGCCTGGTTCCAAGCCTGGAGCTGCCGAGGCTGGCGGTGCCGCCGAGCCTGGCGGCGGTGGTGTGGAGGAGGATGTGAGGATGGAAGAGGGAGGAGGAGGGGGGGAAGATGCGTCTGCTGACGCCGTCAGTGGTAGTTGTGCTGCTGCTGCTACTGCTGCAGACTCTGCCGCTACTGCTGGTGCTGGCGATGGTGCTGCTGTTGCCACCACCAGTGGCGGCGGCGGTGGTGGTGGTGTTGGTGGTGGTAATGAAATTGACGTTAGAATGGGGGGGTTCGAAGGGGCGGGGGAGGCAGGAGGGACGGTTGAGATGGGTCAGAGGGTGCAAGCAGCACTTAGTCTGCAGCAGCACCTGACTTTTGAGTCGACTCAAAAGTCACCTGGGATGGGTCCAAGGGCACAAGGAGCACTTAGCCTTCAGCAGCAGTTGCACCAGCTGCAGCAGAGACAGCTGGTTCAGCAGCAGCAGCAACAGCAGGATCAGCGACAGCAGCAGCAGAAGCAGGATCAGCAGCAGCAGCAGCAGCAGCAAGAGCAGGAACAGCAGGAGCAGAAACAGCAGGAGCAGCAGCAGAAGAATGTGCAGCAGCAGCAGCAGCAGCAGCAGCAGCAGCAGCATTTTCTGTCGCTTCTAATGGCATCCCTTCAACAGGGAAGAAACACCTCCGCTACAACCGCCGCCGCTGCTGCTACAGCCACTGCTGCTGCTACAGCCGCTGCAGTCCCAACAGTCACAGCAGCAGCTACGGTAGGTACTGCCAATGCCCGCACTAATGCCCCTCACCTGTTTGGTCCCACAGGCAGCAGCAGGACAAGCCTCGGCGCTACAACTGCGCTCAGCACACCTGCTACAGGCGCCCTTGGGATTGGCGTGGTTCAGGGAAGCACCAGCGGCGGCGGCAGCAGCAGCAGCAGCAGCAGCATGGGGGGTGTGGGGTCGCATGCTATGCCGAATTCTGCTCCTCCAGTGGCCCCTCCTGCTTGGTTGCTTTCCCTGCTTCAAGCCTCTTCTGGTTCTGCTGCTGCTGCCCCTGGTGCTGCTGCTGCTGCTGCTGCTGTTGCATCTGTTGCTCCTGGTTTCACTCCTCTGATGATGCCTCGCATAGCAGCAGCAGCATCTGGAGCAGCACAGCACACACCCCAACACCCCACACACACAACAACACGCACAACAACACTCACAGCGACACTCACCCCCTCTACACTCATGGCCAATACAGTCACACCTTCAAAACCCTCACCATCTCTGGCAGCAACGCTGCTGCCTAAGATATCCCAAGGAATCGGCCAATCGTGCGATCCGCTGATGTCACTCGTGCCGCCCGCTTTCTGGCCCACAATGGCAGAGTACATTGCAGCTTCGGGGAAGCTTCCCAAGTGTGTTGCCCCTCTGGGATTGGCCGTTGCCCACGTTGCAGCCCTGTCAGTAGGCTTATCCGCCATGTCAACGAGCGGAGCAGCGAGCAGAGCAGAGGGAGCGGCAGCAGCAGGAGGAGGCGGAGAGAGAAGAGGAGATGAATCAGCAGCAGCACCACCACAACCAGCAGCGGCAGCAGCAGCAGTGTTGCCAGCGGTGATAGCAGCAGCTAAGACGTTGGTTGCAGAGGCAGAGGCAGCAGCAGCAGGGCTTGTGGCAGAGGCACTGAAGGCCTGTGACAGTAGTGGGGTAACTGCCTCTGCCCCTCGTCCTTCCGCTCCTCCCTCCACTCCTCCATCCGCTGCTGCCGCTGCTGCTGCCTCCGCTTCTCCCCCTGCGGCTGCTGCGTATGCAGGCAGTACTGCGTATGCTGCTTTGGGCTCAGCGGAACAGGCAGCACTGCGTGCCATCCTGGCAGCAGCAGCACACGTGGCACCACAGCAGGCGACAGCTGCAGCAGCAGCAGCAGCAGCAGCAGCACACGTGGCACCACAGCAGGCGACAGCAGCAGCAGCAGCAGCAGCAGCACACGTGGCACCACAGCAGGCGACAGCTGCAGCAGCAGCAGCAGCAGCAGCAGCACACGTGGCACCACAGCAGCAGCAGCAGCAGCAGCAGCATCTGGCACGGCACTTGGTAACAATGACACTCACATGAGTGCCCCGGGAAACGTCATAGTTTTGAGTCAACTCAAAACGCAGCAGGTGACAGCAGCAACATCTGGCATGGCACTCCCCAACAATGACACTCACATGAGTGCCCCAGCGGGTGTAGTTCTCGACACTCGTATGACTGCTCGCGGCAGCTTAGGCGTTGACACCCACATGAGCACTGAAGCAAGCGTGAAGATAGAGGCACAACAGAATGCCCCGGCCACTGGGGGGTTTGACGCTCACATGAATCACCGGGCAGAGGGAGGGAACACGGGGCACATGAATCACCGGGCAGAGGGAGGGAACACTGGGCACATGAATCACCGGGCAGAGGGAGGGAACACTGGGCACATGGGTAGGCACGTGGGCAGACACGTGGGCAGACACGTGGGCTATCTTGCCATTCCCTCTCGCACCAGGAACCCCTTTGCACCGAGCTCAACCGGGCAAGCCTTGCCTCGAATGAGCCATGGTCTCATGCCTTCCTCCTCCTCCCCTCTCTCTGCTCCGTCGTCTTCATTTCTCTCACCTGGGAGCAGCCCAATCGGCCAGGCAACAGAGCGTGGTCTACAGTACCAGCAGCAGCAGCAGCAGCAGCAGCAGCAGCAGCAGCAGCAGCAGCAGCAGCAGCAGCAGACTTCACCCCCATACCGGCCCCTGTCTCCCCTCCCTCCCCGACCCCCCTCTCCCTTCGCCACCGCCACCCCAACTCTCTCCTTCTCACTCTCTCTCCTTCCTTCTCCTCCCGGCAACAAGGCACGGGGGAGCGAAACCCACTCGTCCTCGTCACCATCACCATCACCCATTGGTTCATCTCATGCCATGTCTACTACCCCTACACAGGCTACTCCTACACAGACTACCCCTACGCACACGACCCCAACGCACACTAACCCAACCACGCCAACAAATGCCACTTCAATGCTGGGTGCCAGCCTTTTACTGTCACCTGATGTTGTAGCGGCAGCAGCGGCAGCAGCAACAGCAAGGGAAGCGCCGGGAAAGGCCGAAAACGCAGGGGCAAGCAGTAGCAGCAGCATCGTAAAGGCCCTAGAGCGAACACTCTCTTTAGGAGACAAGTCATCGACCATCAGTCGCCTAGGCCTCACTCGAAAAGATGCGACCGCTCGTAAACACTTCCCACGCAATTCCTCCTCCTCCTCCCTCTCCACTCACTTCCTCTCTGCACACTCTGCCTCTATCCAAGCCAACTCTGGATTGGCTCATTCCCTTCCGAACCAAGCGCTCCGGGCAAGTGCTGCATCGCCGGCTAAGAAGCGGAAGAGTGTAGACGGGGGTGCTTTGGATTGTTTCCCCGGGCCTCTGAATGTGAGTGGGGGTGGTATGGAGGGTTCCTTTTTGGGAATGTCACTAGCTAGCTATAATGGCGGTGACGTTCGTTCTTCTCACGGTTATGGGGAGGGTGCGCAACGAGACGATGGGCTAGAAGGGCAATCGAAGGAAGATGAAGGGGTTGCCCATGCTCCTATGGAAGGCATAGATCTGGCTCTTAGTCTTGGATAGACTTATTATTTATACATATATAATTACTGATGTGGATGTGTACGCTTTCCAAAAAAAAATCATTTTTGTTCACATGATCACTGCGAAATTGTTGCGCAGGGGCTTGTTTGCTAAGCGATTTCAGGTTTCTAACTGACTTCAGCTGTTCCCGCGTTTGGTTGCTGTGGGCTCGTTCGCGGTGTGGCGCCGTCGCCTGGTCGGTCGTCAAGAGTCGCCTTTTTCTACAAACCGTCGGTTCATCAAGTCGCACCCAATCGCAAACGTTGCACCGTGGTTCTGTTTGGGCCGTTGCTGGCTTGTGAGAAGAGAACGACCTCAAATTTCTTTCGCTCTGACCCCGCCAAAACATGTTTCGTCGTGCCGCTTGGAATTGGTCAATTTGCCCGGTCGCCTTGCGCCGTCGCCCATTTCGGCGACAGTGATTTTTTTTCGCAGGCGAAGCGTGTCCACCCCACCTCCATACCTGACTCCTTGACCGACCAAGCAACTGGAGCTTCGAGAATGCCGCCACACCCAAGCCACGATGGCTATCCCAAGGGCACACGCGTTTACATTTCGAGCCGCGCATTGAAAATGTCGGAGGCGTGGATCTGGAGCCGCGCGAATCTCCCTAGTTTTGATTTTCGATCAGGCCAAGCAGCAATGCTATCGGCAGTTCGCGAGAAACTAAGTTGTTCAAATAGCCATGAATGTCGCAGCATAGTCATTCAGCTAAGGTTGCAACTCCTCAGTTCTGTTTCCTTAGCTCTCCAGTCAGATTCAGTTCTCACCTGCCATTTCTACCGCAAATTCGTACTTGGTGATCCGTTCCTTGTAGCTTTTCCTTCCTTCAAGAGACTTCGTCGCCATGGCCAGGTTTCTCTCTCTCGCGCTTTTGGCAGTCCTCGTCGTCGGGGTGGTTACTCCCCTGGAGGCAGCGCCGAAGATGACGCTGTACGAGAAGAATCTGAACGACGTGATCACCGTCGTGAAGGCGAAACCGGGTTACAAGGCCTTCGCATCTCTCGTCGGCGCAATTCGTAAGTGGCACATACTCGGTTCCGCGTCAGTTTCGCTTGACGAATTCGTGGTCGTTCTGTCAAAACCTTCACTTTTAGCGAATATCTAAAGCAACTTTTATTTTCCTCTTTACTTCAACCCTTCCCTCTCGCTTCCCCACCCTATCCCTCCCCCCCCTTTTCTCCCGATTCTTCAACCACAGTGAAGCAATCCCAGCTGAAGAGTCTCGTCCAGCAGAACCTGACCATCTTCGTTCCCAACGACAAGGCGCTTAACGAATTCAACCTCACGCAGTACGCGACCGCCGACCTCCTTAAAGTCGTCAAGTACCACGCCGTCAAGGGCACGTACACTTTCGCGCAGCTCCAGACTCTCGCCGCATCTGGCGGGAAGCTCCAAACGACCTTCAGCCAGCCGATCTCGCTTACCAAGGCGAAGAAGGGGATCGGCATGTTCGGCATGGAGAAGATCGGCGCCGCTGTCCTCGATAAGGACATCTCCATTAAGCCAACTGTGGTTGCGCACGGGATTTCCCGGGTGCTTAAGCCTAAGGGGTTCGTTATCAAGGGCGCGGGCTCGGCTCCCTCGACTAAGCCACCCGCGACTGGCTCTCCTGCTCCTAAGACCACAACTCCCAAGACTCCTAAGACCACCGCTTAAAATGGTGCTTCAAGAGGGTTTTCTACTCTCATGCCGGGAAACGGAGCTACTATACTGTAGCCGAAGACACGTGGCTTCTGACAACGTTGCTGGCTACATATATCCCTTGTCGGAAAGCCAAAAATAAGGCTAATACGTTAGATCTAGACGATAACGTGCAGGCAGTGCTTTGTTGCACAGCCAGTAACGTGTACGCAAATGATGTTTAATTTCATCGTATTTATTGTTCGTTTTTATCTCCAATCAATATACAAAGTCACCACAAGAAATCCAAACCCAGTCTCACATAATACTCAGTGCTCAGGTAATATGGTGAGTATTGTAGTGCGTACAAGAAACAAATTGTGCTTTGCCTTTGGAGGAATGCGGAAACTCGCTACAAGATGCGTTCATGCGATCGACTGATGCGACATCGCGATCAGTGGGACGCATGCGATACTCGCAACAGGATCCCGCCATCTTCTCTGCTTGGGGTATGTTTGCACACGACAGCGACGATAAAGACGATTCGCCACGTATTGCTGTCCGCTATGAAGGCCTTGTTGATTACTTTTGGTTACAACCGTGTTTTCGCCAAAAGAAATTTTGTTAGCTGTGCTGTTACGAGTGCTCAATGTGGCTGACGATACCAACGAAAGGTTTTCTCACTAAGAGGCTTCACAACAAAGTGCAATACTGAAGTGAATCCCATCCCGCTGCTCCCCCATTTCGAGGTTCTCCCGGGGATCACCGCAGGGGCTGACGGCGGGGGTGGCGGAAACGACCAGATTGGCGGAGCTCGCGGGTCGATCGACGGAGGTGAAACGGGGAGTGGCAGGGCAGCGCGGGGGGAGACGATCGCGGAGGCGGGAGGAAAAGGTGGAGGAAATGGATATGAGGGGGGCGTCATCAAATTCTTGGGGGACAGGGGGGAGGAAGAGTGGTTGGGAAGAGGAAAGAGAGAGAAGGGTGGTGGGAGGGGGGCGCTGTGTGAAATGCGAGGGTGGGATGGGATAGGTGTCGCGCTGTGTTGGAGGGGATTACTGTGGTGATGGGAGTTGTGGGGAGGGGTGAAGGCAGGGACAAGGGAAGAAAGAGAGTGGTGGGGATGGGTTTTGGGGGGAGGTGAGTTTGAGGGGAGAGTTTGAGGTGTACGTTGAAAACTCTTGGGATTTTCGGGTTTCGGGTTTCCATCTGCCCAATTCAGTTTTTTGAGATGTCTCAAATCACTTGAAAGTCGAGTTTATGGTTTCCATCTGCCCCTTTCAGAAGTTGCTTATGCAACGTGTATATTGCCAATAAACGCATATTTCAAGAAATATCACCGTTGTCAAGGCGAAGCCCGGTTACAAGCCCGGACGCATGCGTCACCTTGCCCCTCCACTTCAATGCCAGCTCGCTCTGTCTTTGTTGACCGACCAAGAAATATGCGTTTCGAGAATGCCGCCACACCCAAGCCACGATGGCGATCACAGATGCACCAAACTGAAAAACATTTCGAGACGCGCATTGAAAGTTCTGGAGGCGTGGAGTTGGAGCCGCACGAATTTCCATGGTTTTCGAACTGACGGAGCAGCAACACCACTGTTGGAAAGTATGCGAGAAACTTGGATGTTGAAATAGCCATGGATGTCCCAGCATAATCACTCAGCTAAGGTGCCAGTCCTTCTCACTTCCAATTCCTTAGCTCTTCCAATTCCTTAGCTCTTCCAATTCCTTAGCTCTCCAGCCGGATCCAGATTTCCCTGCCATTTCTACAGCAGATTCGTACTCGGGGCTCCGTTCCTTTTCCAACTTCGCATATTTTCCTTTCCTTCTTTAAAAAAACTTCCCAGTAGTCGCCATGGCCAGGTTCCTATCTCTCGCGCTTTTGGCAGTCCTCGTCGTCGGGGTGGTTACTCCCCTGGAGGCAGCACCGAAGATGACGCTGTACGAGAAGAACCTGAACGACGTGATCACCGTCGTCAAGGCGAAGCCCGGTTACAAGGCTTTCGCATCGCTCGTCGGCGCAATTCGTAAGTGGCACATACACGCATTCCCCATAAGTTTCACTTGACGAATCCGTGGTCGTTCTGTCAATACCTTGACCCGCAGAGAATCCCTAAAGCTAACCCTTCTTTCCCTCTTTACTTCACCCCTTCCCTCACGCTGCCCCACCCTATACCTCCATCTTTTTTTACTCCCGATTCGCCAACCACAGTGAAGCAATCCCAGCTGAAGAGCCTCGTCCAGCAGAACCTGACCATCTTCGTTCCCAACGACAAGGCGCTTAACGAATTCAACCTCACGCAGTACGCGACCGCCGACCTCCTTAAAGTCGTCAAGTACCACGCCGTCAAGGGCACGTACACTTTCGCGCAGCTCCAGACTCTCGCCGCATCTGGTGGAAAGCTCCAGACGACCTTCAGCCAGCCGATCGCGCTCACCAAGGCGAAGAAGGGGATCGGCATGTTTGGCATGGAGAAGATCGGCGCCGCTGTCCTTGATAAGGACATCTCCATTAAGCCGACTGTGGTTGCGCACGGGATTTCCCGGGTGCTTAAGCCTAAGGGTTTCGTTATCAAGGGCGCGGGCGCGGCTCCCCCGACTACTAAGAAACCCGCGACTGGCTCTCCTGCTCCTAAGACCACCGCCCCTAAGGGTGCTTAAAGAGGGTTCTCCCCTGACGCTGCCAGGTGTCGAGCGGGGGAACAGAGCTACTATACTGTAGCCGACAACTCGTGGTGTCTGACAATGGTTTTGGATCTACATAAATTCCTTGTCGGAAAGCCAAAAATAAGGCTAATATGTTAGATTTAGACGATAACGTGCAGGCAGTGCTTTGTTGCACGGCCTCTTATTGATAGATCTTTTTATTTCCAAGCAATGTCCGAAATTCACTACAAACGGAAAACAAACAAACCCAGAATCTCTGACTCTGACAGAATGTTACAAATACTTAGTACACATTATATCCGGATTTCTTTTGAAAGGGCGATCTTTTATTGCGTACATGAAACAGATCGTTTTTTGCGTTTGGGTGGACCTGGGCGATGCAGGGACCTGCTGTTCATTCATGCGACCAACTCATGCGACATCGCGATCAGTGCGACGCATTCACGCGACATTCATGGATCCCGCCATTTTCTCTGCCGGGAGCTTATTCGCCCACGATAGCGACGACGACGATTCGCCACGTAAGGCTGGCCGCGATTACTTGTAATTGTACCCGTGTTTTCGCGAAAAAAAAAACCTGTTAGCTGCGCCGTAACGAAAACACCGTAACGAGGTGGACCATACTACACCGTTACGAATTGTCTTGTAACAAGGATCACGACGCGGCTTCGCGACGTAACGGGTTTACTATTTCCCGCCGTTGGTCCCGCTGCTCTTCCTCGAATATTCTTAAATGCGACTCCCGCTGCTCCCCCGTTTCAGGTCCTTCGTGGGTTCCCGCAGGGGCTGACGGCGGGGGTGGCGGAAACGAGCGGATTGGCGGAGCTCGCGCGTCGGTCGGGGAAGGGGAAAAGGGGAATGGCAGCGCGGGGGGAGGCGACCGGGGAGGCGGGCACGCGGGGAACGCGGGGGAGGCGGAGGAGGGGGAAGCGGGAATGGAGTATGAAGAAAGGTGCCATGAATTCCCCAAGGGACAGGTGAGGGGGAGGGGAAAGAAGGATGTGGGGGGACGTGTGGTGACGAGCGGGGAGGAGAGAGGGGAGGGGTTGGGGGAGGGGGGTGGGGGGAGGGGGGGGGGAGGGAGGGGGGGGAGGGGGGAGAGTTGGGGGGTGTGCCGTCTGGAAAGCGGAGGTACGTGTGCTGTGCTGTGCTGTGCTGTGCTGTGCTGTGCTGTGCTGTGCTGTGCTGTGCGGTGCTGTGCTGTGCTGTGCGGTGCTGTGCTGTGCTGTGCTGTGCTGTGCTGTGCGGTGCTGTGCTGTGCTGTGCGGTGCTGTGCTGTGCTGTGCGGTGCTGTGCTGTGCTGTGCGGTGCTGTGCTGTGCTGTGCGGTGCTGTGCTGTGCTGTGCGGTGCTGTGCTGTGCTGTGCTGTGCGGTGCTGTGCTGTGCTGTGCTGTGTGAGTAGGGATTAGTGGGTGGGGGTGGTTGGAGGGGGGAAGTGGCTGGAAGGTGGGAAGATGGGAGGGGTAAAGGAAGGAGAAACGAGGGGAGATTTAGGGGGCGGGGGGACATATGAGGGGAGAATTTGATCCATACGTTATGAAAATTTTCCTCGAATTCGGGTTTAGGGTTTCTATCTACCTGATTTAAGCACTCCTAATGTTGATTCAGATTGTCATTTATTGCATCTCCATCCTTCTACACCTTGGGAATGTCGACGCCAACCTTTTTTGAGGCGCATCAAAACCCAGATGTTGAGTTTTTTTGTCATATATTGCAAGTCCGTTTATCTAATCTACACCTTGGGAATGCCGATGTCAACCTGCTCCAGCCTGTTGTTCATTGCTTCTACTGTACCCTTCTTCCACTCCTCAAGACCCTCGTTGCAGTCACCTTATATCAGGAGCTGCTTATGAGGGAGTTCTCCTTCCATCCAGTCAAAGCCAATTTGCTCCGGCCTGTTGTTTTTTGCTTCTATTGTTCCCTGCTTCTACACCTCAATACCCTCGTTGCACTCGTCGAGTATCAGGAGCTGCTTATAAGGGAGTTCTCTTTCCATCCAGTCAACGCCAACCTGCTCTGGCCCGGCGCCATGTCCTTTGCTGATTGGCTGGCCGCCCGCCCGCAAGTATTGGCCGGAGCAAGAGTTTTGGAGATAGGGAGGTGAGCGGGCTTCTATATGGGTTGTGTGGGCTGTGGGGGATGGGAGGGGGGAGGGGGACGGGTGGGAGGGAAGGGAAAGGGAGGTTCAGCCGGGATTTGTTGATTGCCTCATATGATCCCCCTTCGCTACTATTTATATTGGTGTTTCCTGTCATTTCGAATTTTGTGGTCTCAAAATTCTAAGCCTTGAATCCCACTATCTGTTGTGATTGTAACGAGGGGGTGCTTGCAGTGGGACAGGCGCGCTGGCCATCTTTCTGAGGAAGGCAATGGTGACATCACCACATGTGACTATAACGATGCCAGCATTGCAGCCAACATTCGCCACAACTGCTTGGCCAATGGCGTCCCACCACTGCCTCACATTCGACGTAAGCACTACCAAAAAAAAACCGAGTTAACATCAGCACCTGGAATTAGTATTTCTTTTCTGGTTTCACCAAAATGCCTTCGCTTTCTTTCCCCAAGCGCACGGAATTCCGTCTTGGTTCAACTTAAATATCATCAGGTTAACTCGATTGCCCCACTTATCCTTGTTTTCCTCATATGGGTGCATGAATGCATGCAGACACATGGGGAGAACCGTTTCCCATTGAGCAGCCATCATGGGATGTCATCATTGCCAGTGACATTCTGCTCTGTATGTGTCGTCTCGGGTGTCATTCTATACCACGCGTCACCCCACGTTTCACATTAATTATCAAAACTTGTCACATGCACTCTCTGATGTGCTTAAAAATTGTCTACCTCTCACATCTCTCCATGTGCATTTGACTCTTGAGTCGATTCAAAAGCCACGATTTCTGAGGCTCCTTACAAGTGTGCACCTCTCATGCCCCTCCGTATGCATCCGGGTCACGTGGCTCATGCCTTGATTCGTGATTGGTGGTTCATGCCTTGATTCGTGATTGGTGGCTCATGCCTTGATTCGTGATTGGTGGCTCATGCCTTGATTCGTGATTGGTGGTTCATGCCTTGATTTGTGATTGGTGGCTCATGCCTTGATTCGTGATTGGTGGTTCATGCCTTGATTCGTGATTGGTGGTTCATGCCTTGATTCGTGATTGGTGGCTCAAGCGTTGATTCGTGATTGGTGGTTCATGCCTTGATTCGTGATTGGTGGTTCATGCCTTGATTCGTGATTGGTGAATCATGCCTTCTTTGCAGATGTAAAAGAGTATCCCAACCTCGTCAAGACCCTCCGCTTCCTCCTCTTCGGCGCTCTGAAGTCACACCAAGCAGTACAAGGCAAAGCCGGTGTGAGAGCAGGAGGGGGAGAAGGGTGTTTGGTTGGGGAGAGAGAGCAGGCAGGTTGTTCACTGGCTGGGCTAGCTGTTTCTAAGGCTGCTAGGGAGACCGGAGGAGGAACAGACGCAGGTGAGCAGGCAGCAGCAAAAGAAGAAGAAGCAGAAGCAGCAGCAGAAACATCAGAAGCAGCAGGAGCAGAAGAAGAATCAGAAGCACCAGCAGCACCAGCAAGAGACGCAGAAGATGGTGCAGCTGCCCAAGCAGCTCCTGCTGCCGTGAAGGAAGTGGGAATGGATGCTGACGCAGGTGCTCCTAAAATGCAAGCGCAGGGGAAAGAACGTGAGGGAGGGCGTGGGAATGCAAGGCAGCGAATGCAGAAGCAGCAGCGCTGTAGGGAGCAGGCGGCTGCTGATCTGGCGCTGAGGCGGCCGTGTTTCGTGATGAGCTGGCGAAGGAGAATCCCGAGGGAGGATGAGGAGGGGTTCTTCGGGTTGTGTGAGGGGGCGGGGATGAGTGTGGAAGATCTTGGCTCTAGAGTGTTTTGTATTGCTCCTCTTGCTAATGAATGATGATAACCTTTCATAATGTACCAAATGTTTTTAAGCGCTTTGCACGTTTTTAGGCGCTGAGTGCGGCTTCTTCTATTTGCGGTACATTGACACTTGCAGCTTTCGCCGGATTAGAGTGAGTGAATGAAAAGCTTACAGATGCTGAATATCGATTGCCACATTAGTGTTCTGTTCATTGGGGTTCTTGTTCATGTGGCACTGGCACTGTAAACCAGATAGTTCAGTTTTTGAGACGTCTCAAAGGGCTCTTGTTCATGTGGCACTGGCACAGTAAACTACCGTAGATAGTTCAGTTCGAAGCTCAAACAAGGGAGCCTACGGTATTATTGTGTGGACCAGCAGGCTGACTACGTAACATCGTTACACACACCATCAACCTCGGGATTGCACATGCCACGCACAGGCTGTGCGTACCAGAAGCGGGCCCAGTTGTCACCGGAAGCTCGAGCACTCTCCTCGGAATTCTTCACACATTGGTACTGCCCCGAGCTGTCTCCATTCAGAAACTAAATCACAATTTCCTCTGTTCACTGGACAATGTTTAGAAGCAGGCCCAGTTGTCACAGGAAGCTTGAGTCCTCTCCTCCTCAGTATTCGTCACACGCTGGTACTGCCCCGAGCTGACTCCATTCAGAAACCCAAACACACTCCCCTTATGATCCACAGCATATCCACACTCCACCTCTCCTCCACCCCCCTCTCCAACCCTTCTCCCATTCCCCCCACACTCACCATGACGCTCACCAAACTCGGCACTCCACTCTTGGTGCATACTGTCACACCCACCCCTTGTCCCTCTCTCAAGATCGCCCGCAACAGCTTCATCTGCTTCTGGAGCCCCATCACATGACAAGCCAGTGTAGCCGTTGTTCATATAGCTCCATACAGAGGGGGTCTGCTGATTCAAGAGCTCCGGGTCCTTCTGAGGCGCCACAAAAGTTTCCCCATCCTCGTCCCCATTTCCACCACACGGCAAGCCAGTGTAACCATCATGCATGTAGGTCCACACAGAGGGGGTCTGCTGGCTGTATAGCTCTGGATCTTCCAGGCTGTCATTGCTGCTGCCACCATCGTCACTGCTGCTGCTGCTGCTGCCGCCACTACCGCTCATCCTGATCATGCTACTGCCACCGCCGCTGCCGCTGCTGCTGCTGCTGCCGCCGCTACCACTCATCCTGATCATGCTGTCGTTGCTGCTGCTGCTGCGGCTGCTGGTGCGATATGGGGACTCACTGGGTGATCTGCCAGAGGCAGTACTCCAGGAACTCCTGGTATCAGAGCCCTCCTCGCCCCTGATACTTCTATCACTAGCGGGGTTAAGTGCGGTTCCGCATGGTGCTGAAGTGTTTCCTTGCGAAGTTGACTGCGTGTTGTTGGAGATTGTCTGCTCCATTGCCTCGTACACCTGCAGAGGAATAGTGGGGCAATAGAAGGGGCAGGTGAAAACGTAAGGCAGGGCAGATGGTAAGGAGGCTGGGCTGTGCGTTGTCGGAAATTATCCGATCCATTGCCTTTTACACCTGCAGAGGGACAGTAGGGAGACACAAGAGGCAGGTGGAAACACAAGGCAGGAGAAAGTCAGGAGGTAGGGGGTGGAGAACGGGACAACGGAGTGCAGCTGTGTGTGTAAGGGCTAGTGCGGCAACCCACCACACAATGTACCATGCAGATGTAACTCGGAACTCAGTATCATGTGCAATGTACCATGCAGATATAACGTATTCTGTCCTGTGTCATGTGCCGCCCACACGCATGCAAAATGTACTTCACGGAATCGTCCAATCGGGCTTTGCTGCTTCCGTCCCGCACAAAGGGGGCCACTTCAAGTGCTGCAGCACACCCTACAGACACCTGAAATGGCCACAAGCAAATGCAAAACGGAAAACGACCAGCGAGTGAACCACCCAAGTAGCCTTGCTGCTTATTGCTCAGCAAGCCGAATCTCAGACCAGAAAAATATTCCCAACAAGAAAAAGCCCGGGCGAGGAAGTCAAAAAGCAATCGTATACACCAAGAATCGGGGGCATGCGTGCCGAGAGATAGCCTACAAGGCAAGGGAGTTGAAGAGTTGAGCTTTGGGGGGCGTCTCATAACGCGTTTCCAGTCACCAGACAGACTAGGAGGCGTGCAGCGAGAGGTGAGGTGTGAAGAGAGCTTACAAGGCAGGTGAAGAGCTGAATGAAGAGCTCTGAAGGACTGATGCTCTCCAGATACTCCAAGCTCTTTGCCCTGTTGAACATTCAAAGAACAGCCCGGGTGAAAATGGAGGAGATTGCTAGAGCGAGGTTGAGGAAGGTTGGTGCGAGAACAAGCATGTTGGCCGTTTGACATGCATACGAGCATATCACATGCGCACACAGCTCAGCAGCTGCTCAGAGGGTGCACAGAAACAATGACCCATGGAAGAGAGGCGACTGCAAGGGGGTCTTCTCGAGAATTCTCAAGAACACCCTGCAATTCAAAGCACATTCAAATGAGTTCGCTGTCGCAGTAAAGCATGCACTCACCCGGCCTCGCACTCGTCGAAGAGCGGCGGCCGCAGGAGGGTGCTATCGAGAATTTCAAACATACCCTGCAAATCAAAGCACGCCGGAATGCGCTAGCTGGCACAGTAAGCACTCACCCCGCCTCGCACTCGTCGAAGAGCGGCGGCTGCAGGAGGGCAGGCACAGGCTTGGCTTCGCTCCAATACAGCCTCCACTTGTTGTCTGCACAAAGGAGAAATGGAGCATGAGAGCAGGGAAGCGAGCGCGTAAACTGCCTGCAAAAATCTGCCTGCAAAAAACTGCCTGCAAAAAACTGCCTGCAAAAAACTGCCTGCAAAAAACTGCCTGCAAAAAACTGCCTGCAAAAAACTGCCTGCAAAAAACTGCCTGCAAAAAACTGCCTGCAAAAAACTGCCTGCAAAAAACTGCCTGCAAAAAACTGCCTGCAGAAAACTGCCTGCAGAAAACTGCCTGCAGGACAGCCACAGGCGTGCTAGGAGTAAGAGAGTAACCGGCTTGCTTGGAGTGAATATTTTCTGGTTCGCATGCAACAACGTGGAGGGGTAAGATGGTTCACTCCAGTGCATTCTCCACCTGTTGTTTGTCTGCACGACAAGGTACGAAAGACGCATGTTTAGCACAGGCCCATGCAAAACGTGGGCCTGTGCTCATCACACACGTGAGCGTGTTGGAGCTGAGCTCTCGCACAGGAGCCTGTGCTGGGCACGTGGGCCTGAGCTGGGCACGTGGGCCTGTGCTGGGCACGTGGGCCTGTGCTGGGCACGTGGGCCTGTGCTGGGCACAAGTAGGGGAATCACGCACCTGGGGCTGACATGCGTGTGCTCAGGTATCCAATCTTGCTGCGACAATTTCCTCCCTCACGCCCATCTTCCTCAGTCGACTTATGAGGCCCACTCTCCTCCCCTCCTGCTCCCCCACCTCCCATTCTGGTGGAAGGTGCATCGTTGGACCAATCAGCAGGCGAGTACCATCGCACGAAGTCCTCCAATATACATCCCGGATTCGCAGCCTGCACAGGCAAGACAACGCATGAATAAGACAACACGAGACAACGGACGAGAACTTGTGTACCTTCACAATGTTGAACAGCCAGCAGGGGTGAGTAGCAGCGCACAAAACCCTCCAACATCCACCCCAACATCCAACGAGACAACACGAAATTGCAGCCTGTTTATTGGGAGCGTCCGAATGTCGCATCGTGAAGGCCTGCATGTCGGGGAAGAGTCACTTGTGGGCAAAGCTGCGGCAGCCGGTGTCCATGACCGCCTCTTCCAGCTACGCAATATCAGCGGCCCATCCTGCACCCCTTGTCACCAGCAACCGCGTTTACGTCCCCCGCCACCCCACCCCCCACCACATACCTTGAACGCCTGCATGTCGGAGAAGAGCCTCTTGTGGGCGATGCTGAGGCTGCCAGTGTGTATCACCGCCTCTTCCAGCTCTGCCAGATACATACATGCTCGTCACCAGCGGCCCATCCTGCATCCCCCCCACACACATGGTAACCCCCGTCACCAGCAGTCGCATATACCCCCCCTCACCTTGAATGCCTGCATGTCGGAGAAGAGACGCTTATGGGCGAGGTTGAGGCTGCCCGTGTGAATGACGGCTTCTTCCAGCTCGGCCAGGTACAGGCTTGTGATCAGCGGCCCATCCTGCACCTCTGGCACGCACATGCGCGCCCCCGTCACCAGCAGCTGCATCCCTCCCGACTCGCCCCCAGGTTCTTCTCCCGTCCGCCCTGTGGGAGGAATCTTAGTCTCATTCTCGGTCCCAGTCAGGTCTGAAAGATTTCCTGTCGCAGCTGTTTCAGATGCGTCAGGGAAGCAAGCCCAGGAGCAGGAGCCGTTCTGATCACTCAACACACATCCGATCTCCTCAGCAAACCGCCTGGGCGATCCGCCTCTGGGCGACCCGCATGGCGGTGATTCCAGCGGTATTTCCAGCAGCACTTCTGACAGGTTATAACTCCCGCACGTCTTGCATAAAGTCGGCTCGAACAGCCCGAAATCCCCACCAGCTGTTTCCGAGAAGAAGGGGAAGCAGTCTGGCTGGTGCAGGTGCTGCTGCTGCAGGTGCCTCTGAATGTCGCTGCTAACTCGTGCCCTGCGCCATCGCTTCCTGGCCACGGCACAGTTGAGAACCTGCCACTGCTGCAGCACGCCACACACGCCCACGTCCGGCCCCTCCCTGTCTGCAAACACATGCGGGATGGCGATGCCCTCCTCCCACCGATCACGAACCTGTTGTTTGTGTGGGGAGTGCGTGGGGCGTAAGAAATACATTTTAATGAGGCGTGGGGCATAAAAAATACCTGAGGTCCCCTACGTTCTGCTCTCTCCGCTAACATGCCTCATGCACACACCTCATGCATGCATTCCGCATCCTCCCTTATGCATACTTCTTGCATACGAACCTCTTGCATGAGCTCCTTCTCGTACAATCCAGCAGGTGAACCACATACCTCATGCACACATACCTCATGCACACAACCTCATGCACACATACCTCATGCACACATACCTCATGCACACATACCTCATGCACACAACCTCATGCACACATACCTCATGCACACATACCTCATGCACACATACCTCATGCACACATACCTCATGCACACAACCTCATGCACACATACCTCATGCACACATACCTCATGCACACATACCTCATGCACACATACCTCATGCACACATACCTCATGCACACATACCTCATGCACACAACCTCATGCACACATACCTCATGCACACATACCTCATGCACACATACCTCATGCACACATACCTCATGCACACATACCTCATGCACACATACCTCATGCACACATACCTCATGCACACATACCTCATGCACACATACCTCATGCACACATACCTCATGCACACATACCTCATGCACACATACCTCATGCACACATACCTCATGCACACATACCTCATGCACACATACCTCATGCACACATACCTCATGCACACATACCTCATGCACACATACCTCATGCACACATACCTCATGCACACATACCTCATGCACACATACCTCATGCACACATACCTCATGCACACATACCTCATGCACACATACCTCATGCACACATACCTCTTGCATCACTTCAAGCCATAGGCGACCCATTTCTTCAGGCGACCCAATCCCCGCCATCAGCTCCGCCAGGCGCACTGCCAGGCTCCCCACAGGAGCGCCGTGCAGGGACTTCAGCACCAGCTTTCCTAACGATCCAGCAGGTGAACCACACGCCGTTGATGACGATCCAGGTGGCGTTTTCAACGGTCCAGATGCGTTTCTGAGACCGTTGCGGAGGGGAGGGAGGGAGATTCGGTCCTGGTCCAGGTCGGTTTCCTGGAAGCAGCAGCCGTGGTTGCTTCTTGGGGAGCCGTTGGATGAGGAGAGCTGAGAGCCGTTGGATGAGGAGAGGTGAGAGCCGTTGGATGAAGAGTAGTGGTTGGAGTTGGGGGAGAAGTTTGTGAGGGCACGCCAGCAGCCACAGGTGAATGCATCCATTTCCCCTGCTAGCAGCATGAGAGAATGCGTGGATTGCACGTGTGCCAGGTTTAGGATAATCCTAAAAAAACTGCTTCTAAGGCTAAGGATAATACCTCCTGACGAAGGGAGAATGAGAGCATTAGCAGGAAACAAACCATCTTTGTAAGGAACTGCTGGTCAACTATTTCAGGACAAGAAGGTGGATAAAAAAGCATGTTATGGCTCGTTGTGAAGGCACCTGATTTGAAGAGAATCCGAACCGCGTCCTCGTTTGAGCAATCCGAAAGGGAAGCTTCTATAGGCGGTGTTTCTGGTGTGGTAGCAAGAGGCAGCCATGAAGAGCCTTTGAAGGCCTTCTCAACCGCACGGAACAACACGCCAGAAGGAGAATAAATACTGTCCGCTAGCTCCTTCACGGATGTGTACGGTTCCGCGTCACTGTTGAAGCAAAAACACGGATACGAATATACGTTAAGGATAGAAACACTCAAAAAGAAATTTAAAATAAAAAGCTTACTAGCCAGGAGAGGGCAAATAAACAAAGGATAACAGCTGACCGGACGGCGTTCGCCAGGTTTCGCAGGAGGAAAGCACTTGGCGCGCTGCTGACGACACTGTCCAGAACGCTGTGCTTTTTCAGAGCGTACTGCAACGCTTGACTCGCTGACCTAATCTGCCGTTCCTGCACAGCCGAATCACGCATAACAGCTGAGAGCTTTCCAAAAAAAAAAAGAGAAAAACGACAGATTGGAAGCCTAGAAGTTGACATGGTATTCGTGTGAAAGATGGCGTCCTACCATTTGGTCGGAGGTCCATCCTGGGTAGCGTTCAATGGCGTCGACTGTCCTGAAGTACCTCTTCCAGAACTCCTCGTGGCTGAGCATCACTGGAACGAACTCCGCGTGAATCTTCAGCAGCTCATCGTCTCTCTGCATCACCGGAAACGTTCTTTAGGAAACGATGTTCTGAACACACCTTCGTTATTCATTCCCCAGAAAATGATGCGAGCTCGACTGAACAAGATCCATGCGGATGGAGAACTTGCAGGGTACTTTGAGAGCAGATTCAATGGCAGAATCAGACGGCATGCTCTCCGTTGCCCAGTCTTGGTCGGTGCACCAAAGGAAATCCAGCGGCCACTGCGAGCGAAACCACGGGATTTTGAGTCTCAATACAACATCGTATCAAGAGAACCGGAAACAGAACGACATCCTTCCATTGTCGCTGTGATTACCTTCGATAGGTCCGACAACCGGGAATCCATCTTTTATTCGTTTCAAGTAGTAGACGAAAGCTACGTGAAACGGTTACCAACCGAACGATGATATGTTTTCGAACACAGCTGGTCGCGACTAAACTAACCCTCTGGCAGATTCAATTTACTATTCAAAAGCCACTGCGAGGGATGAAGCTTTCAAAAGATTGCAGGCATTCGCGAGTGGTTGAACAGAAAAGCTAGAACCGGACTCCTCAACTACGAAAGCAGCAAGCTGAGTAGCTCCAGGACACTCTGACGCACAGATTCACGGGCCAAGAATCAGAACAGAAGCTCAATGGAACCAAAACCAGCTCTTCGCAACGACGACTCTGAAAGTCCCGGACGCTTGACGTCGCCATGCGCATTCCTTGTGACGGATGAACGTCCGCAAGACCCGCTCAAGCTCTCTGGGTTTCCGCTCCAGATTCCGGCAGCACCAATAATTGTCCAACAAGCGAAACACCGTCTAAGGCAATGAACGCGAATCTCTCCAAGCTTTTCTGCCAGCCACACCCACCCTGAAACTGTGTACCATGTTGGGAGCGCGTTGTTTTCAATGGATGTGTCACGGCCTGGTCCGGTTGATTGCGTCCTACAACGGTATCAGCTGCGAATTTCAACACGCTGACCAGGAGCACGGGGTGATTGGGGATGAAGGGAAAGAAAACAGCCACTGTAGAGGCGTGGGGTGGGACGGGGAGGGGTTCAAATGCACTAAGCAGATCTTCTGGCGGACGGGACTGATGCATCCAGCTCCGCCAGCGAACCTGACACACGATGCGGGTGGTCCACCACGCGCGTTCCTTTTTGGTTGATGGATCGACGACAAGCGCCGCGTGTCGCGGTGAGACATGGAACGAGGGAGAAGTGTACTCGCAATATATATTCAAGTTATAGTTTATTTTAAAATAATCCAGCACTCCAACTGCACTTCTCAAAACCACGCTCACAACCTGGCTAAGTAATAATAAGCCTGTGCACGAGTCCGACTAGCAGAGCTACTATATCAGGGCAACAGAAAGCTATAAGCATACAGTAGCAGCATCCCCATACGAACTAATTGAAGGAACTGCAGACGAAGGCAAAACAGCTAGGCCCAGAATTAGCAGCATTACCACAACTGGCAGCAGCAGAATAGCACTTGGAGGCGCTCCTAGGTTAGGCAGCAGCATTGGCACCACCAGCAGTAGCAGGAGAAGCACACCGAACGCCACTCTGGCCTGCCATGTCAAAGCCGCTAAAAAGCCGGTTTTAGACTCATGAGCAGAGACACCCTCCATACTTCCACTTTCCGCCACTCTTAGCAAAGCACTTGCTCCCCCCATTGATGTAACAGTACTACCAGATCCCCGCATGCTGACGTCTCGAAGGCCGCTCGCGCGATTAACACCGTCTCTCGTTCCATGCAACAAAGGATCTGATCCGTCGCCAGCCAATGGCAGTTCAGCTGGTGGGTCTGAATAGACACGATTGTAACGATAGCCGTTGCTTTCCCCGGAGATGCTTCGCTGAGCTGAAGCGTGACCAGAAGCTCCTGGTGATCGAACCTGTCGCTGCGAAACCCTAGTAGCATCATTAGGTGAGCCATTTTTCGTAAGAAGACCCAAATTACGGCGAGAAAACATGTCAGGAACGTGGCGCGGCGCAGATTCTCCGCGCGACGAAACCCGGAAAATGTCGGAGGCAGGAGCGCGAGAATCTGAGAGGCCGCTATAGGCTCCAGTCGACCTCGACCACTTGCCAGCCCTACCCCCACTTAGCCTTTCCGCTTCCTCCTCCATCAGACTAATGACGGGCTGGTAGTATTGTGACTGATAGCTAGAAACAGAACCTCTAGTGTGAACCATTGAAACGGTCTCAGGGGTGTGGCAACTCGAAGACGTCTGTCGAAATTACGAGAACAGGCAATCCTTGAAAGAGAATGCATGAGGCAGTGTGCTTTTAACTAAAAGATGTGGGAACCTGGGTTGGAGGGGGAGCTTGAGTCGGCCAACGCGTGGACACTATTTCAGCCATAAACGGCGGCAGGGGGGTTGATGCTTCTGTGGTGTTCTGCAGCAGAGCAGGCCCTCTTCTGACTTCGATGACGATATGATTTCAAGGACCTCCCTCTTCAAGCAGAATCAGAAGACGCACGCAGGGATCGTACTTGGTTCGGCTTGATGTGGTTCGGATTTTGCAGCGATAATGGGCGAACGGAGTTTGCGAAATCTGTGATTTGAAGAATCTATTTTCCACTTGGGTTGTTGGTTTGGAAAACCCAAGAGCCGAGGCTTTACTTTTGGTTTTTGTCTGCCCGGAATATGGCATTTCGGCGAGTTTGATAATTAAATTTGGGGTACACATTCAGGTTGGGGAACAGTAAATTTGGGGGTTTAGGCCAAATTTGGCCGTAATGTGGGATCAAAGGATACCCCTGATGCCCACCCAGGTGAATGTGCACCCCGGTTTTAACGGTGTAAATTGCACATTAGTTCGGGTTTAGTGCCCTTACAAATTAGTTTGTGAGGGCGAACCAGATCTTCGGAGCTGTATCAGCCAGACTCATTCAACCAAACCACCAACTGCCAGAATAGAAATCAGGCTTGTAAAGAAAGGCCTCACTTCACATACCTGACCAGCGAAGCGGCCCAATAGCAGGAGGCCTGGCAGGGATCACCCACACGTGAGACTTCACCACCGCCGTCCCCCGGCCAGCCAGCTCAGGAAATCAGACGGGTTCACAGCAGTGTACCTGTTTCAGGGTACGCCATACAAGAACCCTGATGCCTCAGGGCAGGCAGGTGTACACTACTCTGAAATCTCAGGGTGATAAAACACAGACATCCTGAAACCTCAGGGCTTGAAAAACTTAGACCCTGATTCTTCAGGGCAAGGAGGCTATGTCAACCCTGAAATCAGGGTAATCAGGGTATTTTACCCTGATATCAAGGGCCCTGGTTCACAGTATCAGCATAATGGCAAAACAGGTGTAGGGCACAACAGCAGTGTGTCTGCCAGTAATCACCATGCACTTCAAGAAATAATATAGGTGGGAAAATGAAAATACATTAAATAAGTGGCTTGGCCGGCAAAAGATCTTTTCATATATTAAGCAATCACAATCATGGAGACAGGTTTTCGCAATTAAAGTAATGATGCAGGCATTTTATTATTTGAGGTCTACACGTATGATTCTGATAAGGAAACACGAGGTACACGAGGGTGCGTACGTAGCGACCTCGGTTTCTCCCCACTGAATCCATCCGCGACTCTACCGCGGAAACCCCTAAAGCGGATCTCCGCAAGCGACCTTCCCCCAGCCACCATCATCCCTTGCTACTCAGGGAATGTCCGCACATTTGACTGTGGTTCAGTAGGTTTCAGCACGGTTAGACTCTAGTTTCCGCTGGTGACCGTAACGCATCGTTTTGAAACCCTGCTGACGCCCCTTCCAAGGAATACAATCCATTTCCCCCCTTCTACTGCCCTCCCCTCCACCCTCCCGCTTTCACCTTCCGCCATCTCTTCCGCCGCTTCCTGCTGAACATACTCTGCATCTGCTGCGACTCCGCCAATGCTGTTCCTCATCCTTCTCTCGCATCCCTAGGTTGGCAAGTTAGTAGATCCTAGATCTGTCATCGCCGCCTGCTTGGTCGATTACTTAGTAGGTGGTAGTTGGGTTCCTGCTTGACGAGCACTAATTCGTCGCGATGGATTCCCATCGCGTACTCGCGCTTCTCGCGATCGCTTTGTTTCTGCAGTGTTGCGCAGCTACAGAATACACTCACAAGGTGAGATTAGGTCTAGATCGTTGTGACTCGATCTGGTCAAGGCAGAATCTAGAACGTGCATTCTTAGGGATCGTAGATCGATTAGGGTCGATTCATACGATTTTGACCGTACGATTTGGATCTTGTCGTTTGCAGTACACGGTCGGAGATCCAGTAAGGCTTTGGGTGAACAAGGTCGGTCCATACAACAATCCGCAAGAAACGTACAACTACTATGAGCTGCCATTCTGCAAGCCTCAAGCTTCGAAGCGCGCCGAGCATAAATGGGGTGGCTTGGGAGAGGTGCTCCAGGGAAACGAGCTTATCGACTCACAGATGGAGTTTAAGTTCCGAAGTACGACAGTCAACTTACTGCTTCTTATTTATGCTAGTAATTTTCTTGCCGATGTACTAATGAGTGATTCTCCGTTCGCCAGTGGACATGCCGAAGCGAACTATTTGTTCAGACACTCTGAAAGAGGATACAGCGAAGAAGTTTAAGTATTCTATTGAGAACCACTATTGGTACGAGCTCTTCATGGGTAAGTTCAAGTTTTTAGAAGTGGATTTCTGTTCCGTTCTTCCGTTCTCAAGCCGCTGGTTCGTAACCTAATTCTGATATTGCTGTTCCGTTATGTTTGTTTCCGTCCTGGTTACTGTTCTGGTGCAGATGACCTGCCGATCTGGGGTAAGTTTTTTATAATTGCCAGCTCGTTATTTGAATACTGCATAATGACATAAATTTCATTGCCTGACGGATGCGGATTCTTTCTGTGAAATCAGGATTTGTTGGAGAATCAGTCCCTCCTGCTACTGAGAAGGCCGACGGTGCGTCGACAGCGGAAGAGCAGATTTTTATCTACACCCACAAGAGCTTCGACATTAATTACAATGGCGACCAAGTACGAGTTTCGCCATTATTTCGCCGTTGTCAAATCCTTCCAATTTCGCCATAAGTTCGTCACTGTCAAATCCTAGCATGCATATCCTCGTGAGGTATTTGTTTCACGTCTGGATTCGAGAGTAATCCGATAACCCGAGCGTCATCCCGTACATTATTTCAACATGTTCGATTTCACGAATCTGTAAATATCGCGCATGGCAGATCATTCAAGTGAACCTGACGTCGGAGTCGCCTCGTCCGGTGACACCCGGAACGAACCTGGAGTTCACGTACTCCGTCAAGTGGGAGCAGACGGACATTCCTTTCCGCAAACGGTTTGACCGCTACCTGGACTACAATTTCTTCGAGCACCAGGTGCGGATTCTCGGTCTGGATGACGATCTGTGCGTTAGCGGTCTGTCGTCGCTTTTTGCCACCGTATCCTACTTTCGATGTTTTTTTTCTCCCCACTTCCCTCCGACCTCTCCCCCCCCCCACCACCTTACCCCCCCTTCCCCCTTTCCCTCTCCTCCTCCCCCAATTCGTTCTCCCCCCGGTGCCTACGCGTCTATTTCCTGTTCACCTCCATCTCTTCTCCCTGTCATAGATCAAACTACTGCAATTTCACCTTTCGTCCGACCCTCTGACCTCCTGTCACCCTCTCATGACGCCATTTATCATGATGTTCCCTTCCGTCGTGTTCTGGCTTCTTGTCCGTCTATTTTTCCCCCTTTTTCCCCCCCCCCCCTCCTCTCCCCACCCGACGCCCCTCTCCCTCTATTATCCTTCCTTTTCTCTATCTTTCCCCTCTTTCCTCCCCACCCTCAAACACGAACCCCCCCTCCCCCCACACCTCTCCCCCCTCCCTCCCCATCCCAATCCCCCCTCTCCTTCTCCCCGCCCCCCTCTCCTCCCCTCCCCCCCTCCTCCCGTTGGCCGCTTTTGCTGTTGCGACAGATCCACTGGTTCTCCATCTTCAACTCGTTCATGATGGTCATCTTTCTCACGGGGCTCGTCTCCATGATCCTCATGCGCACGCTGCGCAACGACTACGCCAAGTACGCCCGCGAGGAGGACGACCTCGAGACGCTGGTACGTCGCGTAATGTCTCTGATGACATCTCTGGTATGTTTCGATAGTATGACTTGCTTAGGCATCTCATGAGCACGCTCCGTAATGACTACGCCAAGTATGCCCGGGAGGAGGACGACCTCGAGACGCTGGTACGTCGCGTGGTTGTTTGGATGTCGTCTCTGGTATGTTTTGGTTGCATGTCTTCCTGAAGGCAGGGTTTCTCATGCGCATGCTGCACAAAGAATACGCCAAGTACGCCAGGGAGGAGGACAACCTCGAGACGCTGGTACGTTGCGTGGTTTGTTCTGGTACATTTCAAAATTAATACCGGCAGCAGGCAGAACTCTCATGCACACGCTACGCAACGATCACGCCAAGTACATCAAGGGGGTGAGGATGGGTTGGGGGGGAGATTGAGGCTCTGGTCCGTGAATTGCGGCGTGATGACGTGAACGATGCGTGTTCTGCTCATGCGGATGAGGTCAGTGGCACATTCCAGACTTGCATTGTACTTTTCGAATAGGCTTGTCCCTCTCACGGTTGTTTCCCGTTTCAGGTAGGTATCAATAAATCCTCCCTGTATCTTTTTGTCCGCTGCTGCTCTCAGGAGAGGGACGTGAGCGAGGAGTCAGGGTGGAAGCTGGTGCACGGGGACGTGTTCCGGCCGCCCCGCAACCTGGTGCTGCTGTCCGCGCTGGTGGGCACGGGCGCGCAGCTGGCGCTGCTGGTGTTCTTCGTCATCATCATCGCCATCGTGGGCATGCTCTATGTGGGCCGAGGCACCATCGCCACCGCCTTCATAATCTGCTACGCGCTCACGTCTTTCGTTGGCGGATATGTCAGCGGCGGGTTCTACTCGAGAAACGCAGGTACTTACCGCGCTCAGGACTTTCCGCGCGCAGGTACTTTCCGCGCTCAGGACTTTCCGCGCGCAGGTACTTTCCGCGCTCAGGACTTTCCGCGCGCAGGTACTTTCCGCGCTCAGGAGTCGACGCGGGGTTTTTCCTAGGGATGCAGGTACCGATTTAGGTCATGACACGGCGGTAGAGTAGGAGGGAATGGCTACAGTGCGGGTACCAGCCTAGTCCTGAACGCGTCATCATTATTGTGATCGTGGGCATGCATATGTCGGCCGAGGCACCATCTGTTACGTGCTTACATCCTTCGTTGGCGGATACGTCAGCCGCGGATCTTACCCCAGATATGCTGTTATGATTATAGTTTACACTCAGCGCTGACATAGGGAGTGGCTTCAGTTCGGGTTCGTCTCGCTATTAGGGTTTGGCGAATGTGTGGGAAATGGCTGCAAGTCGTGTACATCTGTTGGACAGGCAACAGTTTTAGTTTCGTAAACAATTGTAGTCAGGAGATTGGCTCTATGTAGGGTCTAGTTCAAGTGAGGATACGACTTCATCTAGGTTACGACAGTTGCCACTTCATTGGAAGTTACGATCGTAGCGAGTTTATAGTCTTACCTAGTGTGCGGATTCGGCCAGCAGATGGTTCATGCAGCGCTGAATGGCAGCAGGGTTGATTCAGGTGGTGTGTAGGCGTGACGAGCCGTAAGGTATAGCCATTCAAGGAGAGAGTGTCTAGAGTCATTAGTTTTGGATACCGCTCATAGTCTCATTCTTTTCTCATGCTGTGTTCCTATTCCCCCCGTTCCTATCCCCTTTGTTCCTATCCCCTTTGTTCCTTCATGCGGTGTTTCTATCCCCCGTTCCTGCTGTGTTCCATCGTTCAAACCTACTGCAGGGAAGCACTGGATCAAGGCCATGCTGTTGACGGCGTCGCTCTTCCCCTTCACGTGCTTTGGCATCGGCTTCATCCTCAACACCGTCGCCATCGTCTACCACTCTCTGGCTGCCATTCCCTTCGGCACCATGGTCAGTGCTGTTGCTGTCATTCTCATTCCCATTCCCATTCCCTTTCCCATTCCCGTTGCTCTTCCCATTCCCATTCCCTTTCCCATTCCGATTCCCTTTTTCATTCCCATTCCCATTCCAATTCCGTTTCCCATTTTCATTCCCTTGCCAATTCCTGTTCCCATTCCCCTTCCCCTTCTCCGCTCGTGTTTTTTAGGCAATAGTCAGCAATACTGCTCCAGAATGTGTAGTTTGTGGACTTGATATCATTCCCATTCCCCCATCCCTCTCCCCCCATCCCCACCCCCTCCTCTCCCACTCCGTCCGCTTCTCTACTGTCCGTTTGAACCTTTCCATCTATGCCCCTGCTATCCAGTTCCGTTCACCCCATGCTATTCATATGTGTGCTACACAGAGTTTTTTCCAGTTATGTGCTGAACTCTCCTGCCGAACTCTCCTCTTCCCTAATCCCCTACCATGACAGCTGATGGTGTTGGTGATCTGGGTGTTCTCTCCTGAAAGCTTATCAAACCGTCCTTTTCCCGTCCCTCCCCTCCCCTCCCCTCCCCTCCCCTCCCCTCCCCTCCCCTCCCCTCCCCTCCCCTCCCCTCCCCTCCCCTCCCCTCCCCTCCCCTCCCCTCCCCTCCCCTCCCCTCCCCTCCCCTCCCCTCCCCTCCCCTCCCTCCTCTCCTCTCCCCTCCCCTTTTCTCCCCTTCCCTCCCCTCCCCTCCCCTCCTCCGCTCCTCCCCCGTCCCTCCCCATGCCATGGCACATCAGGTGGTGGTGCTGGTGATCTGGGCGTTCATCTCCTTCCCCCTCGCCACGCTTGGCACAATCGTGGGGCGCAACTGGAGTGGCACGCCCGACAACCCCTGCCGCGTGAAGACGATCCCGCGGCCCATCCCGGTGAAGAAGTGGTACCTGACGCCGTGGGTGGTGTCGCTCATGGGCGGGCTGCTGCCGTTCGGATCGATTTTCATTGAGATGTACTTCATCTTCACCTCGTTCTGGAACTACAAGGTAGGCCTCCTCCCAGTGGGTGTGACTGTAGCGAATGAAGGGTCACTGCAGGTAATGGGTGTGGCTGTATGGAATATGTGTGATTGTTGCAGATACATTGACGGGTGAACATGAGAGGGTAAAACATGATATGAACTGCCTTAAGCAAGGCCACCCAACACTCTTCACACCCCACCCACCCACACTCCCCCCCAATCCCCTCCTTCCCCCCCTCCCCACCCCAGCCACACTCATCTCTGGTCATTATATCTTCCAACCCTCCCTTCCCCCCCCTCTCTTACCCACCTTTTCTTCATGCTCATTAAAGAACCCCCTCATTGCCTTCTTATTCTTGTGCTATCGCAAATGCCGCCCCTCCCTCCCCCTCCCCCTCCCCACTCCTTCTCCTTTCCCTACTCCCTTGCTTCCATTCTTTCCCCATCCTTCCTCCCCTCCCTTCCCCCCCAGGTCTACTACGTGTACGGGTTCATGCTGCTGGTGTTCCTCATCCTCGTTATAGTCACAGTGTGTGTTACTATAGTGGGCACCTACTTCCTGCTGAACGCCGAGAACTACCACTGGCAGTGGACCGCCTTCTTCTCAGCCGCCTCCACCTGCATCTACGTCTACCTCTACTCCATCTACTACTATTTCATTAAAACTAAGATGACCGGGTTTTTCCAAACCACCTTCTATTTCGGATACACCCTCATGTTCTGCCTCGGGCTCGGCATTCTGTGCGGTATGTGCCCTCTTAAGCCTCTGGATCCCCGCCCCTTCTTTACTTTTATCAGCCAACACATTTTTCTGCATGGTACCCCTGTTACCCCTCTTCCCCCTCTTCCCCCTGTTCCCATGCACTTCTTTCCTCCCACCCCTTCGCTCTCGTACCCCCTCCACTTGCACCTCATCCCCGCGAGTTCTCCTTCCCGCACGAATACACCATGTCATCAGCTCCCCCATCCAAGATCTATCCCACACTCCCTCCCTCCACTCAACTACCCATGCCTTCACCAGTGGTTCTGAGCTAGACTCAAAGTCCTTTCTCCCCCGTCTCATCCTCCTTTTCCCCGTCTCATCCTCCTTTTCCCTGTCTCATCCTCCTTTTCCCCATCTCATCCTCCTTTTCCCCGTCTCATCCTCCTTTTCCCCGTCTCATCCTCCTTTTCCCCGTCTCATCCTCGTTTTCCCCGTCTCATCCTCCTTTTCCCCGTCTCATCCCCCTTTTTCCCACTGTCTCATCCCCCTTTTCTGATCACATTCCCCCATCAATCCCCTCACCCCTTCCACAACGTCTCTTCCAACTACACGCACCAGGTGCTATCGATTACCTGGGATCGTCCATGTTTGTGCGGCATATCTATCACAATATCAAGAGTGTCTGAGAGCCGTGCTGAGTTGATGATCTATTCCCTGTCCCACACCATTCGACCCTCCCTCCCTCCCTATCCACGACTTCTCTTCCCCACGTTACACCACTTTTCCTCCACAGGTGCTATTGGGTACCTGGGTTCGTCCATGTTTGTGCGGCGTATCTACCGCAACATCAAGTGCGACTAAGAGCCATGCGAGTGACTGAGTAGCATGCCCATGAGCATACGCATGCATGTTCTCCGGCTGCTGCTGGCAGCATGGACGGCATGTGCGTGCGCCCTGTTCGTGCCCTTGCATACCTTAGTGCTCGTGTGGGCTGCCGTTACAAGACGATCCTTGAAGTGAAGATCATGCAAACACGAATGCAACAAAAGCAGTGGCAGATGGGTCAATATTCTGAATTTTGGAGCTGGGTTTTCAAAGGCTTTCTTGTTTGTACTGGAAGAAGCGATTATACTCCCCTTCCCACTTTAGGAACAGCAGTGTTAGTTAATATTCATTTCTAACAATGGTACTGTCACTTCCAGATAGCAGTATGAATGCCTCTACAGTAGTACCAACTTTGTGGTGGGAAGAAAAACTAAGTCAGCAAAGGTACGGTAGTCTTACAGCATCGATGTCAAAAATAGTAACATAACCATCCCTAACACAAGCAACTTTGACTGGCACTGCAGCAGTGGGTACCTCTATATCAGCTTTCCTCACACTTGCGCGTGCTGCTGCTGCTGCTGCTGAATCATAGCCGCCCGGTGCTGCTGCTTCATCCACACCCGCTTCCCCAAAGCCTGTGAGATGTGGTGAGAGTGTTCCAGGAGGAGCCGTTTCGAGGAAGCCCTTTGCTGTGCTTCCTTGCTCTGAACCAGCGCAAGAGTGTCCCAGAAGCCGTTTCAAGTCCGATAAGGATGGGAAGGGTGAGCTGCAAATGGGAGAGAGACAGTGACGGTGCAGGGAGCGAGAAAACGTGGATGGGAAGCTGCTGCAGCTGAGAGTGACCTTTGAGGCGCCTCAAAATGCCCCATGAAAGTGGGCGACAGTGATGGTGCAGGGATTTGGTATGGTCAGACATTAATGTGAGGGTATGATGAGTAGCGAGGGAAAGTGGAAACATCACACAAGCACATGGGGAGAGGATTGAGATTAATCTGAATTCATGGCAGATATACGGTATATGGTACGCGGGCACTGGTAGGGAGCGAAAAATTGGTGGACAGGGGGAGAGGAGGTGTGGGGAAGGGGGGGGGGAGAGGGAGACAGGGAGAGGGGGAGAGGGAGAGGGAGAGAGCTCACCTTGAGTCAACAACAGAGAGCAGGAAATCTGGAGGGCCAGGCAGGGATTTTCTGAATCGTGCATTGGGGTAGTAAACATCAAACATGGGCTTTAACCCCTTCTCTGGAGAATTTCCCTCCTCCTTCCGTCCTTCTTCAGCTGGTCTATCAGCTTTTAATCTACACATTTTTGCCTGCCCCTCCTGTTTCACTCCTCTGCACCGTTCTGTTTCCATTTCCGGCTTCCCGCATTGACAAAACTCTGTCTCCTTCTCACACTCTCCCCCAGACGAATTTGAACCCTCAGCTGCACTTTCTCTGGATACCGAGCCTGCTGGTCCAGTTCGGGTCCAGGGCACGCCGTGCCGAGCCAGAATGAACCCGAGCCTGCGCAGGTGCGCGTAGGCTAGGTAGGCGTTGAGGGAGCATCCGAGTAGAGGGGAGTGCAGTGCGTGATAGAGGGATTGGATGGGAACGGGGCAGCCGGATGGGGAGAGGAGCAGCAAAGAGCCTTTTTCCATTAGGAACCTGAGGAGAAGGGGAGTATTCCGGGAGGTGGGAATGGAGGTGGGGATGGAGGTGGGGTGGGATGGAGGAAGGGGGGGAAGGGGACAAGGGACAACAGGGGACAAGGGGGGAATTGCTTAGTTAAGTGCCTTGCAGTGCCTCTTCAATGTGCAAGAGTAGCCGCTGGAGCCTAATGGTCCCTGTGCTGCCCCACCACTTGCCGCGCTGCAACAGCACCTCCACGTGAATGGGAAGATCACCCTCCCGCTTACAGCCCTAAGTAGGAGGAGGCGCCTTAGTCTTAATCATTGAGGAGGGATTCTTGACTGACTTACAGTGCCTCTTCAATGTGGCAAAAGAGCCGTTGCTGCTGGACGATCCCCGTGCTGCCCCACCACTTGCCGCGCTGCAACAGCACCTCCACGTGAATGGGAAGATCACCCTCCCGCTTACAGCCCTAAGTAGGAGGAGGCGCCTTAGTCTTAATCATTGAGGAGGGATTCTTGACTGACTTACAGTGCCTCTTCAATGTGGCAAAAGAGCCGTTGCTGCTGGACGATCCCCGTGCTGCCCCACCACTTGCCGCGCTGCAACAGCACCTCCGCCACACACACTGACGAACCAGCTGCTGCACACAGAGAGTTGCTGGTCTCATGGAGAGGTGGGTGAGAGGAGGTGACGACTGGAGGAGGCGACCCCGTGTCGAGGCTCCCATGTGCTATCCACTGCACGACTGATGCCTCTTTTCTGCACATATGCATGCACGTGCACCCACGCGCACATACATACGTTCACCCATGCACATGGGTATCCACATGCACTCATGGGCACATGCACATGTGCCTTTGCACACGCACACGCACATGCCATGGACATACACACACACATTACATGCACATGCCACATCCCACATGCCACATAACACGCACCACATAACAGATGTACAAAACTAGTGTTGAAGTGTAACCAAAATGGTTGCGTTCCGATAAAGCACCACCCATAGAAAGACTCAATCACTGCATCCCTGCAAGCAACCGCCTTTGTTGTTTTCACCTGAGAACCACCCTGGGCTGTCTCAGGTGCCGGTACAGTTCTTCCAGCTGCTGCCTTCCCATCCCCTCCTCCTCTTCTTCCTCCTCCTCCCCATCTCTCTCCCCTCTCCCTTTCCCCCCTTTCTCCTGTCCCTTGCTCCTCTCCAACACCCCCAGCAACGCTCCCCCCACGTCCATCCCCTTATCTCCCCCTCTCCCCCCACCTCCGCCCCCTTCCCCCGCTTCCCCCGCGTCCCCCGCGTCTCCTGATCCCGCCTCTCCTGGTTGATCCCCTCCTTTTTCCTTCCCCATATCCCCATCAGCACCCTTTCCGCCCCCTGTCCGCGCAAAAGCCTCCGCCTTGCCCCCTTTGCGGAACAGAATCCGTCTTCTCTCCTCCGCCAATACCTCCTCTTCCTTCTTACCCTCCCCCACTAAACCCTCAACCCCGCGACGATGATCCCCTCCCTCTTTCTCTCCCACTGCTCCGTTGCGCGCGCGCCCCCTACTCCCACCATCCCCCTGATTTCCGCGTCCGCCGTTCCCCTCCTGCTGGCCGCCCGCCGCATTAGAGCCCTTCCTTTCCGCCTCCCGTTCCGCCTTCCCCTCCGCCTTCCGTTCCGTGTCCGCGAGTGCAACGTCCAAACCCTCCTCTCCTGCCGGCATAGTCGATCGTTTCAAGACTAAAACGCGCTGCAATACCTCCTCGCGTCACCGCGCAGAAATATAAACCGCGCTGCCTGTAGCAAGCAGTCAAGCGGGTAACTGGTGCATAAGAATTACGCAAAGCGCGCGCGTATAAGACAATCAAATCCTGTCGCGCCGATGACATGTATCAGAGAGGTAGTAACCTCAGTAACCTAGACAGAAATGTTCCAGAATTTGGGCCAGCTGGGCTTCGAACTCGGGTGCGGCGTGGGAGGGATGCTTGTGCCGATGTTGCGAAAGATTTCGCAAACAGTCCTGCGTACCTGAGCGAAACGTCACACGACTTCGCTTCACATTCCTGCAACCGAACCGTCACTCACAAGGACGTGATCGATTTTTGCCTTATAGCAGGTGCTCCGTGGCAGATGTTAAGTAAACATTTGTTATTATTCAGTTTCGTGATATTTCAGTCCGTAGTAACAGCTAGAGTTAAAACATTCTTGCAATACTGAGACGAGCCTTTAAAACAGCCTTCATGTTAAACAGGCTCTTCTGACTAGGTTCGCGCGAGCTTGATACCCCCAGGAGCATTGGGATTGCAGTTACCTCCTTCCCTTCAACAAAATTATTTTAGTAGCTGGTTCTAGAATTTAGTTTCTCCCTCCCAGCCTTACTCCTGTCGTGTCGGCGAGCATTCCTTGTGTCGATTCTTCAAGTCTAGAGACACTCGTCAGTATAGGTTACCAGAGCGTGATCCTGTTAAATAATCAAGCTGTTTTCTCACAGCAAGCAAGTGCTTCTTGTAGCTCTGTAACCCACCTCCTCACCAGTGTCCAGGGTCCTTTTGTCGCCTGCTTGCGTTACGATGTTCTTGATGGGATATTTGTAACCGCAGTAATTGTACAGCCTAAGTATCGCCATGATCGGCGCTCCGTGTCTCGAGCACAGCATCCATGAGGCGTTCGACAGCACCGCGAATCTGCTGCTATCCTCGCTGATGAGTATCTTGTCTTAGATATAGAACCCACCCGGCGTTTTTAGTGCTATCACTCGACTTGCAGCTACGCGAAGCGTTTCTCGTCCCCGTATTCCGCGGCTTGCAACTCAAACTTCGCACTGTAGCAGGCTGCTGCAATGGACGTGACGGGTCTCCGGCACCGCATCCATGAGGCGTATAAGAGCACGGCGGAGCTGCTGCTATCGGCGCGCAGCGCGACGGCCTTCGCGGAGAAAGGCGTCCTCACGCCGGACGAATTCGTCGCGGCTGGCGACAATCTGGTGGCTAAATGTCCCACGTGGTCCTGGTGAGGTAGTCTGACGTGACACATGTCTAATTCTTTTGGTTGGCTCATTGAGCATTCCGCAACTCCACCCCTTCGCGGAGAAAGGCGTCCTCACGCCGGACGAATTCGTTGCGGCTGGCGATAACTTGGTGGCCACATGTCCTGGTGAGATGCTCTGACTTTTGATGTGTCTGACATCTGATGCACTGACGTCTGATGAGCAGGCGAATATCTGGTCGCCACGGGTTCCCACGTGGCGTTGTGAGCTTGTCTGACGTGGCTCTTGAGGTCGCTGATTTGCGGGTTTAATGATTCGAAAATTGGTAAAAGTTCCCTCTGGTGTTCTTCCCCTTCTAACTTGTGTTTGTCAGGGAAGGAGCGGATCCCTCTCGCCGAAGAAGCTTCCTGCCTGCGGACAAGCAGTACCCTCATTACTCGCAACGGTAGGCTCTTCCTCATCTCTCGGGTGTGACAGCACCGAGATTACACTCCTGAAATGTCTCCCTCTCAGCAGCTTTTGAGTCGACTCAAAATAGATTACACGATTTTTGAGTCGACTCTAAAATAGATTACACGATTTTTGAGTCGACTCAAAATAGATTACACTCCTGAAATGTCCCCCTCTCAGCAGCTTCCTGCCACCTGCGAAGCAGTACCTCATCACTCTCAACGGTAGGATGTATCACAGTCAATGGTAGCTTCTCAGCAGCAGCTTCCTGCCACCTGCAAAGCAGTACCTCATCACTCGCAACGGTAGGTTAGCAACCTTCGACTTGACAAGTCTTGCAACAGTTGCTAGCAATGTTAGCTACTGTGCCCTCCTCACCTCCCTCCCTCCCCACCTCCCAGCACTCACCACCCCATTTCTAATTTCCCCCCGCCTCCGCCCTCCCTGTGCAGTCCCCTGTCTGAGGCCAGTGGGGGCGATGGGGGAGGAGGTGCTTCTGGCTGCAGTTGCTGTGCGCACATTGCGGCTCCTCCCTTCCTTCCTGCACTCGCCTCTCCTTTTCTGAACCCCCCTGTCCCCTCCCCCCCGTCTCCCCCACCACTCCACCGTTCAGTCCCCTGTCTCAGGCGGGTTGGGGCGATGGAGGAGGAGGTGCTGCTGGCGACAGGTGGCAGCGAGACATTGGTCGATGCTGACGTGGACGGGGATGGCAACGACCCGTGGGTTGCCACGTCGAAGCTCAGCGGTGCTTGTAAGCTTGAATGGCTTGACTTGACTGGTTTAACTGGCTTGCCTGACTTGATTTGCTTGACTGCCTGACTCTCTCCTCCTGTCTCCCATTCCTCCATGCATCGATCAAGCAGCATGCGCAGCCTTTTGAGTCGACTGAAAAGTTTTGAGTAGACTGAAAAGTTTTGAGTAGACTGAAAAGTTTTGAGTAGACTGAAAAGTTTTGAGTTGACTGAAAAGTTCTGAGTCGACAGAAAAGGTTTGAGTCGACTGAAAAGTTTTGAGTCGACTGAAAAGGTTTGAGTCGACTGAAAAGTTTTGAGTCGACAGAAAAGTTTTGAGTCGACTGAATCTCCTCCTGTCTCCCATTCCTCCATGCATGGACCAAGCAGCATGCGCAACCACACAGCAGGAGTCACTCCCCTCCATCGACGCAGCAGCAACCCCAGCAGCCGGAGGAGGAGGGGAAGGCGGGGGAGCGGGAGCAGGGGGAGAACTGCTGGAGGAGCAGCGGGGAGAGATGAAGAGGAGGATGTACCTGACATAGCGGAATTCGATGATGTGGATAATGTCATCGATGCCGACCCTGTGAGTGGCTGTGGGGCTGTGGCTGTGAGTAGGAGGATGTTGTCCACCAACCCCCACCCCCCAGTTCCCCTCCCCTCCTCCTCCTCCTCCTCCTCCTCCTCCTCCTCTTCCTCCTCCTCCTCCTCCTCCTCCTCCTCCTCCTCCTCTTCCTCCTCCTCCTCCTCCTCCTCCTCCTCCTCCTCCTCCTCCTCCTCCTCCTCCTCCTCTTCCTCCTCCTCCTCCTCCTCCTCCTCCTCCTCCTCCTCCTCCTCCTCCTCCTCCTCCTCCGCCTCCGCCTCCTCCTCCTCCTCCTCCTCCTCGTCCCCTCCTCCTCCTCCTCCTCCTCCTCCTCCTCCTCCTCCTCCTCCTCCTCCTCCTCCTCCTCCTCCTCCTCCTCCTCCTCCTCCTCCTCCTCCTCCTCCTCCTCCGCCTCCTCCATTCCCCTATCGTCGCTGTGTGCTACAGGCGGCGCTACAGCTTGGGTGGCGTCCCATGTTGTCCCTTGTTCCCTGCACCTCTCATTCCTCCCCGCTCACCAACGCTCACCAAACCCCTCTTTTTCGTCCACCAACCCTCCCTTAACCCATTCGCGTTTTCTCATGTTCTCCCGCCTTCCTGCTACAGGCGGCGCTACAGCTGGGGGGAGGGGGGTATCTAGTTGCAACAGAGCCGGAGGATGACCATATTCTGCAGACCCGCACCTACGACCTCACCATCACGTACGTTCACACGCTCTCTGTCAGTGTCTGTGCCCCATCTCGTGGGTTGATTCACTCTGTTTCACTATTCATGCGCCATCAGAGCCGGAGGATGACCATATTCTGCAGACCCGCACGCACCTACGACCTCACCATCATGTGCGTTCACACGCCCTCTTTCACTGTTCCTACTCCATCACGTGCACTCACTCACTAACTGTTGTTGTGAAAATCTTCTCGCATTCATTCTGCAGACCCACGCCTATGGCCTCACCATCACATGCATTCAATCATTCTCTTTCGCTCTCTTTCATTCTCTTTCACTCTCTTTCATTCTCTCACTCTCGCACTTAGCACGTCACGGATCTCTGAAGAGTGACTTTGTTTCATTAGCTCCTCGTTATTGCCCCCTCCCATTCCATATTTGCCTGAAACTGCAACCAGATACGACAAGTAATACCAGGCTCCCAGAATCTGGCTCCTTTGTAGACTCGCACCTAGCACCTCACTTACTGCTGACACCTCTCAAAATTTACTTAAGCAAATTGTATCTTCCTTCTTCCTCCCTCCCATTCCATCTGTGCTTGAAACCCCGTTTAGATACGACAAGTACTACCAGACCCCAAGAATCTGGCTCTTCGGTTATGATGAGGTAAGCTGAGTGCTGAAAGCCAGTGAAAGTAGTTGTATTCTGAGACGTCTGAACAGATTTTCACTTTCATGCATTTATTTTCACTTACAATGAGGCCGCTGAGCTTTGATAGACTCTACTTGCTCTCCGCTTTGCTTGCTCTAGTGATTTCCTGTCTCACCTTTCGATTTGTCTTTCCATTCCCTCCCCTGCCACCTTTCCCCTGCCTTTCTTTCTGCCATTTCTGTCCAAACCCGTTCCCGTTATTCACATTGTTCCCATCACCGCAGGAACGGCAGCCTCTGGCAGCAGAGAGGGTGTTTGAGGATGTGAGCCAAGACCATGTGAAGAAAACGGTGAGTGATTGAGAGTATAAAGGGGTGGTGATAGCGGTGTGGTTATGTTTTTCATGGCAGCAGAGAGGGTGTTTGAGGATGTGACCCAAGGTAACCATGTGAAGAAGACGGTGAGTGTGACTGTAATGGGGTAATGGTAACGTTGAGTTTGGTGGGATGGGATGTGGTTGGGTATTATGCAGTCATATTCATTGCTCATCCACACCTCAAGTCACATCAGGTATGCACGCGATTTGATGTTATCTTATCTGCTGTGCTGTGATGTGCTGTGATGTGATGTGATGTGATGTGATGTGATGTGATGTGATGTGATGTGATGTGATGTGATGTGATGTGATGTGATGTGATGTGATGTGATGTGATGTGATGTGATGTGATGTGATGTGATGTGAGGTGAGGTGAGGTGATGTGATGTGATGTGATGTGATGTGAGGTGAGGTGAGGTGAGGTGAGGTGAGGTGAGGTGAGGTGAGGTGAGGTGATGTGGTGTGGTGTGGTGTGGAGTGGAGTGGAGTGGAGTGGAGTGGTGTGGGGTGAGGTGAGGTGATGCGATGCGATGTGATGTGATGTGATGCATTTCTGTTTCACTGTACGCAGGTTACCATTGACGACCATCCGCACCTTCCAGGAAAGTATGCATCGGTGCACCCGTGCAAGCATGCAGCAGTGATGAAGAAGATAATTGGAATCATGACAGCCAATGGCGTGCAGCCACGTGTCGACCAGTGCGTGCCCCTCACTTCTTTCGCTCGTCTGTTTCCTTCCATACGCACTGTCCTCTGATAATATTCTGCGTTCTATACACCCGTCATATGTTTTGGCGAAGCATTGTTGAGAGTTTTTCTGTCCAGTTCCTGAGCCAATGTGTTTTTGTGTTTGCAGGTACCTCTTCATATTCCTCAAGTTCATCTCATCTCTGGTGCCCACTATCGAGTATGACTACACCATTGATTTTGATATGGGCGGTACGCTAGGCGCACCCGAGGAAGACGGTGAGGATAGTGATGATGATGGGAACGAGAAGCCTAGCGGTATTAGGAAAGATGATGCTGGTGGAATAGAGGAAGGTGTGAAAGCAGCTACAATCACGGAGGCTAGTGGTGGTAACGGGGAGGCAACGAACGCAGTAAGATAAAGAATGGGGTATCCTGGCAAGAAAATAATGCAGTTATTAGGTGAAGGACACGTAGAGTGGTGGGTGTTGGACGAGGTATTAAATTACATATGATGATTCTAGTGTTGCTTCATTCATTTGTATTGGCCGTTGCTTGGTGGGATGTACTAGCGTTCTACTTCACTCGTCATTCGTATGCGACCCTGTTCGGAGCAGCTTGTAGAGTGTTCTATTCCACACCCACCACCACCCCACCCACCCACGCGTCCCCAATGCAGCACGCTTGCCGTCTTCGCCAGCTGTTTCTCGCAGATATGCAATTTCTCAAAACCCAATGCCAGCTGGGGCAGAGGGGCGAATTGGTTGGAATGGCGGAAATTGCGGAAACACAAGGTGTTCTAAGAGTAGACTATCTGTGCCCTGTGACTGGAGCCGCCTTCCTTTGTTGAAGCGTCTACGGACGCGGCATGGGATGTCGTGAATTGAGCACTCGCGAATGCGGGTGATTTGAGTGGTCGCGAAGTCAGCAGTTTCGATGTCCTACGAGGCATACGTCAGCTTCCAGAAGCCGCCGTGAAACTTTTCGCTAGGTGCTTCTTCGCCGCAGCATGACGAGTTTTGCCGACGGAATGTCGCGTCGATCTGACGTGTTGGTGCTCTCTTCCGAGTCATGATGTGCTTGCTCGCAACGCCTCGACTCGAAATTGACGGATTTCCATCGAGTCGGCTTGTCGCGAGCATCGCGGCTCCGAATGGTTTTGGCCGCTCGAAATCAGCTTCCCGTCGAACACGTCCTTACCTAGTACATCTTAGTACGTTTACTCGCGGTACATAACCGCACGCACTCCGCATTCTCTCGTCATTCGCACCAGTTGGTCTCCTTTCTGATCTCAACCTCAACTTTCTTAAATTTCCGACGATTCAGTTTCCAACCTCTGATTTGCTCCTCTCCGCCGCATCCCACGCGACCATCATGTCGACAATGAAGGAAAAGCTCGGCGACCTCGGCACGACGGCCAAGGAGAAGGCCAGCGAGGCCAAGGCGAAGGGCGGCGAGATGCTGGGCAAGGGCAAGGCGGAGACGCAGGAGAGTGTCGACAAGGCGAGGCACCCGTTCAGCCACAGCGCGCACGAGGCGGCGGACGCGAAGGAAGCGGCTACGAAAACGAGCGCGGAGGTGGGGAAGGAGGAGAAGGTGGCGGGCGCGCAGATGGGCGCGGCGGGGGAGAAGGAGGCGCGGCACCTGAAGCATCAGACGGGGCTGTAGAGCGCGGGAGGCGGGTGCGCATGAGGCAGACTGGCAGTCAGAAATTGTCAAGGCTGTGAGAGGCTGTCTCGTGCGGGGAGGGGGAGTCTACATGCAGGGGAGGTTGGCTGCGGAGGGCATGTGGGGTGTGGAGCATGGATGATGGGTGGGCATCTCTGAGTGTTATCTGCTTGCGGTTCTTTTTGTTCTTGAAGTGGAGAAGCAGCGTTTCACAGGCGCGGTCTGGCAGCCAGGAGTCATCTCGCTTCTGGTTAAAAAAAACCCAGCAGACTGTGTAGGGGCTTGCGCTCCTGCACATGATGCTGGGTCACGTTCTTTGTCAGATTGCAAATCATTTTTGTTTGTACTTGATTTCTTTGTAATTTGATTCAGCTACTCCTGCTGGGCAAGCTAGTGCTAGCGACACAGACCTGGTATTTGCCCAGCGTCACCCACATTGTGGGTGAGAGTACTGTGCTTACGTGGCACAGGCTAGCAGCCATAGCGGAAGGTGGTAATCCCCTTCTGATAGTACATGGTAGTGGTCAATAGACTACTACGGCTTCATACAAATGAGCCAGCTCCTTACTGCGAAGGGGGGGAGAGCATCCTGCAACGGGGATGATTGCTGTACCTGATAGATGCACGCTAGCAGCTACAGATGCTGCTACTGGTAAATATAACATGTAATGCATATGGTTGTATTGCCCAGTTCACTAGTGGATTTGGTTGGGATATTACTTGTTTTGTATGCGCAACATATTTTACATATTGTAGGGAATTTTGGCCCAAATTGCACAAGTGCTTTGTAGTGAAGATGATTGTGGCCGACATTACCCCTGTCCGTTATTTCACCTGCGAAAGCTTCACATTTCCTAACTCGATGCAGTACGCCTCAACAGAAGTTTGATGCCCTCTAATTCCGCTATCACTTCTCTCGACAACATATCCGTCGCGAGAGAAAACGATGTCTGCTGTGGAGACGGTGATCCTTCTCGCTTATGGATTCACAATCTAGATCTACGTATCGAATCTCGTTTGTTTCCAAGCTTGACGACGCGGATGACTACAGCAAGGATAGCAGCTTCTGCGGCGAATACGACGACATTGGAGAAACTGACGATGACGACGACATCGGAGGGTCTTCTAACGAGGATACGGATCTCGAGGATCTCTACAGAGCGTGGCTCAGCAGCCCGTTGCCCTCCTCCTGGCGCACGCGCCCGCTCAAGCGCGAACTTTCCGCGGAATCCTCTCCGCGGGCGAAGCATCGGGGAAACATTTCAGTCGCGAAGCGGGATGAATCCTCCGCGGAACCCGCTCCCCGAGGAGCAAGTCCGCTCGCAGCAGCTCCCGTTCCGCCAACCCAGGCTTCCGCCTCCGCCTCCGCCTCCCCGCACGCCCTCCCTCGTCCGCCGCATCGACCCCCCTACTCCGTTTTGCTCTCCCCCTATGATCCACACGGTGCTACTCTAAACTAGTCACCAATAGCACTCCCGTTAGTATCACAATCTCCTTCACCAACGAAGCCTCTGGTTTTCCCCGTGCATCTCGAGCCAGCAGATAGGGAGGTTGTTCCTGCGAGGGCACATGACACCACTCAGAGCTCTGCTCCTACGACTGACAATCATATGACGGTTTCTGAGGCTGTTCCTAGGAATACTGATCAGCATACTGCCTCTCCGACTCTGTCAAGACTTGCTGCTCCAACCCCCCCTCAGCTCGCACGGGACTACAAATTCTGGGTAAATCCGGAAACGCGTCCAGGAAGTGGGTGGGTTACTACCACGCGTAGTCCCACAGCGAGAGGGGAAGTCGCGAAATGGAGCTGTCCTGATGCGGCAAGAGACGATGGGGGCTGTGGTCAGGCCAGGGAAACGACCCACGGGGAACCGAGTTATTCCGCAGGAATGACCCTTGGGGAGTGGATGTCAACAAGACTAGGCAAGAATGATTGAAAGGAGAGAGGGTTTCACTAGCAGCAGTTGGGGTACATATAGCAAACCCTAACTGGGTTGTACTCGCTATAGAGCACCCCACTACAGGCTAGACAATAATAACATTCTGACACACCCCCATAGCCAAAGTGGGGTGTAATCAGTACAATGAGCAGGCATAGCAATAGTTCACAATTATAAGCAAAGCTAGAGGTGATCATAGAGGGCAAGTGAGGAGGAGGAGAAACTGTGAGGGCGAGAAGATGAAAGGCGCCGACTGAAGCTGCAGACACACGGGCAACAGGAGCGGCGCACACAGTGGCTACCGAGCGCACGAGGGCACCGGACTACGGGAGTATCTGGCTCCGCGGCTACGACGAGCACACACAGGAGCAACGGACCCACAGGCGACTGGCGAAGCAGGCTCGCTGGGCTACCGAAACGCGCGAGGGCATCCGGACTACTGGCGCTGCTGGCGTCACGACGGCTACCTCCACGCAACCTCCCCCGACCGTCCCACGCCCCTCTCACACACCCCCTGCTGACACCCTAGCTCCACTTCCACGGCACCCCCCTTAAACCCTAAACCCTCGGCTCCCACACACCCACCCCCCTCAGCGGCAGCTGCAGCAGTGGGAGACGGAGGAGGAGGAGGAGCCGCAGGTTACCCACACCGGTCACCCCCATGCCCGCCACCCCCAAACCCTAACGCAGGCAGGAGCGCGGGAAACAGCAGGGGCGGGGCACGGAGGGAAAGGGAGGCAGCGGGGTGGCTCTTGGGCGCCACGAAGAAGCAGGGCGCGGGCCCCCCGAGGGCGCCACGGCGGGTGACGGGAGGGGGGCCGCGCACGGGCCCCCGAGGGCGGCTCGACGGGCGACGGGAGGGGCCGCGCGCGGGCCCCCTAGGCGCCGCGACGAGGCGACGGGAGGGGGCGGCGCGCGGGCCCCCAAGGTGCCGCGACGAGGCGACGGGAGGGGGGGGACGCGCGGGCCCCCAGGGCGCCGCGACGAGGCGACGGGAGGAGGACGACGGGGGGCAGCGCGCAGGTCCCCGGGGGCGCCACGACGGGCAGGAAACCGCCGCGCGCCTCGGGGCGCACGGCGGGCAGAAAACCGCCGTACGCCCTGAGCGCACGGCAGGAAGAAGACGGCGCGCGCCCGAGGCGTGCGAGAAGCAGAATAGCAGCGGAAGCAGTTAGGTGGCGGGCCCACCCACAGGATCGACCCAAGGGGGTCGACCTGCTCTGATAGCATGTCAACAAGACTAGGCAAGAATGATTGAAAGGAGAGAGGGTTTCACTAGCAGCAGTTGGGGTACATATAGCAAACCCTAACTGGGTTGTACTCGCTATAGAGCACCCCACTACAGGCTAGACAATAATAACATTCTGACAGTGGACTCATACCACAGGAACGACAGTTGGGACATGGAACCATGGGAATGACCCCTCGAAAGAGAATCTGTCCACCTGGAGACCCGATATGTCTTGGGTCGGAGGCGGATCAGAGTGGGGATTGGACCGGACATGTGGCACAGTCAGACCGGACGGGAGATTGCATGGCGAACGGGGTGGACGAGGGTCAGTCTGTAAGATTCCTGGCGAGTGGGTTGGTTGCGGATCAGAGTGGGAGTTTCGTGGTGGGTGGGATGCGGAGGAGGGGGAGGAGTGGGCGGTGGAAGGTGGGGAGGAGGCTAGGGACCGAGTAGAATGTGAGCTAATGGGATGTGACGAAAACGAACAGCAGGTGGTGGAGAGGAAAGCGGACGGAGGAGAAGCAGGGATGAGGTTTGGAGCGGAATTGGTGCAAATCGCTGTCGAAACCAGTGGTACAGAACGGTTCAGTGCAAGTAGTGTTACCTGCTGGGATAAGAAGCAAGCAGGGAAGATGTTTGAGTTGACTGACAATGCGGATGGGTTTATAACAGCAACAGGAGGAACACGCACTGTTCCTTCTCCTCCTCCTCCCCTTTTTCCTTCCCTTCCCCGTCTGCCTGCCGCTGCTGCTGTGATTGCTCCCCCGCTTCTAGCTGCTGCTGCTGCTACTGCTGATGGCAGTGCCTGTCTTAGATGCAGCGAAAATTTTGCGGAAAGCAGCAAGAGGATAATCAGGAGCACTTGTTCTTGTCAGGCAGCAGTGGTGGTTGTTAGAATGAGGAATGGATGGTGCATTGATGTTGGTTGGGGTACATATAGCTAACCCTAAGTTTTGTACCCCCTAAGACAAACCTCACTATAGGCTACAACATTTGACACACCCCCATAGCCTAAGTGAGGGGTGTCTAGCAGAACCAAACGAGTACGGTCACAAGACCAGTCCAAGAAACAAGGCTCAGGGTGGATCACAACGTCACCACACAGTCTGAGCACAAACAACAGTGGCCACAAGGCCAGTCCAAGAAGTAACAGAGATATATAGAAAGCAAAGTAAACAGTACACTCAAGTCTAAGCAACACGAGAACCAGTGTCAACAAGGCCTAACTGCACACAGCACCTCTGGTGGTCACAAGGCGGAAGCGCCTTGGTGAAGATGTCTGCAGTGTTGGCCTCGGACTCCACAAACTCAAAGCGAGCCTGTCCACGCAGAAGAAAGTACCTGACGTGAATGTGCTTCACTCTGCTCTCCAGTCGTGGCTCTCGACAAAGGAGAATAGACGCCTTGTTGTCAGTGAACAAGGTCGGTGCAGAGCTCGGCCGCTCACCAAGGTCGGTGAGCAAGAAGGTCAACCAACGCAGCTCCTGTGCCGCCATGGCACCAGCGTAGATCTCAGCCTCAGCTGTAGAGGTCGAGACCGAAGAGGAGCGCGTGGACCGCCAGGAAACAGCTCCAGAACCCAGGCTGAAACAGTACCCCTGAGTAGACCTGTGAGTCTCAGCGTCGTCAGCGTAAGAGGAGTCACAGTGACCAGTAAGTACGACAGACTGCTGCCCTCCAAGAACTAGCCCCACGCCTGACGTCGTCGCTAGGTACTTCGCCACCCTCACAGCTGCTGTCCAGTGAACAGGACGGTGTCTCCCTGGCGCAACAAAGCGCGCAAGAACGCTGAGAGGGAAGGCGAGGTCCGGGCGAGTACAAGTCATCAGGTACATGAGGCAACCCACAAGCTCTGCGTAGGGACCACTAGGCTCGAACGGCTCGTCAGGAAAGGGTCCAGTGAGTCTGTGGTCAACAGCAAGAGGTGTGCGCTGTACTGTGGAGTGCTGAAGCCCGAACCGCTGAAGGACCTGCTGCACCATGTGCGACTGTGAAAGTGTAATGGTGCGAGCAGCTCTGTCCCTGGTGATCTGCAGGCCAAGGTAGTGGCGCAGCTCACCAAGATCAGTGCAGGTGTGTCTCTTCTGCAGTTCGGACTTCACGTGTGCCAAAGCAACCCTGTCAGGGGTGGCGAAAACAAGGTCGTCAACGTAGACCAGAACAAAGAAAGGTGTGGGGCCACGACGAACGAACAGCGACGGGTCAGCAGAAGACGGCTGGAACCCAAGGTCAGACAGGGTAGAACGCAGGGTGTCGTGCCACTCACGAGGAGCCTGACGAAGACCGTAAACCGGTCGCCTCAGCCTCCACTGGGTCCCAGGAGGGAAAGAGCCAGTGAAGGCAGAGGGACGACGCAACCAGACCTCCTCGTGAAGACTGCCCTGAAGGAAAGCAGTAGAGAAGTCGAGAGAGTGTAACTCGTAGTCTCTCTGTGCTGCTACGTGTAGTAACACCCGAAGAGTGGTCATCTTCGGGGTGGGCGCGAAGGTCTGAAAGAAGTCAACTCCCTCGCGCTGACTGAAACCTCTAGCCACGTAGCGCGCCTTGAAGACCGGAGGAGATCCCGGTGGCCGCTTCACCCTGTAGATCCACATGCCGTCGACTACGTTCGCCCCCGGAGGGGGAACCTCATCGACGTAGGTGCCTGTGGATCTGTAGGAGGCCATCTCTGCGTCCATGGCAGCTCTCCACTGAGAGGCCCAAGGCCCTGACACTGCCTCAGCGTAAGTGCGAGGAGTCGGAATGTCAAGGGCGTCGGGGTCACCCTCAGGGGCGAGGAGCATGGCACAGAGATGAGGGGAAGCGGCCGCCAGGAACTCTAGCTCAAACTGCCTGTCCTCTAGGGCGTCACAGCCAAGGGCAGACACACCCCCGACGACCAGAGGACTGGAAGGAGGAGCAGCCACAAGAGCGGTGGCGAAGTCAAGGCGGCGGGTAGAGGCAAAGTCAGTGACTGCGGCAGTAAGAGCGGACACAGAGGACACAGAGGCACGAGGGTGAGTAACAAGCGAGGCGAGAACACGAGAGAGAAGAGGACGGTACGTGCGGTAGTAGTCAGTGACAGGAGTAGGGAGCGACGCAGTGAGAGCCGACTCAGGAGGAGACGGAAGCACAGACGGAGACGGACGAGGTGGACGAGAACAAAGGAAGGCTGTACGAAGGTCAGTGAAGGGAACAGGAGACGAGGGACGAGCACGAGGGGAGCGACGAGAGGCCCAAGTCTGAGAAGGAGGAGGAGACAACGAAGACTGAGAACGAGGGAAAACAGCGGGAGAGGGGTCAGGAGGAGGAAGCGGAGGACCAGAGACGGGAGGAGAGGGGGAGGAGGAAGGAGAGGGAGACGGGAGACCAAGGGTCCGAAGACCCGAGACAGGAGGAGGAGACGGCAGCTGCTGCTGCGGCTGCTGCGGCTGCTGCTGCTCCAGCGGCTGCTGCCTCTGCTGCTGCTCCTGCTGCTGTCGCTCCTGCTCCTCGAGCCGCTGCAACTCTCTCTCCTCTCTCTCCAACTCCAACTGCTCCTCACGAGCACGGCGAACACGAGCCTGGAACCTGGTCGGGTAGGGGTGGGGGGAAGGAGTAGTGTCCGGGGCAGCGGCAGCCCCAGAGTCGACCTCCGAAGCACCAAGCACACCACCCCCAGAGGCAGCACCAACACCAGCTCCAGACCCAGGCTCTCCAGAAACCGAAGGGACACCCTCACCCCCAGTCGCAGTACCCCCAGACTCCGCACCAGCACCCCCAGACGCCGTACGACCAGTACCAGCCCCCGGAAGACAAGAGTCCTCTGCAACCCGCGGCTCAGCTCCAACTCCAGCACCCCCAGAACCAGAGACCTGTACAGGGACAGTCGCCGGACCAACCTCTCGAGAGGGAGCACCTGCAGGAGGCGGCGAGGAAGACTGTGGGGAGGGAGGCTGTACAGGGGGGGCTACCGAAGGGGGAGGGCTAGCCTGAGACACACCAGACGGGGCTGGACCAGGGGGGGGAGGCTGTACCGGGGGAGCAGGCGGGGGAGCGGCGGTCAGGAAGAGAGGGGGGGGAGGGACCGGGAGACCTCGACTGGGGTACCTGACGTAGTAGGGGGTGGACTCCTCGAAACGGACGTCACGGGAGTCAAAGAACCGGTGAGAGGGTGGGTGGTAAAAGGTGAAGTCAGAGGAGTCCTCAGGGAAACCAAGGAAGACACAAGGAACGGCGCGAGGCGAGAGCTTGTCCGCGGAGGTGGACAAGAGCCAAGCACCCCCAGACACGAAACCTCGACGCGACACCAGGGGACCCTGTCCAAAGACTGGTCGGTGAAGCCTCCGGCCGAGAGACGCGTGGCCAGAGGTTCAGCTGGTGCGCGGCGTACCTGACTGCGTATGGCCACAGGAAATGGGGGGCACGGGCGTGAGTCAAGGAGGTGCGGGCAATCTCCATGACCAGGCCTATGCGACGCTCAGCAACCCCATTCTGCTGTGGGGACTCCGGAAGCGTCCAGGACTGACGAATGCCCTGTTCGCGACAGAATCCAGCGAGAATGCCGGAGCGAAACTCGCCCCCGCGGTCGGAGTGGAGACAGCTGACACGACGACCACGAGTGTCCTGGGTGGTGAGCAACCACCTGATGAGCGTAGAAGTCACCTCAGACTTCCTCGCCAGGGGGAACACTGTGGTGTAGCGGGAGTAGTCGTCAACGACCACAAAAAAGAAACGCTCACGCTCAGGGCCAGGGCGAGGAGAGGGGCCCCAGACGTCCAAGTGCAGCGTCTCAAAAGGCTCGGTGGCCGGACGAAGGGAGGAGGAGTGAGGGGTGGCACGCAGCCTACCCTCGACGCAAGGACCGCACGGTGGTGCAAGGGACGGCGGCAGCGACGGCAAGACACGCGGGAGACCTAAGACCAGACGCTGACTAGACATAGCACGCAGACGTGGAAGAGAAGGGTGTCCCATCCGGTGGTGCCACAGAACGGTGGGGTGGGCAAGCGACCGACAGGAGCAAGACGCAGCGACTGGACTGGACGCGACAACCTGAGGGGACGGAACCACCTGGTGAGACGCAGGGAGGAGACTAGGGGGAGGGACAGGAACTGGGAGGAGTGGCTGCTGCGACGGCGGCCGCTGTGGCTGCGGCTGCTGCCGCTGCTGCTGCTGCGGCTGCTGCTGCTGCTGCTGCTGCGGCTGCTGCTGCTGCTGCAGTCGCTGCTGAGCGCGCGGGCCAGTGTGAAGAGTGTAGAGACCGGAGCCCGGCTCAGCAGCAAAAGTGGCGAGGGGCTGGTAAGAGTCCCCGTCAACACACACCGCAGTCTCTCCAGAAGGCTCAAACCACACACCCACGTGCTGACTCACGAGGGGTCGCACGCCCACCAAGTTCCGGGAGAACGAGGGGACGTGAAACCCAGTGAGAGACCCAGAAGGAGCAGCCGGACACGGCAAGGTGGTAGTGTGACGCGCGGTGACTGGTCCCGAAGTGGGATCAGCCAGCGCCACAGAAACAGGCGCAGGAAGAGGCGTAAGTGTCGTGCTGTCACGAAAGAAGCAGTGAGAGGCTCCAGAGTCCAGCGTGAACGACAGCGAACCGTCCTCTGAGGTAGCCGCTGGACTAGAGTCTACACAAGAGCCTACACTAGCAACAGGCAACTGAGCAAGGCTAGCACCTAAGCTAACAACACCAGAGTAAGCAGAGTCAGAAACACTAGAGTCAACAACAGCATACATAGCATGAGGAGCACCAATCAGATCAACTAACTGCTCAGCAGACATGCCCCACAGAGCGGAGCCGTAGCGCTGAACCAGAGGAAGCCAGTCAAGGGCAACTCCGTAGGCCAACCGGACCGTGTCAGTGAGCTGAGCAAAGCACTGACCAGGGGGGTGAAAGCGGCCACAAGGGTGGCCCCGACGAGGACCTGTCAGAACCTGATAGGTGCAGGGAGGGTAAGCAGCACCACGCTGAGGCTGACGCAGCCCCGACCCCGGAGCCAGCTGCTGACGCTGCTGCTGCTGAGGCTGCTGGGAGGAGAGGGGCTGCTGGTGCTGCTGAAGCTGCTGCTGACGCTGAGCCTGGTACCACGCCGCTGCTCCACCTAGCGGGGCCGGCAGTACAGGAGACGACTGACGAGCTCGGGTGTCGCCACCACCAGCAGGCGCAGTGGAGTCACCAGCCGCTGCACGAGAGGTCTCTCCAGACGCTGCACTCCCACCACCGCCAGTCGCAACAGCACCCCCACTACCTCCGCTACCTCCGCCTCCACCTCCACCAGAACCACCTTTCTTGCCCCCCTTGCCGCGGGACCGCGACGCAGTCGTAACAGCAGCTGCAGTCGCGTCAGTAGCGGCAGTGGCAAGAGAGGCAGTGAAGGTGGGTAACTGCGGGACTGTGCACCCGTGGAAGAGTGGGGGGGGCACAGCACCAGAGGCGGCAGCTACCGAGCGAAGGTTGCTCTCGACGTCCTTGAGCGCAGACTCAAGGACCTCGACTGTCAGCTCACTAGGGTGCTTCAGCAGGAGCGCGTCACGTACGGAGGCAAGGCGGTCAGGGAGGCTAGTGGCGATGAAATAGATAGTAATCGCCATGGGGGGAGGAAGCAGTGCAAGCTGTGCCTCAGTGCAAGCAGCGCGGTAACTAGCGTCGAGCGAGCGGAGGTGAGCGATCAAGTCAGCAGAGCGCTCAAACGAGGCGAGATCAGGAAACAGGAACGGGAGGAAAAGACGGCCAAGAGAGACAGTAGCGGGAGTAGAGTAGCGGGCCTTAATCGCAGTGAGGTACGCAGCAGCGGTGCGAACCTGAGTGAAGTGGACCTCCTCTGACTCAGGGAGGAGGCTGCTGAGTGCGATGCAGGCCGCAGCGTCACGTGACGTCCAAGCCGTCCTGTCAGCGCGCTGACGGGCAAAGCGAGCCGTAGCAGCATCGTCAGGGGCAGGACCTAAAGCGGGAGGTCACCAGTAGCGTGCGACCAGAGGGTCTCGCCCCCCTGGACTTGACTCTCTAACAGACGGCGAGCGCGAAGAAGCCAGACGGAAAAGTCAAGAGGTCTACCGTCAGCGTCGAAACGAAGAACTCGCGGAGTCGCCATAGCGAAAACTAACGCGAACGAGCAGGCGAGTAACAGCAGGAGGTAAGAGGCAAATTAGGGTTCAGGTGGGACTTAGTCGCAGCGGAAGAGCGGGCTAGAGCGACGGGCCAGGGCGTAGGGTCGACGGGACGGGGGAAAGGGCGGGCACGATGCGACGGGGCAGGGCGACGCGACGGGGCAGGGCGACGCGACGGGGCAGGGCGACGGGACGGGGAAGGGCGACGCGACGGGGCAGGGCGACGGGACGGGGAAGGGCGACGCGACGGGGCAGGGCGACGCGACGGGGCAGGGCGACGGGACGGGGCAGGGCGACGGGACGGGGCAGGGCGACGGGACGGGGCAGGGCGACGGGACGGGGCAGGGCGACGGGACGGGGCAGGGCGACGGGACGGGGCAGGGCGACGGGACGGGGCAGGGCGACGTGACGGGGGGAAAGGGCGCGACGCGACGGTGGGAAAGGGCGCGACGCGACGGGGGGAAAGAGCGCGACGCGACGGGGGGAAAAGGGCGCGACTCGACGGGGGGGAACGGGCGCGACGCAACGGGGGGAAAGGGCGCGACGTGACGGGGGGGAAAGGGCGCTAGGCGACGGGGGGAAGGGCGCTAGGCTCGGCACTAGGCGCGGTAACAACGGAACCGGTACGAACGAGAGGTAGGATCAGGCTCGGGAGATACGAACGGAGAACGGAGGAACGGGATCCCACAGGATCCTAACCTAACTGATACCATGTCAGAATGAGGAATGGATGGTGCATTGATGTTGGTTGGGGTACATATAGCTAACCCTAAGTTTTGTACCCCCTAAGACAAACCTCACTATAGGCTACAACATTTGACAGTGGTGCCTGTATGGGTGCTATGCTTGCCCCTTGTTGCTCTGCTTGCCTGTGTTGCTGTGAGCCATGTTCTTGTGCAAAGACAGCAGCTGCAGCAGCTTAAGAAAGAGAGAGATCAGTGGAAGGGCGGCTACTTAAGGTTGAGGCAAGCACTGATGCTTGCAAGTGGAGAAAAGGTAGTACCAGATTTTTTCAAATAGCGTTTGGCTGTTGGACTTGATTGTAAATAATAATGTACCTATTATCTTGCTTGACGTATTTCTGCAATGGTGGTTTGTTTTAGAAGTGTCGTTCAAGGGACATGGTGATATGACACTACTTGCGTGAGCAGCTCTGTAAAATAAATCCAGCGCATACTATTTAAATTGTTTTCAAAGGCATTACACAGAAAGACTAAAACCCTTTCTAAACCCCTGTTTGAACAAAAGTCAGCTGCTTGGTAGGTGACTTCGCCACCTGGGTTAGGCTGTACAGAACACACACTGCAATAATCTCGAGGCGGAACTTCATGAAAAAGACGCGAATGCAGTGCATGACTGACGTCTGCTGCTGCTGACGGATCTTGACGGTGGCCGTCGGTTTCTGCAGACTCGGGGTCACCCGCCGACTTCTGCTTCAAGTTGCACACACTCCACAGTCATGTTTCACAACACAACCATCGACTTTGGCCCACAGCACCAGGAGAACTCCAGAAAGTCGTGTTTCCATTTCAACCATCCGTCGGATTTTTTGCGACGACATCCGCCACTTCCCTACAGAGGTCCTCATGCTCGCCTAACGACCATGCAAGAAGCCCCTCATTAACTCAGAATATGACGCCGGCACGATAACGCCCCTTCGTCCGCTGTAGGGGTTTCGATTCAATCCGATGTTGCCTCGCCTCTCCAGGCACTCCAACAACATGAACCCTCTCTCAGCTTCGCGCTTTTTTTTTTCGCAGATCCTTTAGTCCCTCTGCTTTACGTTTACCTCATTCTCTAATCCAGCACGGAAGAACCTTCTAGTAAACCCCTGACCTGGTCACACCTCATGATAATGCCAGCCAACCTTGAAAATCTGTCAATCTCCGTGATTGTTTCCTTTCGCGGTCTTCCGCTCCTCTGATACCACTCCTCTCCCACCCCTTTCTCCCGTCTCCACCCCCGCTCGGCCCCCGCCAATCTTTCCCCGTTCATGCCTCTTTCCACTTCGAATGTCTGTTTATCCCTTTCGCGTTGGAAGTTTATGGTATGCACACACCCGCACTACTGAACTCACTCGGGTGGTCGACTCGCAGAACGACGAAGTGATAACCATGCCGTGCGAAGTAGGACCCATCGCGCCACCTTTCGCGCGTTCCTGAGTAGTACAACGCCACTTCAGGTGGAAGCCAATCGAGTCCGAGTCGCTGCTTCGAGAATTGAGGTTACATAGAAATCTGCTCCAGTACGAACGCGTCCAGGTATAGACCCCGCTTTCGTCGCTGTCGCGAAATATCCGTCAGTGTCGAAATCAATCGAACGTTCGCGAATTGCGACGACGCGCTGCCCGAAGCTCCTCCGTCGCCAACGCGGAGAAACCCCGCGGGCATGCGAGTCCACGTGGGCGTGGTTGAAATCCATTGACGGATACCGTCAAGATCGTGCTGTTCCACGTGTCCAGTCGTCGCGTCGCGTACTTGACTGATCAAAGGCTCTTCCTGGGACCGCATGAATCTGCGCTTCGGGCTTGTGGACCTCCGCGGCCCGCCGTCTTCCTGAGCGACGCGCCACGACATGCGATAGTATCCGCTGTGGAGTTTAAACGGGAGATCGATCTTCCCGCAGGTACTCAGCCAGTGGACGATAATTCCTTGCGACGCCTCGTCGAAGATCGCTCCGGTGATGTCGTGTCGTCGCATGCGATCCTGGTCGCGATCCTCCCACAGAATTTCGAATACTTGTGCGACGCTGACGCTCACGGTGATGAGCGACGTCGCAGGGTCCACCTGGATGTGGTAACGCCCGTCGTCAAGCATCAGGCCTTCGCCAAGAGCTTCACGAAGGCCCCTCTCGTCTTTCGCGAGGGCCGCGGGAGTTTCGCGGAAGCATGAGGGAAGACCGTTTGCGAGGAGCTGGTCCCAGCAGGTGCTCGACTTGGCAGCTGATAGCCAGAGCTTCGAGACTGATGCGACGCGACCGACAGTCGCTGGAGTGAGGAAGGAAAGAATCGTGGCGATGCAGTTCTCGGGGAGGTCGTTTATCGTGGTGGCCATTTCCGTCAATTCAGAGTTCAGCGTTTCTCTGATCAGCTCTTGCAGCGACGCACAACAGTATGGGAAAGAGGGGCTCAAGTCGCCGAAGCAAGAGCTCTGTGAAAGGCAGCCAGGGGTGGGAGGCCGGCACCAGTTTATCGACCACAACTACCACAAAGAGTGTGAGCAGTCAATAAGAGTGTGCAGTGAATGGCAGCAGCGAGCGGATAAATACTTCTGCCAACAGCTTTGTGGTGTTGGGGGCAGGGCTGTCGATTGGTTTGGAGCCAGAACTTGAGAGGCTGAGGTGCCCCAAAAGTTGCCCTGAAATTTACGGGCTGAGAGCTAACCTAGCACTTGAAATCAGGGCTACCAGCTTTTTTGCACTTTCGCTAAGGAAAAACCTACATTTTTTCGGAGCCCGATGCTAATCACATCAAGAAATACGTTAAGTAGCCGGCTTGCGCTATATACTATTTTCCGAAAAGTGGGGGAGGTGGCTGGGAGGAGGTGGGGGGACGGGTGAGGGAATGGGAGGGAGGGATGTGTTAGTATGGGACAATAAGGGCTAGCCAAGGGATCTGCACTTGAAATCCGGGTTAGACCCACAACCAGCACTTTACGGGGACGGGCTGCCCTCGAAACCAACCCTTAAAATTTGGAAGCTGGCCCGAACCCAACCCTTAATGTTCAGGGCATTAAGGGCATTTGCCCTTGAATCGTCAGCCCTGGTTGGGGTGGGAACATTGGAGTCGGGATGAACCGTTTTGCACATTCCCTGCTTCCCATCCCATCCCATTCACAACTTCACACAAATGCATTGCATCGCATTTGCGTGGCGCGAATCAGATGGGCAGAGGGGCTTGCTTTGCGCCCCGCGCGTCTCGACCAGGTCCGCTGGCCCCTTTCCCTGTCTCTGCCCGCGCCTCGTTATGGTCCGCGCGCGCACAGCACTCCTCTTCTTTGCGCGAGGCCCCTCACCAATGGCAGGGGAGCTTGGAACTGCTGGGGGGGATGACCTCCTCGATCAAGCGGAACGGCTTTTCAGTGCAGATGAGCCACTAGCGTGGTGACGAATCGTAAAGCTCCTTCATTCAGGGCCACACGCGGTAAATTGCATGCGAAATGTCTCTCATTGGCTAATTGCGTGGCACCACGTGAGGCTGAGTGCCTCACTTTTTTCAGCCAATGAAATTGTTCGAGCTTCGATTACTGGGGGTAGGAACACACATGTCTCCGAAACACTGTCCATGGAGTGGCCCACAAAGTCCTTGTCATCACGATCACGTATGAATGGTTGACAGCTAGTACTGAGAATTCTCCCCAGTTATAAGGTGCTAGCGGAGGCGGGAAACGCCTGAGGGGACCTGCCTCCCGAATATTGAAGTGGTGCTGATGAGGTGTGACGTGTTAGCACCGATGAGGGGATAAAGAGTTTCTGGTTCGAAAATGGAACAAGCCCCATTAGGCTGGAGCGGTCACTAGCTGTAGCCCATCCACCAAGGCTGAACATTATCCGACGCAACATGATCGTACAGTTCCATTAATCATAAATATTTCGAGAGAACGCTAGAAGCTAATAACAAGGATTTTCATTAAGCTTGCTTCTGACGTGGCGCCATGCGTGGCATTGCCACAAGCAGCCACGAGGCACTGCTTCTAGAAGCGCACATGCACGAATTTCTACCCAGGGAACGCGCTAGTACGACTGGTTGTATCCGAAAGTGTTTCACTGGTCCTTTACGCCTATCGCATCTTTCCCAAACGAGGAGCGCATGCAAGCCCACTCTCGAACTCAACTCATTCAGCAAAGTGGAATTCGCAACCCCAATACTAGATCTTCCTTGAAAGGTGAAGGCTAATCTTGTTCTAGCAATACAGCGTTCTTTGCCTCGTAGAATAATGGATTCGCTGGGTTTGCGGGTTGGCCTGACCATGCCGGCCTTTCTCCGTGAGAGTTCCCTCAGGCTCAAATGTCCATCAACTTCAATCCCTGCCGTTCCATTCGAGAGGAGACGCGCCGCTTCTGATAGTATCAAACATCAGTTACGGACACGTGGTTTCCGCTTGATCTCAGCTCTTTCTCTAAGTCCCAATCCTCGCAAACTACTATCAGTTTCTACTCGAGCTGTAAGCACAGAGTCTCAGACGGTTTCTGGCTCGCGGGACGTAAGTTCCGCGAGTGACACGTGGGAGTCGCGGTTGAGCCGCGGAACGGCGGAGCTCGACGCGCTGCTGGCAGAAGGCAAGGAGGAGCAGGCGCTTGCGCTCGTGAAGCGGCTCGCTGGACGAACGGGTGAATTGGGTGAATCCGGTCATTCCGGTGAATCCGGTGAATCTAGGGGGACGGACGAGGCGGTGGACGGTGCAGGCCCGCAAGATGCGGGCGAGAAGGTTCTCAGAGCCTTCGGTGCGGCGAGGCAGGTGAGGATGGTTGTTATTCTGACTATATCCATCCCTGCGCAGGTGAGGGCAGGTGACACCTGTATTACGCTTGCGATTTCGGCGTCGCCAGAGGTGAGTTTTAGAATGTTTGCTAGATTCTAGTTATAGATCGTAATTTGTCGTCTGAAATCTTTTCTCTCCTACTCCGCTTTGCCCTGCACATCGTTTTCAGAACTACCCCTCATGCCCCTGACTTCTCTTCTCCTTCCCTCTCCTCCCTACCATTACCACATCGATAGAGGAATTGAAGCTGCACTACATAGACCGTGCTCGCATGATTCCACTTGAAGTGGGGGTGGCACCCCACTCCCCGTCCTCATCCCTACTATTACCAGGTTCCCCAACGGTCGTAGTCAATAGAGGAGCTGAAGCGGCACTGCATAGACCCTGCGCGCATGCTGGCTGAATTTGTCACCCCTTATTCACCCTCATGTGACCAGGTTCCCCGGCGGTCGTACTCGATAGAGGAGCTGAAGCTGCACTACATAGACCCTGCTCGCATACTACCACCGCTGTTGTCACTGGCATCCAACCAACACCAACCGCTCGTTTGCGTCTCCCCCTCCCTGCTCGCTTCTCCTGGTTCCCCAGCGGTCGTACTCGATAGAGGAGCTGAAGCTGCACTACATAGACCCTGCTCGCATACTACCACCGCTGTTGTCACTGGCATCCAACCAACACCAACCGCTCGTTTGCATCTCCCCCTCCCTGCTCGCTTCTCCAGGTTCCCCGGCGGTCATACTCGATAGAGGAGCTGAAGCTGCACTATATAGACCCTGCTCGCATGCTGGCGCCTAGATAATGAGAGACAGTCGCCAGATGCCAACCAACACCATCTCCTTCTCCCTCTTATGACCAGGTTCCCCGCCGGTCCTACACAATCGAGGAGCTGAAGCTGCACTACATTGACCCTGCTCGCATGCTGGCGCCTAGGGATACCACGCTAACAGGCGTGAGGCAAGCAGGCCAGCTGGCGTTGCTGGCAGGGCTGCTTGCCACGTGGTGGGGCGAACACCTGGACCAATGGCAGCTGCTGGGGCTGGTCATTGGGTTACTGTTCATCGGCACTGTAGACCAGGTATGGCGCGGTAGACGGGGTGGGATACGGGCAGCGGACTAACACTGATTGGGGAGCGTCCAACAGCGATATTACACGGACTTGGGCAGAACAAAGAAATTACCCTATTACTCTGGGCTTGATTCCACAGTTAGAATCTTCTGCATAAGGTTTCACTACTTATTTGCAGAACTTTCGTACACCATTCACAACTATTTAGTGGTTGCTTTAACCTCTCGACTCCGTTTTCACCTGACCGTGAATTTAACTGTCCAACCAATCAGGTGTCAACTGGTGGCGGTGGCGAGGCCCTATTGGTGGATACCTTGGGGAATCTGCTGAAACCCACCTATCGCAGACGAGTTGCTCTGGTGAGTGTGGTATTCAGGTGTTGAGGTAAGTTGTGGTAATACACAGGAGCAGCAGGATTGGGAGTAGCAAGGATGGAAGGAAGGAGTGGAGAGGAGTGAATTAACTAGCACTGCACGGTGCGCAGGCTAATAATTTGGGAGGGAAGGAGGAATGTAGTGAAAAAAAATCATTAAACTAAGCGTATTTTGTAAAAACGTGTCGAGATGGCCGAGTTGGTCTAAGGCGCTGGATTAAGGTTCCAGTCCGAAAGGGCGTGGGTTCAAATCCCACTCTCGACATGTTTTACTCTTGCAATATATCAATATTGCAGTGTTTTGACATGCTGGTTTTGTGCATAGCAGGCCCTTATAGGGTTAGCGGCAATCACACCCCTTCCAGCCCCTCTTTTCTCTTGCCTCACTCCCACAGAAGCTCCTTCCTCTTCCCGCGCAAAATCTATTCCGTTTTGTCATTTTTTCCCTCTTTCCTCTGGTCTCCCTCCGCTCCCCTCTCACCTCTCGTCACCTTCATATTCGGCAGCAAGAGCCAGGGCATTTCCGCATTACCGTCCTCGCTGTCCTTTCCCACAAGTGCCACCTGTCCCGCCTGTGCCACCTGTCCCGCCTGAGCCACTCGTCACCCCACCTCCCACCCCACAGCACGAGGCAGGGCATTTCCTCATCTCAAGCCTGGTGGGTATTCCCCGATGCAGCCTCACTCTCACGCCTCCCCACCTCCCAACTCCTTTACTCCCTATCCCACCTCTCACTCCCCTTCCCATCCGCAGCACGAGGCGGGTCATTTCCTAGTCTCCTGCCCGGTGGGGATTTCTTCACACGGCTTCATTCTCTCACCTTCGACCCGTCCCTCCCACCTCCCCCCCCCCGTCCCACCCCACAGCACGAGGCAGGGCATTTCATCATCTCCTACCTGATGGGCACTCCATATTCCACCGCACAGCTTCATTCGTGCACTTTCCTTCGAACCGTCCTCCTGTCCCCGCTCCCGATCCTGCCTTCCAGCATGAGGTGGCAGTGCATTCTCTCACCCCCTACCTTCTTTCTTTCCCATCTCTTCCACCTCTCTCCCCTTTCCCAACCGTCCTAACCCACAGCACGAGGCAGGGCACTTTCTAATCTCCTACCTAGTGGGCATCCCTGCACGTGCCTTCACTCTCTCACCTTCAACCTGTCCCTCCCACCTCCCACCCCTCTTCCCAACCCACAGCATGAGGCAGGGCATTTCCTCATCTCCTACCTCGTGGGCATCCCCCCATGTGCCTTCACTCTCTCCAGCCTGGACGCCTATCGGCGCTACGGGGCTCTCAACGTGCAGGCAGGCACCACCTTTTTGGATCTGGACTTCCAGAAGCAGACAAGGACACGGCAAATTAAATCTGATGTAAGATATAAGGGTTTTTTTGTCACCGCTCTGGATGGGTATTGGCAGTACGGTGCTGCAACAGTGTAATCAGGCACAACCTTCTTGGTGCTCGACTTTCAGATTTATAAATCGCTAATTATAAGGAGTAACTGTTTGTAATTTTCCCCTCCCTCTATGCTTTTCGTGCATTAAAAAGAACACGTTTTTACTGTACTCACACTGTTTCGTTTTTCCCATTTCTGTGGACTCCTGTACAATTCGCAAGAGACACTTGGTTTTCCTAATCAGTGGGCATATTATTAACCTCTATCCCTCCCCGTCAATCCTGCACTCCCTACATATGTGATTCAGATGCTGGATGCTGTTTCTTGTGTGGCTCTGGCTGGAGTTTGCGCCGAATACCTGCAATTCGGGGTTGCGGAAGGTGGCATTTCTGACATTCAACAGGTACTGGGTTTCTGAAAGTGTTAGTAGAACCAATTTTCATTTTTCAATCATGCTTAACCTTGTGTTTCTCTTTCCAGTTTTTCTCTGTATAAGTCACTTCCGTAATTGCGTACCATATGCCTCTTATATGCTGTGTACTCCTTTGCTTTTTTATTGTCTGCAGTTGGACTTTCTGTACAAGTCACTAGGATTTACACAGAGCAAGTCGGACGATGTTGTGCGGTGGGCAGTATTGAACGTGGCAACCATACTGCGGCGCCACAAAGACGTGCATGAAGAGTTGGCACTCGCCATGCTGAATGGCCAGTCGGTCGGTCAATGCATAGCTCTTATTGAAAGGAGCCTTGTCAATGCAGATGTTTGAAGGTCGAGAAATATTTATGATTTTAACAGATGTTTCTACATGTACAAGGATTTTCCTCTTGTTTCGTTGCGGTCACACCCATCTCGGTCCAATTCCTTTCGCAATCGCGAATTGTGGAAGTTGCAGTTACCGCCTAAATTAGTCGTGAAGTATGGAAGTAGGCTACCTCTCCCTCTTCTTCCTAATGTAACCTCTCACTCATTTCCGTAGAAGCACCTCAGCTGTTGCGAAGCGGAACCCCGTTGCGGTAGGTTTCTACGCGTTGCTGTTTCCCGTGTCGCGCTCGATTTTCCTTTCAGTGCGCTTGGGTTCTATAAGCAAAATGGCTCCTTTTGGGGCCGTTGTTCTTTCGCGAAGCGTGCTCCTGTTACCAGGTTGCACTTCGTCATTTGAAAACTCTGAACTGCGACATTTGACTCCTTCGCTTGCTTTCAATCGGACCGTTTTACTGCGTCCTCGCGTGCAGCCTGCGAGATTCGGAGGGTTTAAAACCCGTGTGACTGAACGGAATGTGACTACACGGGCTAGTGTGACTGAATCGGGGGAGGCCGGTACGACTGGCGTAGCTGTTTCCGATCCGATATCTCTTAACGGGTCAACATCTGCTGCTTCTAACGGGGACGAGACTGCTGGAGCGAGAGTGAGCGTCGAGAGTTCACCAGACAGCGAGCGAAATGTCGAACGAAGTTATGAGGGGTCGTCTGACGAGGGGTCTGATAGGAATCAACGACAGTACGGGCTTAGCAGATCGGGAGGGTTTAACCGAGGTCGCGGCCGGGGTGGGTCGGGCGGTCGTGGCGGGGACTTTGCTGGTCGCGGGGGGAGTCGCGGCGGGAGTCGCGGGGGGAGTCGCGCCTGGAGCCGCGAGGGGAACGGCGGTCGGGTCAGCGGGACTGGCGGCGGGGACAGGAGGCGGGAGAATTCGCGTTCCGCTGAGAATCGTTCCTCTGCTGATCGTTTCCCTTCTGATCGTTCGTGGAGCCGCTCCTCTAGCCCTTCCGATAGGAGCAAAAGTAAGGACGTCTATAGACGCGCTGACGTGAAATCTCGAAGCGCCTCGCCGAGGGAACTGAATAACCCGCAGTTTGCTCGCTCGCGCGGCACGGGCCGCGCTGCTCCAGCCGCGCCGATTTCTGACCCGCTTCAAGCTGCTCCGTTTTCCGCTTTTGGCTCCGACGGCGGTGCGGGGGAAGATGCGTGGGCGCGCGGGTTCTTCCCGCCGCGCGTGGTGCAGGTTCTCGACGTGCTGGCGCAGGAGAGCGGGGAGGATCGGCGCGGGGAGGGACAGCGCGCGGTAGTCGTGGATGCGTGGCGAAAGGATGGGGGGAAGGATGGGGTGAGGGATGGGTGGAGCGATGGGGGAAGGGATGGGGGGAGGGTTGGGGGAAGTGCGCGGGTGGCGCAACGGCTGGAGCGCCTGAGGCTGACGCTGACGGGGAGGGACGTGTCGACAGTGCTGCGAGAAACGGGGGACTGGCGCATGACCGTGGCGTTCTTTGATTGGGCGAGGAAAAAGGTGCGGCTCAGTGCAATCAGGTGTGGTGCGGTGCAAGCAGGCGGGTTTCTCGTAGACGCACCTCAGGTGGCCAACGAAAGTTGTCAGAGATTTTCCAGCGCAAGTGAAACCTTGGGAATCCCCTAGGGCGTTTTGGGGAGACGCACCGTCGATTTTACTCAAAAACCCCTAGTCATCCCTTTCCTTCCCCCCCCCCCCCCCCCCCCGCACGCTTTCTCCGTTTCTCTCTTTCAGGAGTCCTTGCGACCAAGCACGTATTTCTACAATCCGGTGCTGGCGGCGCTGGGGAAGGGGCGACAGTGTTCCTTGCAGCTTTTCTCAAATATCTTATCTCTACCCTTCACTCCCCCTCCTCGTCCCCCACCCCACTCTTGCCCCCCCCATCAGGAGTCCTTTCGACCAGGCACGTACGTGTATAATCTGGTACTGGCGGCGCTGGGGAAGGGGCGGCAGTGGGGGCGAATGAAGGAGCTTCTAGCGGAGATGACTCAAAAGGGCGTGGAGCTGGATAACGTCACTTACTCCACCATTATCAGTTCTGCTACACGGTATGGGGTAGTGTAGTTCTGTCTTACTGTAGTTTATCTATTCTTTAAGCACACATATATACACCTATGACTAGGATGAATGAGTTTGGTATCAGGGCGAGCAGGCCCTATTGTCTGAATTTGTGAATCACTTTTGAGAATTCTCTAAAATATTAGGGCGAGGCGAGCAGGCCCTGTTGTCTGAATTTGGGAATCACTTTTAAGAATTCTCTAAAGTAATAGGGCGAGCAGGCCCTATTGTCTGAATTTGGGAATCACTTTTACGAATTCTCTAAAGTAAGAGGGCGAGCAGGCCCTATTGTCTGAATTTGTGAATCACTTTTAAGAATTCTCTAAAGTAAGAGGGCGAGCAGGCCCTATTGTCTGAATTTGTGAATCACTTTTAAGAATTCTCTAAAAAGGGCGAGCAGGCCCTATTGTCTGAATTTGGGAATCACTTTTAAGAATTCTCTAAAGTAATAGGGCGAGCAGGCCCTATTGTCTGAATTTGGGAATCACTTTTAAGAATTCTCTAAAGTAAGAGGGCGAGCAAGCCCTATTGTCTGAATTTGTGAATCACTTTTAAGAATTCTCTAAAGTATTAGGGTGAGGCGAGCAGGCCCTATTGTCTGAATTTGGGAATCACTTTTGAGAATTCCCTAAAGTAATAGGGCGAGCAGGCCCTGTTGTCTGAATTTGGGAATCACTTTTAAGAATTCTCTAAAGTAATAGGGCGAGCAGGCCCTATTGTCTGAATTTGTGAATCACTTTTAAGAATTCTCTAAAGTAATAGGGCGAGCAGGCCCTATTGTCTGAATTTGGGAATCACTTTAAAGAATTCTCTAAAGTAAGAGGGCGAGCAGGCCCTATTGTCTGAATTTGTGAATCACTTTTAAGAATTCTCTAAAGTAAGAGGGCGAGCAGGCCCTATTGTCTGAATTTGTGAATCACTTTTAAGAATTCTCTAAAGTATTAGGGTGAGGCGAGCAGGCCCTATTGTCTGAATTTGGGAATCACTTTTGAGAATTCCCTAAAGTAATAGGGCGAGCAGGCCCTGTTGTCTGAATTTGGGAATCACTTTTAAGAATTCTCTAAAGTAATAGGGCGAGCAGGCCCTATTGTCTGAATTTGTGAATCACTTTTAAGAATTCTCTAAAGTATTAGGGCGAGCAGGCCCTATTGTCTGAATTTGGGAATCACTTTTAAGAATTCTCTAAAGTATTAGGGTGAGGCGAGCAGGCCCTATTGTCTGAATTTGGGAATCACTTTTGAGAATTCTCTAAAGTAATAGGGCGAGCAGGCCCTGTTGTCTGAATTTGGGAATCACTTTTAAGAATTCTCTAAAGTAATAGGGCGAGCAGGCCCTGTTGTCTGAATTTGGGAATCACTTTTAAGAATTCTCTAAAGTAATAGGGCGAGCAGGCCCTATTGTCTGAATTTGGGAATCACTTTTAAGAATTCTCTAAAGTAAGAGGGCGAGCAGGCCCTATTGTCTGAATTTGTGAATCACTTTTAAGAATTCTCTAAAGTAATAGGGCGAGCAGGCCCTATTGTCTGAATTTGTGAATCACTTTTAAGAATTCTCTAAAAAGGGCGAGCAGGCCCTATTGTCTGAATTTGGGAATCACTTTTAAGAATTCTCTAAAGTAATAGGGCGAGCAGGCCCTATTGTCTGAATTTGGGAATCACTTTTAAGAATTCTCTAAAGTAAGAGGGCGAGCAGGCCCTATTGTCTGAATTTGTGAATCACTTTTAAGAATTCTCTAAAGTATTAGGGTGAGGCGAGCAGGCCCTATTGTCTGAATTTGGGAATCACTTTTGAGAATTCCCTAAAGTAATAGGGCGAGCAGGCCCTGTTGTCTGAATTTGGGAATCACTTTTAAGAATTCTCTAAAGTAATAGGGCGAGCAGGCCCTATTGTCTGAATTTGTGAATCACTTTTAAGAATTCTCTAAAGTAATAGGGCGAGCAGGCCCTATTGTCTGAATTTGGGAATCACTTTTAAGAATTCTCTAAAGTAAGAGGGCGAGCAGGCCCTATTGTCTGAATTTGTGAATCACTTTTAAGAATTCTCTAAAGTATTAGGGTGAGGCGAGCAGGCCCTATTGTCTGAATTTGGGAATCACTTTTGAGAATTCCCTAAAGTAATAGGGCGAGCAGGCCCTGTTGTCTGAATTTGGGAATCACTTTTAAGAATTCTCTAAAGTAAGAGGGCGAGCAGGCCCTATTGTCTGAATTTGGGAATCACTTTTAAGAATTCTCTAAAGAGGGCGAGCAGGCCCTATTGTCTGAATTTGTGAATCACTTTTAAGAATTCTCTAAAGTAATAGGGCGAGCGGGCCCTATTGTCTGAATTTGGGAATCACTTTTAAGAATTCTCTAAAGTAAGAGGGCGAGCAGGCCCTATTGTCTGAATTTGTGAATCACTTTTGAGAATTCTCTAAAATATTAGGGCGAAGCGAGCAGGCCCTGTTGTTTGAATTTGGGAATCACTTTTAAGAATTCTCTAAAGTAATAGGGCGAGCAGTCCCTATTGTCTGAATTTGGGAATCACTAAGAATTCTCTAAAGTAATAGGGCGAGCAGGCCCTATTGTCTGAATTTGTGAATCACTTTTAAGAATTCTCTAAAGTAAGAGGGCGAGCAGGCCCTATTGTCTGAATTTGGGAATCACTTTTAAGAATTCTCTAAAGTAAGAGGGCGAGCAGGCCCTATTGTCTGAATTTGTGAATCACTTTTAAGAATTCTCTAAAGTATTAGGGTGAGGCGAGCAGGCCCTATTGTCTGAATTTGGGAATCACTTTTGAGAATTCTCTAAAGTAATAGGGCGAGCAGGCCCTGTTGTCTGAATTTGGGAATCACTTTTAAGAATTCTCTAAAGTAATAGGGCGAGCAGGCCCTATTGTCTGAATTTGGGAATCACTTTTAAGAATTCTCTAAAGTAATAGGGCGAGCAGGCCCTATTGTCTGAATTTGGGAATCACTTTTAAGAATTCTTTAAAGTAAGAGGGCGAGCAGGCCCTATTGTCTGAATTTGTGAATCACTTTTAAGAATTCTCTAAAGTAAGAGGGCGAGCAGGCCCTATTGTCTGAATTTGTGAATCACTTTTAAGAATTCTCTAAAGTATTAGGGTGATGCGAGCAGGCCCTATTGTCTGAATTTGGGAATCACTTTTGAGAATTCCCTAAAGTAATAGGGCGAGCAGGCCCTGTTGTCTGAATTTGGGAATCACTTTTAAGAATTCTCTACAGTAATAGGGCGAGCAGGCCCTATTGTCTGAATTTGTGAATCACTTTTAAGAATTCTCTAAAGTAATAGGGCGAGCAGGCCCTATTGTCTGAAATTGGGAATCACTTTTAAGAATTCTCTAAAGTAAGAGGGCAAGCAGGCCCTATTGTCTGAATTTGTGAATCACTTTTAAGAATTCTTTAAAGTAAGAGGGCGAGCAGGCCCTATTGTCTGAATTTGTGAATCACTTTTAAGAATTCTCTAAAGTAATAGGGCGAGCAGGCCCTATTGTCTGAATTTGGGAATCACTTTTAAGAATTCTCTAAAGTAAGAGGGCGAGCAGGCCCTATTGTCTGAATTTGGGAATCACTTTTAAGAATTCTCTAAAGAGGGCGAGCAGGCCCTATTGTCTGAATTTGTGAATCACTTTTAAGAATTCTCTAAAGTAATAGGGCGAGCAGGCCCTATTGTCTGAATTTGGGAATCACTTTTAAGAATTCTCTAAAGTAAGAGGGCGAGCAGGCCCTATTGTCTGAATTTGTGAATCACTTTTGAGAATTCTCTAAAATATTAGGGCGAAGCGAGCAGGCCCTGTTGTTTGAATTTGGGAATCACTTTTAAGAATTCTCTAAAGTAATAGGGCGAGCAGTCCCTATTGTCTGAATTTGGGAATCACTAAGAATTCTCTAAAGTAATAGGGCGAGCAGGCCCTATTGTCTGAATTTGTGAATCACTTTTAAGAATTCTCTAAAGTAAGAGGGCGAGCAGGCCCTATTGTCTGAATTTGGGAATCACTTTTGAGAATTCTCTAAAGTAATAGGGCGAGCAGGCCCTGTTGTCTGAATTTGGGAATCACTTTTAAGAATTCTCTAAAGTAATAGGGCGAGCAGGCCCTATTGTCTGAATTTGGGAATCACTTTTGAGAATTCTCTAAAGTAATAGGGCGAGCAGGCCCTATTGTCTGAATTTGGGAATCACTTTTAAGAATTCTCTAAAGTAAGAGGGCGAGCAGGCCCTATTGTCTGAATTTGTGAATCACTTTTGAGAATTCTCTAAAATATTAGGGCGAAGCGAGCAGGCCCTGTTGTTTGAATTTGGGAATCACTTTTAAGAATTCTCTAAAGTAATAGGGCGAGCAGTCCCTATTGTCTGAATTTGGGAATCACTAAGAATTCTCTAAAGTAATAGGGCGAGCAGGCCCTATTGTCTGAATTTGTGAATCACTTTTAAGAATTCTCTAAAGTAAGAGGGCGAGCAGGCCCTATTGTCTGAATTTGGGAATCACTTTTAAGAATTCTCTAAAGTAAGAGGGCGAGCAGGCCCTATTGTCTGAATTTGTGAATCACTTTTAAGAATTCTCTAAAGTATTAGGGCGAGCAGGCCCTATTGTCTGAATTTGGGAATCACTTTTAAGAATTCTCTAAAGTAAGAGGGCGAGCAGGCCCTATTGTCTGAATTTGGGAATCACTTTTAAGAATTCTCTAAAGAGGGCGAGCAGGCCCTATTGTCTGAATTTGTGAATCACTTTTAAGAATTCTCTAAAGTAATAGGGCGAGCGGGCCCTATTGTCTGAATTTGGGAATCACTTTTAAGAATTCTCTAAAGTAAGAGGGCGAGCAGGCCCTATTGTCTGAATTTGTGAATCACTTTTGAGAATTCTCTAAAATATTAGGGCGAAGCGAGCAGGCCCTGTTGTTTGAATTTGGGAATCACTTTTAAGAATTCTCTAAAGTAATAGGGCGAGCAGTCCCTATTGTCTGAATTTGGGAATCACTAAGAATTCTCTAAAGTAAGAGGGCGAGCAGGCCCTATTGTCTGAATTTGTGAATCACTTTTAAGAATTCTCTAAAGTATTAGGGTGAGGCGAGCAGGCCCTATTGTCTGAATTTGGGAATCACTTTTGAGAATTCTCTAAAGTAATAGGGCGAGCAGGCCCTGTTGTCTGAATTTGGGAATCACTTTTAAGAATTCTCTAAAGTAATAGGGCGAGCAGGCCCTATTGTCTGAATTTGGGAATCACTTTTGAGAATTCTCTAAAGTAATAGGGCGAGCAGGCCCTATTGTCTGAATTTGGGAATCACTTTTAAGAATTCTCTAAAGTAAGAGGGCGAGCAGGCCCTATTGTCTGAATTTGTGAATCACTTTTGAGAATTCTCTAAAATATTAGGGCGAAGCGAGCAGGCCCTGTTGTTTGAATTTGGGAATCACTTTTAAGAATTCTCTAAAGTAATAGGGCGAGCAGTCCCTATTGTCTGAATTTGGGAATCACTAAGAATTCTCTAAAGTAATAGGGCGAGCAGGCCCTATTGTCTGAATTTGTGAATCACTTTTAAGAATTCTCTAAAGTAAGAGGGCGAGCAGGCCCTATTGTCTGAATTTGGGAATCACTTTTGAGAATTCTCTAAAGTAAGAGGGCGAGCAGGCCCTATTGTCTGAATTTGTGAATCACTTTTAAGAATTCTCTAAAGTATTAGGGTGAGGCGAGCAGGCCCTATTGTCTGAATTTGGGAATCACTTTTGAGAATTCTCTAAAGTAATAGGGCGAGCAGGCCCTGTTGTCTGAATTTGGGAATCACTTTTAAGAATTCTCTAAAGTAATAGGGCGAGCAGGCCCTATTGTCTGAATTTGGGAATCACTTTTGAGAATTCTCTAAAGTAATAGGGCGAGCAGGCCCTATTGTCTGAATTTGGGAATCACTTTTAAGAATTCTCTAAAGTAAGAGGGCGAGCAGGCCCTATTGTCTGAATTTGTGAATCACTTTTATGAATTCTCTAAAGTAAGAGGGCGAGCAGGCCCTATTGTCTGAATTTGTGAATCACTTTTAAGAATTCTCTAAAGTATTAGGGCGAGGCGAGCAGGCCCTGTTGTCTGAATTTGGGAATCACTTTTAAGAATTCTCTAAAGTAATAGGGCGAGCAGGCCCTATTGTCTGAATTTGGGAATCACTTTTAAGAATTTTCTAAAGTAATAAGGCGAGCAGTCCCTATTGTCTAAATTTGGGTATCACTTTTAAGAATTCTCTAAAGTAAGAGGGCGAGCAGGCCCTATTGTCTGAATTTGGGAATCACTTTTAAGAATTCTCTAAAGTGATAGGGCGAGCAGGCCCTGTTGTCTGAACCCCTCTCTTCTTTCCTCTCCCCGAAATGCACACAGGGCGGACCAGTAGCACGCTAGTGCTGCAGTGGCTGCAGCAAATGGCGGAGAGCGAGTGCATGCCGGATCAAGTCTCCTACGCCACAGTCACTGCCCGACTAGGGCCTAACTTTCCCAACCCCTTCTCCCTTTACTTTCTCCCCCGATGCGCACAGTGCCGATGCGTACAGTGCCGATGCGTACAGTGCCGATGCGTACAGTGCCGATGCGCACAGTGCCGATGCGCACAGTGCCGATGCGTACAGTGCCGATGCGCACAGTGCCGATGCGCACAGTGCCGATGCGCACAGTGCCGATGCGCACAGTGCCGATGCGTACAGTGCCGATGCGTACAGTGCCGATGCGTACAGTGCCGATGCGTACAGTGCCGATGCGTACAGTGCCGATGCGTACAGTGCCGATGCGCACAGTGCCGATGCGCACAGTGCCGATGCGCACAGTGCCGATGCGTACAGTGCCGATGCGTACAGTGCCGATGCGTACAGTGCCGATGCGTACAGTGCCGATGCGCACAGTGCCGATGCGCACAGTGCCGATGCGCACAGTGCCGATGCGCACAGTGCCGATGCGCACAGTGCCGATGCGCACAGTGCCGATGCGTACAGTGCCGATGCGTACAGTGCCGATGCGCACAGTGCCGATGCGCACAGTGCCGATGCGCACAGTGCCGATGAGCATGAATTATACTACCACTTTTGCCCCTTCTTGTCTTGTCCCTCCTCTCCCCATACACCAGGGCGGACCAGCACGAGTTGGTGCTGCAGTGGCTGCAGCAAATGGCGGAGAGCGAGTGCATGCCGGATCAGGTCTCCTACGCCACAGTAATGCACGCTCTGGGGCGCGCAGGCAGGCCGGGCGACGCCGTGCGGCTGTTCGAGCGCATGAGGGCGACTGGGTGGCGTCCTGACGCTGTCACCTATGCCACTATCATCACTGCTTTTGGAGAGGCTGGGGGCCCGCAGGAGGCGTATGAGCTGTGGAAGGAAATGAGGCGGGTGGATGAGAAGATGGGGGGGAGAGGGGCTGGTGTGTGGAAGAGGGATGGGGGAGAGAGTGGTGGGGAGGAGGAGAAGGCAGCTTCGTCTTCTGCAGCAGAGAACGAGGCAGCAGTTGAAGGAGGAGCAACAACCGCAGCAGCACTTGCAGCATTAGCAGCTCCACCGGCACCAGCACCAGCACCAACGACAGCGGCACCACCAGCAGCAGCAGCACCAGCATCAGCAACACCGGCAGCACCATCAACTGCAGCAGCACCAACTTTCCCACGGCTGGTAACCCCAGGGGTGTACCACGCTACCCTTAACGTGCTCGCCAAGGCATGGCGCGACCAGCAGGCAGAAATCGTCTTTAAAACCATGCAGCAGGATCCGTATGTGCCTGTGACTACAGAGGCTGTGACTACAATGATGGCGCTTTATACGGAGAAGGGCGAGGTGGATAAGGCTTTAGCGCTCGCCGAGGAGATGCGGGAGGTTTATCTCGCTGGCAGGGGAGCTTATAACGAGGACGGGAGCCGGGCTTATAACGAGGGCGGGACGGCGGCCGGGAGGAGCGCGAGAGACGGGCCGTTTCGGCCCGACGCGACGTTCTACAGCGTGGTTTTGCAGGCGTGTCGCGAGTGCGGATTGGTGGAGGAAGCAAGAAGGGCGTATGCAGGTATGCAGAGGGATGGAGTGGTTTTAACTGAGAACAGCGTGCGGCAGCTGGCAGGTCTGTTTGCAGAAAAGGGCGGGCGGGGAGGGGAGAAGGGAGAGGTTGGGAATTCTGGGTCGGCTGTAGCGGGGACGGCTGAAATGGATCCGGCTGTAGCAGAAGTGGAGGCGTTACTAGCAGATGCGAGAGCAGCCGGGATTTACCTTGGCGGCCGTGCCAGCGGCGGCGGCCGAAGCAAGGGGTCAGGTTCGGATGAGTATCTTGGTCTGGGTGTCGACCTGAGTGGGTTGAGTGCGGTTCCTATTAAGGCACCTGCCACTCCTTCAGCTTCTGAATCTCCTTCAGAGGTATGGTCAACCACCCCCACATCACCATCACCAGCAACAGCAACCGCACCAGCCGCAGCAGCAGCAGCAGCAGCAGCAGAAGCTGACGAAGCAGGGGAAGCAGCAGCAGAAGCAAGGACAGGAGTAGCTATGTACACTGCAATTATCCACGGGTTTGGCAAGGGGGGCCGTTTCGACCTCTCAGCACACTACTTCAAAAAAATGCTCGCGGCAGGAATTGAACCCGACACCCGCATGGCCATTGTCTTCCTCGACCTGCTGGGGTACACCTCCCCTAAAAAGATTCTGGAGGTGCCCGAAAAAGGTTTCGACAAAGTCGACAAAGAAATGAGCACTGAGAGGGTGAGGGACGATGCTCCTGTGCGGGCGAGGCAGGGGATGGTAGCTGCAAGGAAGCTTCTCCTGGGCTGCTTGAAAGAGGTTGACCCACGCATTCATGAGCTGGTGGTGGTGGGTTTGGGGGGGGCACTGGAGAAGGAGGTTGATGATGCGCAAGGGGGAGGGGGAGCAGGAGTGAACGAAGGGGAGGGAGCGCCAGGAGAGGCAGCAGGGGCGGTGGCACTGGCAGCAGCAGCAGCAGAAGCAGCAGCAGACAGTGCACAATCAGCAGCAAAATCACCCGCTGCAGAGCAAATTGCAGACCCCAGTAGCCTTTTCACCACCCTGCTAGACCACACCGTAGCAGCCGTGCATCCCAGGGACCAGAAGCCCCTCTGCAACAACCTTCTCTCTCTGCTCTTCCTTTTCAACCGTCGCGATCCCGCTGTTGCCGTCCTTAAAGCCGTGGTCAGCACGCGCCAGATCGCACGGCTGTTCTCGCGCGATTGGCCCCGCTGGACACTGCATCTCTCGGGGTTGTCCTATCACGGCGCACAGGTGGCGCTGCGCTATTGGCTGGAGCTGGTGGCAGGGGCGGTGGAGGCGGGGAAGAGGTTACCGCGTGAGATGGAGATAGAGGTTGGGGTGGGGCGGTCAAGGAAGAGGCATTTGAGAGGTGCAGTGATTCCGGAGCTGGCTAGGCTCGGGTCGCCGTTCCAAAGCGACGAGGATCGGCCGAGGCTGCTGGTGGCTAAGGGTGCTGAGGTGGCGGCTTGGGTTAAGAAAACGCCTGAGTTGTGGAGTGGGAGGGGTGGGGGTTTGGGAAGGGGAGTGGGAGCAGGTGGGATTGGGGGAGGGGAGGAGGGACGGGTGGTGAGAGGGAGATGGGAGAGGCGTGAGGGAGAGGGGGTGAAGAAAGAAAGGGTTGGGGTAGATGGTAAGGGGAGTGATTCTACGAAGAGTGATTCTAAGGGGGGTGATAGTAACGATGCTGATGGTAAGGCGAGTGCTGATTTGACAGTTGCCAAGGCTGTAGCAGCAATGGGTAGTGAGGAGAAAGAGGAGAAAGAGGAGAAAGAGGAGAAAGAGGAGAAAGAGGAGAAAGAGGAGAAAGAGGAGAAAGAGGGGTTCAGGAGTTCGGATGATGATGGGAAGGAGGAACTGGGGTCAGGTCTTGCTACCAGTATTGCTGGTGCTGCTGCTGCTCCGAATACCAGTACTGCTGCTGGTCCTGGTACCACTGCTGCTGGTGGTTCTGCTGACAGTGCTTCTGATGGAATTGTTGCGTCTGGTGGGTCTCACGCATTGCCACTTGCAGCTGCTGCAGGAATGGGACAGGCGACGGGGGAGGTGGAAGCACCGGAGGATGGTAAATTGGAGCCAATAGGGGAGGTTTTGGAGAAGGATGGCTTTAAGGCATATCAGATTGCTGGGGGGACGTGGGTGAAGGAGTGTGTGTGTGGCGAGCAGAGCTCGTCGAGGAAGCAACGATGCCAGAACAAAGCGTGTGGGAGGCACCTGCCTACCATGGCACAGTTCAGGGAGATTTGAAAAGGTCCTGATTGCTTTGGATGCCTAGATTGGATCAAACTTTCAGTTACGGGATACTTCAGTTTCAAAAGCCTTCCTACCGTATTTCCTTGATCAGTGGTCATGTTCGCTGCTTATGTTTGATGTCTGCTGGTTGTTTGCTTGTCCAGAACTTTCTGTGTGACACCTGATTAGGCGATTTGTTCTGGAAGGCGGCTCCGTGTCCGCGAAGGTGGTCACGATGTCGTCTAGCCCAACGACGCACAGCGAATTTGCAACATCTCGTGTTGGCCAATCAGAGTCTTGCCACACTCCTCAACACTCTCGCGTCGCACATGCGGTTCGGGACAACAGGGTGCGTGAGGGTGTGCGGAAACGCAGCAGCTGGCTGCGAGGTCTCGCGAAAATCGCCACGGGGAAACTCGGGCTCGGTATGACTGTAGTTACCAGCTTGAATTTTGATAACTCCGGTGAAAATCTCTCAACACACTCCACAACACTACACGGCGCGAAATTCTCGTCCCCCGTGTATCCACAAGGCAAAACCGACCATCGTTTTATAACTTCTCCCCTCATTCCTTCCCCTCATTGCTGTCTCGCACTCGCACATAAGTGCAAACCAAAATCTTGTGTCGTTTCTCCTCCAAACATGAAGTTGAACACACAAGTCGGCGCGTTTACTTTCAAAGCCGTGCAGTTGAGAATGCGTGAGCGGTCTTGAATAAACGGAGCAGAGACCTCCAGAGCAGTCATGTAAAGGCATTTAGTTACCTGATGGCATAAGTCCCTCTGATGTTAGAAAAGCAACTACTTTTCATTCTGACGACCTGAAATCGTTTTCCGTCTGAGAGAAGAACCAAGGAAAAGCATGGCGTCGGTGGTACCTGATGTCACTCCCGATCTCCTCGAGCCGCTCTTAAAGCCCGGAGAGTTACCACTCGGAATCGCCATAACCACGACTAGTATTTTTTTCACGCTCCTTCTTCTCGTGTGGTTCAAACTGTGCTACTATCCGGGCGGCTACAAACGCGGACAAGTCATGGACATGGGCGAGTACGCGTTAATAGCAGGTGCGAGAAGATTAAGGGACGAGCGGGAGAAGAAGCGGAAGCAGATGTTGGGGACCCACGTGGATGAGCTTTACATTGAACAGCCGCGCGGGACCGGCGGCGGCGGCGGCGGCGGCGGCGGCGGTGGCGTGGGAGGAGGGGGCGCGGGGGGAACAGCGGCGTACCCGATTGGATTGTCGTACGGCCCTCCGAGCTACTTCGTGAGTTAATTTACACAAACTGTTCAAAAGACACGAACGGACTGCACACAACAATACATTTGGAAAACAAGATTGTCATCTATGATTGAAAAAGGTCGCAACTTCCCCCCTCCTCCCTTCTTTTTCCTCTCCTTATCTCCCTCCTACTTTCTCCCTCTCCGCCCTTCCCCCCTGTTGGAATAGACGCTTTGTGATTTGGCTTCATTTGGCTTCATTTGGCTTTTAGAAGCGTCTCATCATCATGGTAACACCACAATCAACCCTTTCCCTATTCCTCATTGCCGCTGCTTTTGCCCCTTGCACAGCCGTCCGACCCTGCGGCGGTGCTTGCTTCGGCAGGCGTTCCGGACCACATCGCGAGCATCGGTCGCCAGGGCACGGGGTCGAGTCTAACCGAGTCTAGCCGAGACGACGAGTCGCAGTCGCAGTACTCCGAGACCACTTCGCAGTCGCACACGGATTCGCGAGCTTCGCCATTGTCGTCAAACTACAATTCGGATCCCGCTCCAATCTCGACGACCACCTCTTATACCGCGTACGCACAGTCCGGTGCAGGCTACTCCGGGTACACTTCATCTGGATACACTCCATACTCTGCTTATACACCATCTGGCTACACTACCCAATCCAGCTACACTCCATCGGCTTATACCCCCGGGCCTCAATCATCAGCCTACACTCAGTCAGCAGTGTACACTCCATCCGCGTACACCCCATCGCCGTACCCTTCTGGCTACACCCCATTCTCGGCATACAGTACATCAGCGTATGGAGGATCCGCTTACACTCCTTCCGCTTACAGCCTTCAAACGGGTGAAACCGCAGCGGCGCCTTCTGAAGGGGAATTGAGCAGGGTTTCTACTGTAACGGATGGAGACTCGACGAGTACAAGCACAAACGGGGAAGCACAATCGGGTACAACACCGTCTACAGTACAGTCAGCCTACACTCCTACGTCCACAGTACAAACACGTGATACTGGTCCTTTAACAGCAGGCACTGTACCCATGTATCCGCGCTCCTCATCAGTAACGAGTTCTGCTGTGACGGGTACTGATGCTGAAGTTACGTCATCCTCTTCATTCTATACCGAGTTCGCTCCAGGTGCTGCCACTGCCGCTTATGCAGCCGCTTATGCCGCCCGTGCTGCCGTCCAGGTTGCCGCCCAGGCTGCCGCCCAAGGGGCAGCTCAGGATATCACTCCAGGTGCTGCAACAGCCGCTTATGCCGCCCGTGCTGCTGCCCAAGCTGCCGCCCAAGGGGCAGCTCAGAATATCGCTCAAGTCAACGTTGGGTACGTGCCAGCCCATGCGTATCACGCGGCAGGGGCAACAGCAGGGGCAGGAGGAGCAGGAGGAGGAGGGGGAGAAGGAGAGGCGGCAGGAGCAGGAGGAGACGGAGGTACGGCGTCAGGCGCACACCAACCGGCAGGCAGCTTCAGCTTTCCCCAGTCCGCCTCTGTTTCAGAATCCGAAGCAACCGCCACAGGCTCGGAGGTGTCAGGTTCGGTTTACGGCGGTCAGTCTGGGTCAACAATGCACAGCCCTGTACCCTATATGAGCAGCATCGCCCAGTCTGTAGCGGGTGCTTCGTACACCACCCAAGCTATCACTGGCAGCCCAATGCATGGCATGAGCATGGGTAGTCCCATGCACCCCATAGGTGGCCCCATGCAAACGATGGCTAGTCCCATGCACCCCATGGCTAGTCCCATGCACCCCATGGCTAGTCCCATGCAACCCATGGGAACCCCTGTGTATCCCACTGGTAGTCCTATGCACCCTATGGCAGGCAGTACTGGCGCAGAGCACATGGGAATGGTGTACACATCAGCGGAGGAGTATGGTTATGTGTTGCCGCATTCATACACTCAGTATGATGCAGCTGGTATGATGGTTCCGGGACAACCAATGGACGTTGAGAGTCATGATGGAGCCACATCTGGGGGCGTGCTTGCTACCGGAGATGGTGCTGTAGAAGGCTCTAGTCAGGCTGACATATCGGAGTCTGAATACTCCTTACAAGATACCTACGATGATTAGTGCGACCTTAGCCTTTATAGATCAATATTAGAATTAATTGCGTGTAAGAATGAAGCTTAATATTAGAAGTGGGCATCACACATTTGCAGTTTGTTGGGGCGACATGGGGTTTCATGTGCCATCTTTTAAACAGCATGGTATAGTTCTCTATTTGGATCAAGGCTAAGAGCTTTTCACATGTTCACTTTGTACAGGCTATCATCCGAGAAATCGCGGGAATATATTTATTAATTCTTCGCGGCCAATCCGAATCGCCAACCCTCAAAATTCGAGAAATGCAATCTGCAACACAGCCCTTTGCGACGGGATACTTTTTGTCACGTCTCCGTCTGCGAACGTTCTCGAGTTGAAGTAACATTTCGCTCAATATCCACCCGTTGCGCAAACTCATGGCCTGCAAATCGCACTCGACACCATTCTTGCTTGCCTGCGATAGGAGCGATAGCTGCACTTCCATCACCCCTTCGGTTCTTTTGTCTCCGTACCCACCTCACCTCCCCTCCTTTCCATTCCATCGACCCACCCCTCCTTTCCTTTCCGCTCCCATCCCATCCGCCATGCAGAACAGAACACAGGCATCTGCTAGCCATCTGCTCTTTCGTCTTCCTTGACCTCTACGGCCCCTTCGTTCCTCCGTCTCTCGGTCCCCTCTTATCTGCCTGACCTCGTTGTCACATACGTTATTGGCTGTACTCCGAGAGTAGTAAAACACCCTTGATTTTGTTCGAATACTTGTTCCAGGTTCGAAATTGGGAGGCAATAAGCGACGTGGATTGCTGAACCAGACTGTTCGAAGAACACTTGCATCCGATATCTCCCTCCCTCAGCCTTTGAAAGGCACCCCGCAATATCGATCCACGCCGATTGCGCTAACGCCAAATTTCGTCGCACGGGCAGCTAAACTACCGGAGAAGCGCTTGTCGGACAAGGACGATGGCGCTTCGGTTAGTTCCGACCGTAAATGCAAGGATGTGCGCGCTTCTGCTACTCTCGCTTCTTGCGCTAACAAGTGCGTGCTCTTGCGCTCTCCAATAGCTCCTATTCGGTAGCCACTCTCGAGCAGTCGCTCTTTACTAGGAGTCCTCTTCGTGACAGTAACAAAACTACTAGTCGGGATTTCTAAAATAGGCGTAGTAGCTGGGAGTGTCATTAGTTTAGAGAACGCGTGGTTACCATATGCCGTCGTTGCTTGTAGTATTTTTCGTCAATCTGCACGATTTCGCAAAATTCCCTCGCGTTGAACCCTCACCGCGTCACGCGGGTCACTGTATTGACCAAGTGCAGAAGCATTACTTAACTTTATCAAGCGTGTTTTGTGAGATTTCAGTAAACGCCAAAACCACAGACCACGCAGGTCTTCAAACCGAGGAAAGCCGGTTATAGCTACGAGGAAGCACCCTATGATTTGCTACTGTTTCATTCTATCCTCGTTTTGGCATGCATCCTACCCACTCTGCTTATTGTCCTCACTAACTCCCCTTCCCCACTCTCCCCACCCCGTTCCCCGCCGCGAACACGTGATTTGGATTTCTTTTCTGCTCCCCACTCCCATATGCGCTGCTACCTCATACGACCACGTGACGCCACTGTTGAACATCCGTAACAGGCGCTCCTTATTGTCAGGTACCAGTTACGCAAATGGTTTATTGTCGACCACAATCATATGCCTGTCCGTATGCGCATTAACAAAAAAATGAATCCTCCCCCCCCCCCCCCCTCCCCCTCCCCTCTCACTCCACCCCACCCATCCCTGTTCCCACTTCCTCTCCCCTTTCTCTCACTCTTTTTCTCTCCCATCCCTACCTCCACCATTTTCCCCTCTCTTGTGCATTCCAGGCTCGCATGGTTCGTCTTGGTCTGAAGAAGTTCTTTGGCTGGACGTATGGCGCTCAAAAGTGGCAAGGGCGCCCCGTCAAACCCGGAGATATTCTTGGTATGTTGTCATGTACTGCCTGATGAGGCGCTGTTGTGGACTCCCCATACTAGGAGAAAAGCAGGAATGCATATCTCTTCTCACACGAAAATGTAACAATGTGTATTTGTTTTTTCCCTTCCCTCCCAAACGCAGTGTTTCGTTGGCTTGGCCAGCATGACCTTCAATGGCTCGAAAATAAAGCTGCATATGATAATTGTGATAGGTCTCAAGCTCTGCAACTTCTAAGCCCAAGATTCTACGGGGTGTACAAGTTTGTGGTCCCTACACAAAGCAGAAAAAAGTACAGCCTGTACTTTGCATCTCTAACAGGGCAGGACTGTGAGAAGGGGATGAAGGCAGCTGTAAGAGTAGGCTGAAGACTACGTTGAATTTCCGTATGTAAGACATGTTTTGTACAAAATTCCCATTTCGCATATAGGCCGTGTGTTTCGCTCGTTCTATCATTGTACAGAATTTTACTACCGATTTCGCATAACGGACTCCTTGTTCGCCGCCAATTTCACCCCCCGCACTTCAAATTTGAGCCCCTTTTTAATCCTAAAACCTCGTTCATAATTCCTGAGCCCGCTCCCAAGTCCTGACCCAACTTCTAAAAACCCCATTAGCACCGTTGCTCACATCCTACAGTCATATCTAGCGCCCTTTCCGCCCGCATAACTGGTGCCTCGAAAAACATCGAATTAGCAAGGGACTATTCGTTCGCAGCAGCAGATTCAGGAAGAACTTCGTGCACGCTCCATCCGCTATCGCGACTTCGGCGTCGATTCAAAAGGTCGCGCGCGGAGATGCTCCTCCGCGCCAGTCCCCGAATCTCCGCACCAGCGCCTCCGACTGGCGCGATTTGCGCGTACGGAGACGATGGCGCGAGCCGCTCAACTCGTGCGCCCCCGCATTTGCCGGTTCCGCGGAAAGCGGTGAGCTCTGCGCGCTCTCAGAGTCTCGCGGCTTGCAGCAGAGGCGGAGCGACGAGGCATCCGCGCAAGCATTCGCTTTCTGCCACGCGAGTTGCTGACGTGGATGCAACGCCCATCGACGACGGCAGCAGCGAGCGGAAACGGCTTGAGGAGTTGCGGGAACGGGGGGGGCAGATAGATCAGGGGGAGCACGGGGAACAGAGTTCTAAAGACGGAGATGAAACGGGGACGGATGGGCCGTACGTGTCACAGTACGACGCGGTGTTAGCAGAACTTGACACGTTTCCCCTCGCTGAAGCCGCCAGGTTTAGACGCGTCTTGCACGAGTTATCACTCAAATACCCCAAGCGCCACGTCAGCATAGGCTCTATAGCGAGCCAGAATCTCTTAATCCTTAGCCATCTGTCTAACGGCGCACTCTCGGATAAACAGCTTCTGACTATTTTCCACCGGAATCCGTCGCTCTTCCAGACGGACTTCAATTCCCTCACCATGCAGAAGACGGCTTTATTTAAGGAGTACGGCATCTCGCCGCTTAGTCTTCTACGCGCCGCGACTCGCGCTTGCGTCTTTTCCGTCTCAGAGGATACTCTCGCAGCCGCTTTACACTATATGCGCTCCGAGCTGGGCGTTAAGAGAATAGACAAGGTCGTTCAGAGTTTCCCGTTTGTTTTAAACCTGACCGTACCGACCTTACAGGAAAAAGTTCGGCAGCTGGAGCTGGCTGGTTTAACCCCTGTTGCGGATATTCTCGAAACTTCCCCTTTTGTTTTGGGGGGTAGAGCGTCGGAGATCCAGCGGAAGGTTTTGCTGATACAGTCGATTCTGGGGGACAAAAACGGGGATATGCTGTACTACTTGCGACGGTACCCGCAGCTGCTTTTAGTGAAGCACGAAACGACGGAAGCGACTTATAAAGGGATGGTGGAGTATTTTGGGGAGGAACAAGCGCGCCGATTCTTGATGCGTCAGCCGTTGTTGCTCGGGCAAAATTGGGACAGCATGGTTGTGACTCTAACGAATTTGACCAATCTTTTTGGGCGGGAAACCGCGGTTCGGATGATGAACCAGATGCCGCTGGTGATTGCGTTTACATGGGAAACCCTGGAATCGAAGATTCGATTCGTTGTGGAGGATATGGGGCGGGGGCTTGGTGACGTGGCGATGTGGCCGGCGCTGCTGACGCGGAGCGTGGAGAAGAGGCTCCGTCCTCGTTATAAGCTGCTGCTGGAAGCGGGTAAGGCGGAGAAGTACGGGCTTGGGTACATGTTTGGATGCAAGGATGTGGATTTCGAAAAGAGATTTGGACTGAAGCTGCCAAAGAACCGAGGGGAGGAAGAGGAGGAGGGGAGCAAGGAGGGGGGAGAGGAGAAAACGGATGGGGAGGAGGGAAATGAGGAAGAGGAGGAAGAGGCGGGAGCGGAGGGAGAGGAGGAGGAGGAGGAGGAGGAGGAGGAGGAGGAGGAGGAGGAGGAGGAGGAGGAGGAGGAGGAGGAGGAGGAGGAGGAGGAGGAGGAGGAGGAGGAGGAGGAGGAGGAGGAGGAGGAAGAAGTACTAGTGGTGAAAGCAGTGGGGGAGGAGGGAGAGGAGGGAGAGGGGCTGTTGGTGGTCAAAGCAATAGTGGAAGAGGGAGGGGAGAAGGTGGTGGTGGTGGTGAAAGGAATTGGGGCAGGTGGGGAGGAGGAGGATGAGAGGGGGAATGCGGGGAAGGAGGGGAGGGGGGGGGAGGATAGTGAGGATGGGGAGGCGAAGCAGGGGGAGGGGGGAAGGCAAGAGGAGCAAGAGGAAGGTAGGAGAGTAGCTGGAACAGTTGATTTGGAAAATGCTGTGAGACAATATCTTGGAGGGAGGGAGGGGGAAAGGTGAGGGGAGGGGGAGGGGGATGGGAACGAAGGGGGGTGGTAGGGGGCGGTTGGGGGAGGGGGTGTGGGGGAGGAGAATGGGGAGAATTCACAGAGATTATCTCTTATGTAGACCCTACACTACCTTGGATTAGGATTTGAACAGAGGTACTGTGCTGAGGTTGTGGGATCACGATTCACGCCCTCTTGGTCAGTTGCTTAGAGCACTACAGTGTAGAGACTGGCAGAGGGCTTATAGAGCGTGTTCCTATCAGGCAACCTCCTCTCCTTTCGTGTCGAACCGCACTAAAACGCATCCAACCGCAGTCGAACACACTGAAACGCATTTCACCGCGCGAACCTGATACGAGGTGTTTCTGATACGAGGTGTAGGAACATGCTCTTAAAGCGTTGATGCATGAAGCAAGCTTGAATGTACATTTGTTTTGTTTTGTTTTCATTCATGAAGCAAGCGTGAGTGTAGCATGTGGCATGTTATGCGGCAATCATAGACACGTGTGGGATGATAACATGTAATACATGCCAGAATCTATTCTGCAACACACCAGTGAAGGACTAAAATCATTAGATGCCATATCACCAGACCAGAGACATTGTACACCACTTACATCAAGGGTAGCACTGTGTAGCACTTCATCAGCTGTAGCAACATTCACCAGCACCAGGATCACCTGCGTGTGGTAAGAGACGAAGCATGCTCACCAGCACCCTCACAAATGAATGAATCTTCACAGCTGGCCGTCCTGAGGCCCGATCTCAGCCGTTGGATGTCAAGAGTGAAGCTCGATCCAGCGGTCCCGAGAAAAATATCAGCCAGGGCGGCGACACATTTGTCTACAGTAGAAACAATCAGCCCCTGGTGTTGAAAGTCGTAACTTTTCAGCCGGGCAGCCCACTTCTGCCCGCGAAGGTTCGGGGGCAGCATGACGAGGCGAAGGTCTTGAATGTGTTGAAAGAGAGCGTTGCGAATCTCAGTGAGCTGGGGGGAGGAGAAGATAAGGGGGAAGGGAAATGGGGAAGGGAAACGGTAAGGAATGGTTGTGGGGGGAGGAACAGGGTTAGCAGGCAGCATGACGAGGCGAAGGTCTTGAATGTGCAGAAAGAGAGCATTGCGAATTTCAGTCAACTGGTTCGGGAGAAGGGAAATCAGAAAGAAAAGAACAGAGGGAGGGAGAGGTGGAAGGTAAGGGGGAAGGGAGGGGGAAAGGGAAGGGGAGGGGGAAAGGGAGAAGGAGGCAGCATGACGAGGCAAAGATCTCGAATGTGCTGAAAGAGAACATTACGAATCTTTTGCGGAACACACACCTCCTTGCAACCAAATACCTCTGCGGAATCATGTACAGACTTGGGAGGGGCCACAGGGGAAGGATGACCAAACACATACCCTCTTGACACACACCCCCTTGGGACTGGCATCAGACACGAGAAGCATCGTCTTGATCCCCCCACACACCTCGTTACGACCACATACCTCCTTGCCACACACGTACCTCCTTGTGTCGACACACAAACATACCTCCTTGGGAGGACACACAAACATACCTCCTTGGGAGGACACACAAACATACCTCCTTGGGAGGACACACAAACATACCTCCTTGGGACGACACACAAACATACCTCCTTGGGACGACACACAAACATACCTCCTTGGGACGACACACAAACATACCTCCTTGGGACGACACACAAACATACCTCCTTGGGACGACACACAAACTTACCTCCTTGGGACGACACACAAACATACCTCCTTGGGACGACACACAAACATACCTCCTTGGGACGACACACAAACTTACCTCCTTGGGACGACACACAAACTTACCTCCTTGGGACGACACACAAACTTACCTCCTTCGGACGACACACAAACTTACCTCCTTGGGACGACACACAAACTTACCTCCTTGGGACGACACACAAACTTACCTCCTTGGGACGACACACAAACTTACCTCCTTGGGACGACACACAAACTTACCTCCTTGGGACGACACACAAACTTACCTCCTTGGGACGACACACAAACTTACCTCCTTGGGACGACACACAAACTTACCTCCTTGGGACGACACACAAACTTACCTCCTTGGGATGACACACAAACTTACCTCCTTGGGACGACACACAAACATACCTCTTTGAGACGACACACAAACTTACCTCCTTGGGACGACACACAAACATACCTCCTTGGGACGACACACAAACATACCTCCTTGGGACGACACACAAACATACCTCCTTGGGACGACACACAAACTTACCTCCTTGGGACGACACACAAACATACCTCCTTGGGACGACACACAAACATACCTCCTTGGGACGACACACAAACTTACCTCCTTGGGACGACACACAAACTTACCTCCTTGGGACGACACACAAACTTACCTCCTTCGGACGACACACAAACTTACCTCCTTGGGACGACACACAAACTTACCTCCTTGGGACGACACACAAACTTACCTCCTTGGGACGACACACAAACTTGCCTCCTTGGGACGACACACAAACTTACCTCCTTGGGACGACACACAAACTTGCCTCCTTGGGACGACACACAAACTTACCTCCTTGGGACGACACACAAACTTACCTCCTTGGGACGACACACAAACTTACCTCCTTGGGATGACACACAAACTTACCTCCTTGGGACGACACACAAACATACCTCCTTGAGACGACACACAAACTTACCTCCTTGGGACGACACACAAACATACCTCCTTGAGACGACACACAAACTTACCTCCTTGGGACGACACACAAACATACCTCCTTGAGACGACACACAAACTTACCTCCTTGGGACGACACACAAACATACCTCCTTGAGACGACACACAAACTTACCTCCTTGGGACGACACACAAACATACCTCCTTGAGACGACACACAAACTTACCTCCTTGGGACGACACACAAACATACCTCCTTGAGACGACACACAAACTTACCTCCTTGGGACGACACACAAACATACCTCCTTGAGACGACACACAAACTTACCTCCTTGGGACGACACACAAACATACCTCCTTGAGACGACACACAAACTTACCTCCTTGGGACGACACACAAACAATACCTCCTTGTGGAGACACACAAACATACCTCTTTGGGACCACATACGTACCTCCTTGGGACTGGCATCAGACACGAGAAACACCGTCTTAATCCCCCCAGCTTTCTCCATCACCCTCGCAATACACCCAGCCGCCTGCGCCGCCCGCACGTGACACATCACCCCAGGTTCCTTGCACCCCATCCCCATCTCGCCCCTTCTCCAATGCACTGCCACGAATCTCTTATCCTGAATCTCGGTTACTTCGCTCTCCTTCTGCCATCCCATGCCCCGACTCCCGCCGTCCGCTCCCGTGTTGTTGATTGTGAAATTCGCGGGCGTGTGGCTAAAAGTGGCGTTCAGTGCAATAAGGGTCCACATTTTTGACTGTATTAGCCGCTCTGCGGAAAGAAGGACGGCGGGATGGGGTTGGATGGCGAGGGAGTTCGGGCAGCCCGGGCGGCGGAAAAAAGGAATGTCGCCCTCGGCCTCGAGCGACCGGTCAAACGAGAAAGTTTCCAGCTCCCCCAGAACCACAACCCGGGCAGACGGAACGATTTCGCGCGCAATCTCGGCCGCTTCGGGCAGGCGAAACTTCTGCTCCTTAATCGCCGTGGAAGGGACAGTGCTCCATGTGATATTTTCGGCTAGGGCAGCGTCGGGCAGATTGACCAAAGTGCCCGGATCCCCATGGCCTTTCTGGTTGTAGCAGGTTCCTCGTAGGCACAGCACTTGATCGATCACTACTTTCCCGTCCTTCACTCCTCCTCCTCCCCCTTCCTCCGCTCCCCCCTTGTTCAAGTCTAGAAAATCTTGAGTGGAGAGAACAGAAAGTGGGCCATAGCACCTGGATGGGGCGAATATGAGAGAGATGGGGGAGGGAAGAAAAGGGAGGGAGGATGGGCCATTCCCTTCGCTCCGTTCTTGCTCAAGTCGAGAAAACCTTGGGTGGAGAGCACAGTGGAGGGCTGTAGGCTGTAGCACCTGGGTGGGGGGGTTAATAAGAGAGAGAGGGGAGGTGGAAGGAGGGCAGGGTAGGATTATATTTTGTTGCAAGGGTTTGAATGAACCGAGCGCTGTGGCTTGTGCCTCCATCCCCTCCATCTTGGGTGGAGAGCACAGTGGAGGGCTGTAGGCTGTAGCACCTGGGTGGGGCGAATAGGAGGGGCGGGATCCAGGGGAGAGGTAGGGATTTTTTTGCTTGAGAGGTAGGGATTCAGAGGGTTTTGGGATGCAGTAAGTCTGTGTGTGTTTGTGTGCTTACGCAGGCCTACACCAATTAACACTCGCCCCCATGACCCCATTCCCCTATGACCCCATGACCCCATTCCCCCATGACCCCATTCCCCCATGACCCCATGCCCCCATGCCCCCATGCCCCACCCACCTCCAGGTGTGGTCCAAGTCAAACACAATGCGCCGGTCATACCCAGACGCGACCTCTGTGGTGTTCATCGGCACCAGCAGCGTGCACGGTGCAGTTGCACCCACCAACCCACCCACTCACCGACTCACTCATTCACTCACCAGCTTGCCGAACCTGAATCCTCCACTCACCGCCACGCGTGGTCCAAGTCAAACACAATGCGCCGTTCATACCCAGACGCGACCTCCGTTGTGTTCATCGGCACCAGCAGCGTGCGGTCTGAGAGCTCCCTTTAGAGGGCACTATGCCAGTCACCCACTCACTCACTCACTCACTCACTCTCTCACTCACTCACTCAATCTCTCACTCACTCACTCACCTCCACGCGTGGTCGAAGTCAAACACGATGCGGCGGTCGTACCCAGACGCGACCTCTGTTGTGTTCATCGGCACCAGCAGCGTGCGGTTTGAGAGGCCCGCCAGCAGCATGTAATTGCGGAAGCAGCGGATGCGCGTGCTGGACTGGAGGAGGGAGAGGGGTGAGGGGTTGGTGGGAAATGAGTGGGGAAGAGAGTAGAGGGGAGGGGGAAAGGGAGAATCACCAGCAGCGGGGCGATTTGACAGCCCTGCCTGCAGCATGTAGTTGCGGAAGCAGCGGATGCGCGTGCTGGACTGGTGTTGACATGGGGGGGAGGGGGAGAGGGAGGGAGGGCGGTGAAATAAGGAAAGGGCGCATTAACGGCGTGTGGTTGACCAGCAGCATGTAGTTGCGGAAGCATCGGATGCGCGTGCTGGACTGGTGTTGACTGGAGTTAATATGGGGGGCAGAGGGAGGGCTGCAGGGAAGTGGGAATGTATCGTCAATAATGCACCAGAGGAGGGAGCGAGGGAGGGAAGGAGGGAGCGAGGGAGGGAAGGAGGGAGGGAAGGAGGGAGGGAAGGAGAGAGGGAGGGAGGGAGGGAGGGAGGGAGGGAGGGAGGGAGGGAGGGAGGGAAGGAGAGAGGGAGGGAGGGAGGGAAAGGGGGGAGGGAGGGAAGGAGGGGAAGGAGGGAAGGGGGGGAGGGAGGGAAGGGGGGGAGGGAGGGAAGGGGGGGAGGGAGGGGAGAAAGGATAGCTGGCCCTTACAAGCTCCCAAACCGCACTCTCACACTTGCCACACCCACACACCTCGACCCGTCCCTCCTTCCCCTCTCCAAACACCTTCCCCCTCTGGCAGTCCATGAGGACGTATCTATAATATTCCAGCTCCCACCCCATGCACCCACCCCATGCACCCACCCCATGCACCCACCCCATGCTCCCATTGATGCGACTTTTGAGAATTCTCAAAAGTCGCATCAATCATCTATTCCAGCTCCCACCCCATGCTCCCACCCCATGCTCCCACCCCATGCTCCCACCCCATGCTCCCACCCCATGCTCCCACCCCATGCTCCCACCCCATGCTCCCTCCCCATACTCCCACCCCATTTTGAGGCGCCTCAAAAGCCATGCTCCCACCCCATGCTCCCACCCCATACTCCATTCGTGGATTAACATACCTGCACTTCGCTCCTCCCTCCCCTTTCCACCCGCCCACCCACCCACCCACACGCCTCCTCCCCACGCATCTTTCCCCTGTGGCAGTCCATGAGAATGTATCTATCCTTCTCCGGCGCCCACACCAAGCTCACACTCGCTAATCGACCAGCCAACTATTCTCTCTTCCCTCCCCTCTCCACCTGCCTAACCACCCGCCCACCCATACAGCTCGCCCCGAACACCTTTCCCCACCCACCTCGCCCCGAACACCTTCCCCCGCACACCTCGCCCCACACGCCTTCCCCCGCACTCCTCGCCCCACACGCCTTCCCCCGCACACCTCGCCCCACACGCCTTCCCCCTATGGCAGTGCATGAGAATAAATCTTTTATTCTGCAAGCTCGCATACACCTCCATCCCCCCTTTTTCCCCCTCATCCCGCACACACCTTCCCCCTATGGCAAGGCAATCCATGAGAATGTATCTATCCTTCTCTGGCGCCCATGCCAAGCTCCCATTCGCGAATCAACTTGCTATTCTCTCCCTTTCCTCCCCATTTCTTCCTTAACCCACCCACACAGCTTACCCCACACACACACCTTACCCCACACACACACCTTACCCCACCTCCACGCACCCTTCCTCTGTGGCAATCCATGAGAATGTATCTATCCTTCTCCGGCGCCCATGCCAAGCTCCCATTCGCGAATCCGCCCCTCCAGTCCGCATGTGCCGCCAGCCTATGAGCCGCCGCCACGTCAGCAGCGCCGCCTGCGCCCCCTCCTGCTTGAGCATCTGAGGGGCATCGCCCCTGCGCCTGCTTGTCCTTCTCCTCCTTCTCCCGCTGCTCCTTGCTCACAGCCCGACCCCTGGGGGGTGGAGGGGAAGAGGAGGAGGGGAAGAGGAGGAGGGGAGAGGGTTGAGAGTGACTTTCAGTCATCATCCACCACATCAACCACCTTCACGCTCTCCAGCCCCTCCCTGCTTGTTTTGTCAACCACACACATCCACACCCACACACTCACACCAAAGCATTAACCATTATCCACAAGTCTCACCAATCCAGCTTGAGTGGAGTCTAATCGTCATCCACCACATTCACGCTCTCCAGCCCCTCCCCGCTGCCCTCCTCACAATCTTGCCTGTCTGTCCGCGCTACAGTCTGCCTCCTTTTCAAGTCGTGATCCCTCTCACTCACCAGTCGAGTTTGAGTGGCGTCTGATCGTCATCCACCACATCAACCACCTTCACGCTCTCCAGCCCCTCCCCGCTGCCCTCCGCGCCGTTCTCCTCGTCCAGTCCCGGCAGCAGCTGCATGGTCGTGTTCGCCCGCGTTACCACCTCCCCCAGTCGCACCCTCAGCGCCCTCAGCCGCCCCACCAGCTGACTCACCGCCTCGGGACTAGAGGGGAACAGGGAGAGATGGGCAAACAGGGGTTGGGTGAGAAAGACGAGGGAAAATCATTTGGTGTGGACTGGGGGACAATAGAAGGGAGTAAATGTGTTGGGATGAGGGGAAGACGGTCCCTCCCCGCTGCCCTCCGCGCCGTTCTCCTCGTCCAGTCCCGGCAGCAGCTGCATGGTCGTGTTCGCCCGCGTTACCACCTCCCCCAGTCGCACCCTCAGCGCCCTCAGCCGCCCCACCAGCTGACTCACCGCCTCGGGGCTATCCGAAGGAAGAGTGTGGAGGGAAGATAGGAGGGGAGGGTGGAAGGGGGAAGGGCGAAGGTGCGGAGGGAAAGAGTGAAGGGGTGGAGTACGGGGGACAGATAGGATCGACAGGGAAGAGGCAGGAATGAAAGGGAGGAATGGGATGAAAGGGAGGGGAGACGGAGGAGAGAGAAGGTTAGCTCCGCAACAAAAGCCAGGTTCTTGAGCCGAGGTTTAAGAGGCGCCAATTCCAAAGAGCTCTCTTTAAGCCGCGTATTCTTGGGCGGCTTGAATTGAGCTAGGTTCAAGGCTCAAGTAGGTTCACCTTAGCACGCTGTTGACCGTTGATGCCACGTCATCCACCAATCTCCGGCGCACAGAACCCTCCCAAGAAGCGTAATCCGCCAGAGAGAGCACTCGTGACGTCATCGGCAAATGGTCGCTCGTTTCTGAAAGATACGCTGCTAAAGAGTCCGCTTGCAACGCGGATGGTCTGGACGAGCCAGCGACGGCGCTGGGAACGAGCAGAGCGAGAAGGACAGCAGTCACCAGAGGCGATGCGAGGAAAGGCGTATTCTTCCAAGGAATTGAGCTTCGCGAGAGAGCGCTTCTTGACGTTTCGACTGCAAAACCACGTTTCGCAGCGCAACTCGAAGCATCGTGACAGCTTCCGCGACTTCCCATTTCGAATCTGCTGGTTCTACCGTTCCGGCTTTCAGCCAAGTATGAGGGTCTTCTTTTTAGTCTCATCGCAGTAAGTGTCTAAAGGAATGCTAGTTTCAGTTCTTGCTGCTCATACAGCTCTGTCTTTCTAGACCCGCGACGCGCATTCAGCTTTTACTGTCTCTCCTCCAGACTACGCTGAATTCGAAGTGACAGAAGCACATTCGAGCAGTTTCTAAGACTTGTCTAAAACGCGCTAAACTTAAATAAAGTAAAATTTAAAGGGGGCCGAGAAGCCAGTTGGAACTATGGAGATGCTGCTGCTGCTGCCGCTGCTGCGTTGGTGACGAAGCGAACGGCGATCCTGACGCACTGATACCGGTTCAGCTAGTAAGAAAATAAAAAAGCTTTTGATTAATCAGCGTCAGACAACTAGTTTACGTCACGATATCGCATAACGAACGAATTAGGTCAGCTGCTTCTGCGCGGAGGGCCACCATCCGGCATAGCTTGCATGATCAAACTGCTAGTGATCAGAACCAGCCTTGGGAATGCCGGCGGTTGTGGTACCTCCTCGAGATCACCTGTGAAAGTTGGTGACACGGAGACAGCATCCGCGATAAGCGCACTGTGATGCGTTTGCTGAAGAAGCTGAAAGATACACTCGACAAAGCAACTTCCTAGACTGTGCATTGCTGATTGAAGGGGTAGCCATTTTGTGAAAAAAAAAAAACCGATAAGTTCAGGGAAGAGGTACGGTGTAGCAGGATATTGCAGCTTTCCTGTAATAAACTTCGCGGTTCATGTATGTTCAGATTCCAGAACCATCCAAATATCCTCTCTCACCTCGTCTCATCCCCCCCATCTTTTTTGCTTCACCCTTCTTCCAGAAACTTATGCACGACCAAGCAAGTTCCTCCTTGCTAGTAGTTTAGGCTGACACTTCTGCTCGGCGTTAGCACCTACAATTTAGACTTGACGGGTCCAAACGCGCGACACAGCAACGATCACCGTCCCGCCAGCAGCAGCAGGCTGCTTTTCGAATTGGCGCGTTTGATCTTTCTCGCCGTCCTTTACGGCTTTCAATCCCGTCCTTCCTCTGGCCGAAGTGTTCGAACTCGATACCGTTGTCGCGAATGGCGTTGTGATATCACTCCTAATCGGAAACTTTACGGCAAATTACCGCACAGTAGGATCCAGCCGGCCGGAATCTGTAAAACGCGATCGTTTCGTGACCGCCGATCCCGCAGATTATGGCCCCTCCAAGCGATGCGGCGTGTAAGGGGGATGTTTTTTTCGCTCAGAGGCGAACCGTGCTCGCATTCCTCGATTTCCTCCGCACAGGTAGGCGCTAGTGCTCAAGGGGAAGCGTCTCAACGGTCAATATCTCCGCACAGGTAGGTGCTAGTGCTCGAGGGGAAGCGTCTCAACGGTCAATATCTCCGCACAGGTAGGCGCTAGTGCTCGAGGGGAAGCGTCTCAACGGTCAATATCTCCGCACAGGTAGGTGCTAGTGCTCGAGGGGAAGCGTCTCAACGGTCAATATCTCCGCACAGGTAGGCGCTAGTGCTCGAGGGGAAGCGTCTCAACGGTCAATATCTCCGCACAGGTAGGCGCTAGTGCTCGAGGGGAAGCGTCTCAACGGTCAATATCTCCGCACAGGTAGGTGCTAGTGCTCGAGGGGAAGCGTCTCAACGGTCAATATCTCCGCACAGGTAGGCGCTAGTGCTCGAGGGGAAGCGTCTCAACGGTCAATATCTCCGCACAGGTAGGTGCTAGTGCTCGAGGGGAAGCGTCTCAACGGTCAATATCTCCGCACAGGTAGGCGCTAGTGCTCGAGGGGAAGCGTCTCAACGGTCAATATCTCCGCACAGGTAGGCGCTAGTGCTCGAGGGGAAGCGTCTCAACGGTCAATATCTCCGCACAGGTAGGCGCTAGTGCTCGAGGGGAAGCGTCTCAACGGTCAATATCTCCGCACAGGTAGGCGCTAGTGCTCGAGGGGAAGCGTCTCAACGGTCAATATCTCCGCACAGGTAGGCGCTAGTGCTCGAGGGGAAGCGTCTCAACGGTCAATATCTCCGCACAGTTAGGCGCTAGTGCTCGAGGGGAAGCGTCTCAACGGTCAATATCTCCGCACAGGTAGGCGCTAGTGCTCGAGGGGAAGCGTCTCAACGGCCAATATCTCCGCACAGGTAGGCGCTAGTGCTCGAGGGGAAGCGTCTCAACGGTCAATATCTCCGCACAGGTAGGCGCTAGTGCTCGAGGGGAAGCGTCTCAACGGTCAATATCTCCGCACAGGTAGGCGCTAGTGCTCGAGGGGAAGCGTCTCAACGGTCAATATCTCCGCACAGGTAGGTGCTAGCGACTGAGGGAAGCGTCTCAGGCCTCGCTTGTTTATGTTCTGAGACCTTTCTGTGCTATCATTCGTCTACTTCCTCGGGACAGTAGTAGTTACCGCATGAAGCTGTTTCACTCTTCGTTTATGGTGACAATCTTTTCGACAAAAAAACTCGTGCAACCAGCCGTTCAATATCTGTTCTCCGTTTCATTTCCCCACCGCTGCCCTATCAGCCCCTCTCCCTTCCTCAGTTGACTCAGACGCCCTAGGGGTTGCGGTATACTAAAACTCTATGTCTGTGATGATCGATATTAATTTCTCCATGCACATGATTTCCTTTTTCCGTTCCCTCCTGTTTTCTTTCTCCCCCCCTCAACCATCAGCCTCACTCCCTGCCTCAGTTGACTCAGGCGCCCTAGATGTTGCCGCAGACTGCCATGCGTGATAAATGTCGTCCCAAAATCATTCCACCACCCATCTGTTGTCCCGTCTTTCCATTCCCTCCCGTTTTTTCGCTGCTGCAACAGCCTCTCTCCCTTCCTCAGTTGACTCAGACGCCCTAGAGGTTGCTGCAGACTGTCTCTCCGAAGCTTTTGCGGTCAGCCCGCAAAACCCTGACGACCTAGAAAAATATTCAGTTCTGCCCGGAACACTGTTGCATCTCATTCAGGACAGCATGCCCAGTTCTGCTACTGGTCATGGTTCTTCAGCCGGTGCTGCCCGGCCAGGCGGGCAGCTAGTGGAAAATTCCCAGGCTGCTGCCCCGCTGCCCGAACCTATGGATGAAGGGGACAAGGGTGGCTCCGAGCCTCGAGGAGCAGGTTTGGAAGACACGGTTGGGGGAGGCTCGGTTGCTGCAGGAGCAGCAGAAAACGCGAGGATAGGCATTGGGGGCGGTGAAGGCAGAGCGGGAGGGGAGGAAGTAGAAATGAAAGACGCTGTTGAAGGGGTTACAGAACAAACGGGGGAACAAGGGAAAGAAAGAGAAGGGGAAACGGCACGTGAGGAAGCTGGGGCGGGTGTGAGTGGGGAGCGGCAAGATCGGGGGAAACAGGAGGCGCGGAGCCAAGGGGACGCGAAGAAAAAAGAGGGGGAACAGAGCAAAGGGAAGGACAGGCAAGGGGAGGAGGGGCAGGGGGAAGGCCAGGGTGCTTTGGATCTGGAGAAGAAGCTTCAGGAGTTTCTGCAGGGGCTGGAGAGTGCGGGGTATTATGCTGGGACGGTGGCGGGGAGTGAGGAGTACGTGGCAAGGCAGCAGCAGGCCAGAGCTATCTTTCACCAGTGCGTTGCTCAGCAGGGAGGGGGGAGAGAAGGAGGGGACAAGGAGCAAGGGGAAGGGGGCCGTGAGCAAAGGAAGAAGGAGGGAAGGGAGAAGGAGGGAAGGGAGAAGGAGGGGAACGAGAAGGAGCAAGAGGGCGGCAGCACGGGCAGCGGGGGCAGCAAGGGTCAAAGGGGCGACAAGGGGAAGGAGAAGGAGACGGAAATGGGAGATGCTTCAGCTGAAGCAGCTGCTGCTGCTACTGCTGCTGATGCTGCTGGTCCCTCTGCTAGTGGTGCTGCTCCTGGTGCTGCCGGTGTTGCTGCTGAGACTGCTGGGGGTGGGGGTGGGGGTGGGGCGGCAGCGGTGGTCACAGAAGAGGACAAGAAGAAAGCGGAGGAACTGAAGGCACAGGGTGGGTGGTCTGGTCTGGTGTGGTGTGGTGTGGGGTGGGGTGGGGTGGGGTGGTGATGTCCTGTCAGGTGTGCTGTGGTGTGGTGTGGTGTAGATGGATGGTGGGTGGATTGGAGTGCGTGGGTGGGTGGTGTGTGCGTGCCTAGTGTGACTGGGGGGCCTTGCCTGCCTTTGTGGCCGGGGTTGGGGGCTGTGGGCAAATGGTTGACTTTTGAGTCGACTCAAATGCCTTTGTGGCCGGGGTTGGGGGCTGTGGGCAAATGGTTGACTTTTGAGTCGACTCAAATGCCTTTGTGGCCGGGGTTGGGGGCTGTGGGCAAATGGTTGACTTTTGAGTCGACTCAAATGCCTTTGTGGCCGGGGTTGGGGGCTGTGGGCAAATGGTTGACTTTTGAGTCGACTCAAATGCCTTTGTGGCCGGGGTTGGGGGCTGTGGGCAAATGGTTGACTTTTGAGTCGACTCAAATGCCTTTGTGGCCGGGGTTGGTGGCTGTGGGCAAATGGTTGACTTTTGAGTCGACTCAAATGCCTTTGTGGCCGGGGTTGGGGGCTGTGGGCAAATACCGAGTTGACTTTTGAGTCGACTCAAATGCCTTTGTGGCCGGGGTTGGGGGCTGTGGGCAAATGGTTGACTTTTGAGTCGACTCAAATGCCTTTGTGGCCGGGGTTGGGGGCTGTGGGCAAATGGTTGACTTTTGAGTCGACTCAAATGCCTTTGTGGCCGGGGTTGGGGGCTGTGGGCAAATGGTTGACTTTTGAGTCGACTCAAATGCCTTTGTGGCCGGGGTTGGGGGCTGTGGGCAAATGGTTGACTTTTGAGTCGACTCAAATGCCTTTGTGGCCGGGGTTGGGGGCTGTGGGCAAATGGTTGACTTTTGAGTCGACTCAAATGCCTTTGTGGCCGGGGTTGGGGGCTGTGGGCAAATGGTTGACTTTTGAGTCGACTCAAATGCCTTTGTGGCCGGGGTTGGTGGCTGTGGGCAAATGGTTGACTTTTGAGTCGACTCAAATGCCTTTGTGGCCGGGGTTGGGGGCTGTGGGCAAATGGTTGACTTTTGAGTCGACTCAAATGCCTTTGTGGCCGGGGTTGGGGGCTGTGGGCAAATGGTTGACTTTTGAGTCGACTCAAATGCCTTTGTGGCCGGGGTTGGGGGCTGTGGGCAAATGGTTGACTTTTGAGTCGACTCAAATGCCTTTGTGGCCGGGGTTGGGGGCTGTGGGCAAATGGTTGACTTTTGAGTCGACTCAATTGCCTTTGTGGCCGGGGTTGGGGGCTGTGGGCAAATGGTTGACTTTTGAGTCGACTCAAATGCCTTTGTGGCCGGGGTTGGGGGCTGTGGGCAAATGGTTGACTTTTGAGTCGACTCAAATGCCTTTGTGGCCGGGGTTGGTGGCTGTGGGCAAATGGTTGACTTTTGAGTCGACTCAAATGCCTTTGTGGCCGGGGTTGGGGGCTGTGGGCAAATGGTTGACTTTTGAGTCGACTCAAATGCCTTTGTGGCCGGGGTTGGGGGCTGTGGGCAAATGGTTGACTTTTGAGTCGACTCAAATGCCTTTGTGGCCGGGGTTGGGGGCTGTGGGCAAATGGTTGACTTTTGAGTCGACTCAAATGCCTTTGTGGCCGGGGTTGGGGGCTGTGGGCAAATGGTTGACTTTTGAGTCGACTCAAATGCCTTTGTGGCCGGGGTTGGGGGCTGTGGGCAAATGGTTGACTTTTGAGTCGACTCAAATGCCTTTGTGGCCGGGGTTGGGGGCTGTGGGCAAATGGTTGACTTTTGAGTCGACTCAAATGCCTTTGTGGCCGGGGTTGGGGGCTGTGGGCAAATGGTTGACTTTTGAGTCGACTCAAATGCCTTTGTGGCCGGGGTTGGGGGCTGTGGGCAAATGGTTGACTTTTGAGTCGACTCAAATGCCTTTGTGGCCGGGGTTGGGGGCTGTGGGCAAATGGTTGACTTTTGAGTCGACTCAAATGCCTTTGTGGCCGGGGTTGGTGGCTGTGGGCAAATGGTTGACTTTTGAGTCAACTCAAATGCCTTTGTGGCCGGGGTTGGTGGCTGTGGGCAAATGGTTGACTTTTGAGTCGACTCAAATGCCTTTGTGGCCGGGGTTGGTGGCTGTGGGCAAATGGTTGACTTTTGAGTCGACTCTATTGCCTTTGTGGCCGGGGTTGGTGGCTGTAGGCAAATGGTTGACTTTTGAGTCGACTCAAATGCCTTTGTGGCCGGGGTTGGTGGCTGTGGGCAAATGGTTGACTTTTGAGTCGACTCAAATGCCTTTGTGGCCGGGGTTGGTGGCTGTGGGCAAATGGTTGTCAAGCTCTCCCCCTTCCCTCACCCACCCACCCACCCCATATTGCCCTATGCCCCTTTTCCCTGCAGGTAATGCAGCTATGGCAGCCCATCAGTATGAGTAGGCGCTATGCTCCTCCCCTCCAAACACTTGTGACACGTCCCATCCCATGTCGCCCCCTGCCCATCCCATGTCGCCCCCTGCCCATCCCATGTCGCCCCCTGCCCATCCCATGTCGCCCCCTGCCCATCCCATGTCGCCCCCTGCCCATCCCATGTCGCCCCCTGCCCACTCTCATTCATTCCCTCTGCACGCAATGCGGTCATGGAAGCCCATCAGTATGAGGAGACGTTATCGCTTGTCAAACTCTTCCCCCCATGCCCCATGCCCCATGCCCCATGCCCCATGCCCCATGCCCCATGCCCCATGCCCCATGCCCCATGCCCCATGCCCCATGCCCCCTGCCGCCACCCATCACCCACCCACTCATCCCATGCCGCCCCATGCCCATCCTCGTTCCGTCAGGCAATGCGGCCATGGCAGCCCATAACTACGAAGAGGCGTTATCTCTCTATTCCAGAGCAATCGCCCTCTGTGGTGGCACCAACGCCATCTACTATGCCAACAGGTGCTCTCCCTTCCCTTCCCTTCCCTTCCCTTCCCTTCCCTTCCCTTCCCTTCCCTTCCCTTCCCTTCCCTTCCCTTCCCTTCCCTTCCCTTCCCTTCCCTTCCCTTCCCTTCCCTTCCCTTCCCTTGTAACTCAACTCAAGACTTGCTACCTCTCTACTCCAGAGCAATCGCCCTCTGTGGTAGCACCAGTACCTCCTACCCTGACAACTGGTGCCAACTGGTGCCAACTGGTGCCAACTGGTGCCAAGTGGTGCCGTCCCTTCTCATCTCTTCTCTTCCTTAAGTCAGCTTAGAAGGAATCAAAGAGTTCTCATTGACTCTTGAGTCGACTCAAAAGTCTTCTCATTTGCTGCTTCGTACTGAATTCGATGGCAGGGCCGCGGCACAGCACCAGCTGGGAAACTACATGGAAGCTGCGGCGGACAGCAGGAGGGCGGTAGCAGTGGATCCGAGGTACAGCAAGGCATACAGTCGGCTGGGGCATGCGTGCATGGCGCTGGGACGGCACCATGAAGCAATTGAAGAGGGCTTTAAGAAAGGTTAGTGTGTGTTGGTGGGAGTGGCAGGCGGACAGTAGGAGGGCGGTAGTGGGGATGCGAGGTACAGCAAGGCATACAGCCGGCTGGGGCATGCGTGCATGGCGCTGGGACGGCACCATGAAGCAATTGAAGAGGGCTTTAAGAAAGGTTAGTGTGTGTTGGTGGGAGTGGCAGGCGGACAGTAGGAGGGCGGTAGTGGGGATGCGAGGTACAGCAAGGCATACAGCTGGCTGGGGCATGCGTGCATGGCGCTAGGACGGCACCATGAAGCAATTGAAGAGGGCTTTAAGAAAGGTTAGTGTGTGTTGGTGGGAGTGGCAGGCGGACAGTAGAAGGGCGGTAGTGGGGATGCGAGGTACAGCAAGGCATACAGCCGGCTGGGGCATGCGTGCATGGCGCTGGGACCACACCAGGAGGCGATCGAGGAGGGCTTTAAGAAAGGTGTGCGTGCAGGTGTAGACTGGAAGTGAGGCTTTAAGAAAGGTGTGTGCGCTGGAGACCATTTCATTCCATTTGGTGGTTTCTGCTCGTTTGTGACTCACCCAGATTCGCTTCTTCACATATCCAGATTCGCTTCTTCACATATCCAGATTCGCTTCTTCACATATCCAGATTCGCTTCTTCACATATCCAGATTCGCTTCTTCACATATCCAGATTCGCTTCTTCACATATCCAGATTCGCTTCTGCGCATTTCAGATTTCACTCCTCGTCCCCCTTGCGGCCCCCCTGTCCGCATTGCAGCTTTAGAGCTTGATCCTTCCAATGCAGCGCACAAGGAGAACCTAAAGGTGAGCCTTGGAGAACCTAAAGGTGAGCCTTGGAGAACCTAAAGGTGAGCCTTGGAGAACCTAAAGGTGAGCTCAGCTCAGCAATCCAGCTTCAGAGATTATTCTATGTGTTTTCTGTATGTGCCGACAAGTTTTTAGGCCCCTCAGATGCGATTTCTGCAGCGCGATTTCTCCAATGCGGCCCACAAGGAGTACCTGTTAAAATACTAGGCAGAAAGAAGAAACAGGCAAGAAGGGTTTTCACTAACAAGCATAGGGATACATATAGCAAACCCTAGAAGGGTTGTACTCGCTATAGAGTACCCCACTGCAGGCTAGACAACCATCACATTCTGACACACCCCCATAGTCAAAGTGGGGTACAATCAACACAACAAGCAGGCAGAGCAGTAGGTTCACAAATACAAGCAAAGCTAGAGGCTATCACAGAGGGCAAGTGAGGAGGAGGAGAAACTGTGGGAGCAAGAAGATGGGAGGCAACGACTTAAGTTGCAGACACACGCGCAACAGAAGCGCGCAGCACTGTCGCTACCAGGCGCAGAGCCCCGGACTACACGGCGACAGACACTCGGGCAACAGGAACGGCGCGCACAGTGGCTACCGGAGCACTCAACCTCCGGACTACAGGAGTAACTGGCTCCGCACTAAGCTGCAGGAGCAACAAACCCACGGGCGACTGGCGCAGCAGGCTCGCTGGGCTACCGGAGTACTCAACCCCCGGGCTACTGGCGCTGCAGACGTCACACCGGCTACCTCCTGTCAACCTCCCCCAACTGTCCCACACCCCTATCACACACCCCCTGTTGAACCACTAGCAACGCTCACACGCCACCCCCCTCCTGACGGCTCCAACACATCCACCCCCCTGAGCGGCAGCTGCAGCAGTGGGAGACGGAGGAGGAGGAGGAGCAGGGGATGGCGCACTCACCCGTCACCCCCATACCCGCCACCCCCACACCCGCCACCCCCAAACCCTAACACAGGAAGCAGCGGGGGGGGGGGGCGGTGCGCGGGCAGCAGCCAGGGGGAGGGGGCGCGGCTCCCCAGGGCGCCTCGGCGGGGCAGCGGGGGCCGCGCGCGGCTCCCCAGGGCGCCGCGACGAAGCAGCGGGGTCGCGCGCGGCTCCCCAGGGCGTCGCGACGGGGTAGCGGGGGCCGCGCGCGGCTCCCCAGAGCGTCGCGACGAGATAGCGGGGGCCGCGCGCGGCTCCCCAGAGCGTCGCGATGAGGCAGCGGGGGGCAGCGCGCGGCTCCGCGAGACGACGCGACGGGCGACGGGGGGGGGGGGGGGGGGGGGGGGGGGGGGGCTTGAACCCTAAACCCTAAACCCTAAACCCTAAACCCTAAACCCTAGACGGGGCAGAAAACCGCCGCGCGCCTCGGGGCGCACGGCGGGAAGAAAAATCGGTCGCGCACCACGGGGCGCGCGACACACAGAGTAGCAGCGGAAGCTAACGGGTGGGACCACCCACAGGATCGACCCAGGAGGGTCGACCTGCTCTGATAGCATGTCGAAATACTAGGCAGAAAGAAGAAACAGGCAAGAAGGGTTTTCACTAACAAGCATAGGGATACATATAGCAAACCCTAGAAGAGCTGTATTCGCTATAAAGTACCCCACTGCAGGCTAGACAACCATCACATTCTGACAGTACCTTAAAATGAGCCATTCGGCCACCCGGCTTAGCTTGCGATTTTCACATTTCAAAACACAGTTCTCAGGGGACTGCATTGCAGCTGTAGAGCTTGATTTCTCCAATGCAGTACCACAAGGAGTACCCCAAAGTGAGCTGACTTTTGAGTCGACTCAAAAGCCACCTTGATTTCTCCAATGCAGCGCACAAGAATTACCCCAAAGTGAGCCGCCCGGCTTACCCCTCAATTCTCAGCTGCATTGCACACTCTTGCCTTCATTCTCCAGAACGAACAATCAGACTGCATTGCACAATCAGACTTCATTCTTACAGAACGAACAGCCTGCCTGCGATTGTCAACCGTTGGAGTCACTATCTTGCCTCCCCGGAATTTCTGAGTCACGATCTCGCTCGCGCTCCCTTTTGACACGCCACCTCATCCGTTCTACCTTCCCCTCACCTTCATGTTGAAATCACTTTTGAAAATTCTCAAAAGTGATCGCCACCTCGTCCGTTCTACCTTTCCCCCACCTTCATGTTTCTTCCTGTCATTGCCCTTTTTCAACCTTGCTGCCACTTTCAGGCAGCCAAGAGGAAGCTTGACGAGCAGAGGCGTGGCGCGTGCTGCTCCCATCATGTATGACTGCTCCCATCATGTATGACTGCTCCCATCATGTATGACTGCTCCCATCATGTATGACTGCTCCCATCATGTATGACTGCTCCCATCATGTATGACTGCTCCCATCATGTATGGCTGCTCCCATCATGTATGACTGCTCCCATCATGTATGGCTGCTCCCATCATGTATGACTGCTCCCATCATGTATGACTGCTCCCATCATGTATGACTGCTCCCATCATGTATGACTGCTCCCATCATGTATGACTGCTCCCATCATGTATGACTGCTCCCATCATGTATGACTGCTCCCATCATGTATGACTGCTCCCATCATGTATGACTGCTCCCATCATGTATGACTGCTCACCCCAAACTTGATCCCCCATTTGTCGTCCTTTCATCCTCCTTTCTCTTTTCTTGGTTTTCCTTTCATCCTCCTTTCTCTTTTCTTGGTTTTCCTTTCATCGTCCTTTCATTTCCGTCACCAGCACCAACACGAGCAACATCGCCACCATCCCACCCACCCGCCACAGCAAGACCAGCACCAGCACGAGCAGAAAATTTGAAATGCCTCATTTGTCTGTATTCTCCAACCCCCATCTGATTCCCCCCTGCTTTCCTCCTCCTCCTCTCTCCCTTTCCCCCTCCCACCCCCATCCCTTTCCCGACAGGATCCCCACCATCATCACCAGCACGAGCAGCGCACCGCAATTGCCCTACTTATCCAACCCCCTCCCAATCTCTCCCCTTTCCCCCTCCACTCCATCCCTTTCCCCACAGGATCCGCACCATCATCACCAGCACCAGCACGACCAGCATCATCACCACCCCCACCCACCACACCACCACCACACACCCCCTCCTCCCTTTGCCTTCCACGGAGGGATGCATTTCGGTGGTTTCCCCATGCCTGGAATGGGAATGCCAGGCATGGGAGTGCCTGGTATGGGTGTGCCTGGTATGGGCATGCCTGGTGCCGGTATGCCTGGTGTGGGTATGCCTGCCGGGGCTGGTTGGGGTGGATCGTCAGGCTCTCAGTCCTTCACCCCCGACCAAGCCTCCGGCCAAGCGACATACAATATCTCGCTTGACAATCTACCGCTTGATCCGAGCAACATATCGGGTGTGTTGGGTGCAATTCAGAATCTGGTTGGGGGATTAAATGTTGTGCCGCCGCCGCAGCAGCCCCAGCCGCCGCCCACATAGTGATGTTACAAGTTACAACAATTACGGTGGAGTGATAAATATGTTTCAATGACTGGGATAAATCATCATCTTGTTCTAACGGCACCCTTCACATTTATCGTGTTCTGCTGCTGATATGCCGTTTTTCACTTGCTCTTGGAACCGCGACAAATTTACGTCAAGCTTCGTGGACGTGGAAAATGAGGGATTTGCTGGGTGTGTGGAGCGCTCGAAAGCGGTGACAGAAGACAGCGATGCAACATGCGCAACTGTGCTGAACTTTATTGCAACGCTTGTCGGCTTTTTCTTGGAAGCTGCCTCGCTTGTTGAGGCACAGCTGCCGCCACCAGCTTGTTCGGTTTTTTGGGAACCAAGGGGCATATGATTCCCCATTGGTTGAAAATATGATTCCCCAACTTACGGATTTATAGTACACCTTCATTCTCGATAGACTGGCAAATGTTATACCGACCGTAACGCTTTGTGTAGCCGCAACGGACCAAAGAAGGTCCTATCACATGCGTTATAGTGACAGTTTCACCTAATGCAGTCAGTCAAGTTTTCAAACTTTATAGAACGGTACTGTTGTTTTCAAAACGGTTGGGACGGTTATTCAGCGCCAACAGTTTTTTACTGCCCAAGGCATGCGTCGACACCTCGCGCGACTTTGCCCGCAACAGAGTTATCGCACCAGCCCGCTAAACACTGTAGCCAGTGCTTCCGCCGGTGAGAGTGATGAGAGCGAGGGTGTACTCCAGGCTCGGGCATGGGCTGGGGGGCATCAACAGTTCTCGTGCAAAACTCTGGCTGTGCAGATCCTGACTACAGTAAAATGAAGCGTGCGGAGCTGTGTTCTGTAAAATGGTTAGTGAAATGCTGTGTACTGGTTTGTCACTGCTTTCATACAGCCGACACGAGCTTGGACCAGACACCATCCATTGATCCCAATGGCGTACTGTAGCGCTTCCTCGAAACTGGCTCGATACGATTCTCGGAACTTGGTTACAGTGTTACTCAAGCCGATCACGCTATAGGGCGCCGTCAGGTTGTACGTTTCTGACATGTTTACAGTTATTGTATCGTGGCTCAGGACGGTTAAACACGATGTTGAACGGTTTAAAGGCTTACCGTCGCACCGTGACAAAACGAGGTTTTGGAAAATACGGGTTTTTCCATTCGTAGTTGCGACTGTTTGTCGCGAGTTTGATGGCGACTATGAAACACGACCTCCTGCCACAGATTTCCATGCCGATGCGTAGTTTGTCTAGGAGGTAGGCGGGAACACTCGCTCCAGACTTTTGTCGTCGTTTCCCCTTGAGGTAGGTGGTGGAAAGGAGATTTGCGGGGTGTTTGGGGAGAATGGGTGGTGGGGGAGAGAGGAGGGGGAGAGGGAGTACACGTGATGCCCGGAAAACCTCTCAATTTTTCATTTAAACGCACTGTCGACAAAATCACAGGTCGACATTCACTGGCCAAGGACCACAGATTACACGCCCACGACAAAACACCCAATTTTTTTTGCCTATGCAAAACACGCGTGGATACCCAAAATTTGGGGACTGTACTACGTTCCGGCCCAATTTCCCCTTGGATGGCACGTTGGCGAAACAGGATCAAAATGAAAGATGGAGTAGGGGTGGAATATCAGTGTTTCGGTGTACACGTACACGGTCAGCAGCAAAGGCGTTGGTGAGGTCGCTGGGGCCAACATTGTTAGGCAATCCCCCTGTGCACATGATGCTCAACCGGTACACGCGAATTTTCCCTGAAAAGGATGGAAAGCCTGCACCCGTGTTTTTTTAACCAGCCAGTTGCACCCACGTTATAAGCATTCCGCGCAAGTTGCTGTGCATCTGAACCAATAGTAACAAAGAAACAGAAGTAAAAATAAAAGGCTGAAGTCAAAATGTCAACGTATAAGTTACAACTTTTTTTTAGCACTGACGAATCATACACACAATGTCAGTTTGACTAACCCAAAGTTGCTTTGTGAACAGGGCTGATTCTTGCATTTCGCTAAGCTTTCGCCAAATTTCACTTAGCAAAAAGGGCTTTTAAAAGATTTTGTAACTCGCTGTTGACCGTTTGACATGGGTCTCTTCTGTCAAACTTCGGTTTTTTTTGCTCGTATTGCTCGAGGTGCTTGTAAATGGGGTGCAACTGGCTGGTACCCTAATACACGGGTGCAGAGTTTCCATGGTGGGCAGGGCAAATTCGCGTGCAGGGTTTGGGCATCTTGTGTATTTTGCTAGCTGCAAATTGACGAGATCTTTGCAAAATGCAAGAATCACTTTAGCGCACTCTGCACGAAGAAACAGTGGGTGACTCTAACGCGCAAAAAGTGTATCAAGTTAAAAAGTTACGGGTAATCTCTGCCCCACGCGTTTGTGTGGTGGGGAGGGATGCGGGCAGAATTGCCCCAAGCATGGTCAGGGCGGGTCCAGCGCGTTCGTTCTTCCTTCGTTCTGTGCGGTTACTCCTGTTATGTCACGGTTCAAAACGGTGATTTTTGAAAACTTCTGTGCACCGTCTGGAACCGTCTTGCGCCACAGCGGATGAACTGAAAACGAACGCGCTGGACCCGCCCTTATGCACAAGCCGAGTTCGTTTTCGGACTGGAAGACGACGGCTGTATGTGGCAACTACAGTAGCAAAATGGGTGTCACGATTTTTGACATTCCTCGGATTCGCAATCCAGCTGGCGCATTTCACGGCACCTGTCGTGACTTTGACAACGCGGACTGTAAAACTTTGACTTCAACAGTACTTTCGGGTAGGGCTGGCAGGCAATAACCTGTGAGGCTGGATGGGGAGCTTTTCTTGGGTGTAATCAGCTGTAGGCCATCCTGGAGTTCAAGTTTCAAATTCGGATTTCCTACTGTGCAGTACCAGCTTAGTTTTTCCTACAGCAATGAAGAGGAGTCCGTTCGAGCGTTCGCAAAGTGATTCTACAGCCTTTGTATGAAACCGGCAAAATCATGTCATCGGTATTTCAGGGCTACTTAAATAAAGCACTCTGCGTGTGTGAATCTACCTTCTGAAAATAATATAACAACCGCATCCCCTTCGGACACCACTCTCTCTTCCGCTTCCACCCAATTCCTGACCAGAGCTTCAGTTTTGTGATTATAAAACGAAAATAAAACATAGCATACAAGTACACCTGATGCTTAATAACAGGATAAAAATATTTGTTAAAAAGGCTTCGTTTTGTTTCTTTAGCATGCACCTGATGCTCGTTTGAACCCCTCAATTTTGCCATTTTAAGAGGGCGCTGAAGTGATTCTTGCATTTTGCATAGATTTTTTTCAATTGGCAGGTAGCAAAAAAGGGCTTATAAAAAATTGAACTTATCCGTTGACATTTTGACATTAATCTCTTCAGTTTGACGTCAGTATCTTCGTTACCATTGGTTCATAATCGTTGTGACTTGCTTTGTAAGGTGGGTGCCACTGGCCGGTCTAAAAAACACAGGTGCAAATTTTCTAAAATGAAAATGAACATTCGTGCGTCGAGGTTGAGCATCTTGTGTACCAAAATCCTCCAATCCAGAGTTCCCATTGGGGCGAGAGGCATCATCTCTGTCCTGCCATCTTACAGTACAACTTCACTATGGCCAATTTCATCTCCTGTGTAAATATATCTGAGTTTTCCGATATTGAAGGGCTGGTATGAATGCTTTCGTTTAAAAGAGGGTACGTTTCAGAGTTCTCAGACGAGTTAGAGGAGATCAGTAGGGGTCGCAATAAAAACTATGGTCGATTCGCTGCGGTATGAGTGCGGGAGTTTATTAAATATCTCGACACTTGTCTGAATCGTTAAAACCTTCAGATTCGGGGGGTTCATTGGTCAAGCCGAAATCAGGTTCAGGGTGCTTTCCGAAACAAGTTGCAGGGCGTGAAATTGTGAATGGCTAGGTGTTGTGGTTGGCATGGCGAGCCTCAGGGACTCAGTTCTCATGCGGGCGGGCCAGTTCCTCCACATTGATCCCTCCATAGGATCTGATGTAAAGCATGACAGTACACCCTCTTCTCCGGCACTCTGACAATCGGAAGCCCTGGCTACAGTGCGAACGTGTGATTAGACCCTAGCGGTCTGGTGCTTGCAACGGAACCTCAGGTATTGGCAGGCAAATGCACTTCGGACAAACGGTACACAACGGTTTCAGAAAGTTACTTTGTTGTTTCGTACGGTTGAGTACGGCAAGTGTGCTTATACTGTATGTTCTGGGACTATTTTTGGTGCATTGATGTCAGTAAAACCGGCCCATCAGAATGCCGAATGTCAGTGTGGCGCGAAAGAGGGTGTACCTCTGATTATGCCGCGTCGACGCCTGCGCGACCCTCGTCGCCAACAATGGCACCTTCCGCAGAGGGCATGGCGCTTCACGAACTACAACGACGACCCACTGCAAGGCCGCTCCCGCTTGTGGGGCCCCGCGGCCTCAGTGTTGTTTGTAACAAACTCAACTTCGACATAGTTTCCACAGGATGATGTCCTATGGGTATGGGCATGGCTAGGCCTAGTGAGAGCATTTTGACGCAAAGTCTTACTTCTGTCGGCTTTTCTCGCAATACGCGGCACCCCTGAGCAGTTGAAGTCCGAGCAGTGATGTGCCAGGCTGTGGCGACACGCGAATGCCGCCCGGGAATTCACGCGGTAACATAACGTGTATCGGCAGTTTTCAGCAGTTTACGAGGGATGCACGCACAGGGAACTCGCGAACCCAATCTTGCGCAGAAACGAAGTTCCTAAAATATATTCAGATCCATAGTGGTATTAGTTCTCGTAGTAGTTTCAGTGCCGCCGCATGCACGCTAGCAGAACGGCTTGCAAAAACAGATGATGCCGTTACCATGATGCCACGCGTGGCAGATCAGGACACTCACGTGACGTCAGATGCCGCCATAGCCGCCGCTACTGCGCACGCCGCATTTAGCGGCAGGTTTTGCGGCGTACCTTCTAAAGCTCCCGCGCCGGACAGTGTATCTCCCACAGCTAGCACTACGAGTCGCCCTGCATCGTTCACAGCGCCCCAGGCAGCTACTATTCCACATTGGAACGTTGGGAGCATCAATAGTTGTAGTAAAAGTACTAACGATACCACCGTGTCTCCTGTGGTACCTTCTTCCACAAATAATAGAAGCAATAGCCAACTCATGGCGGTTGGCGGCTCGTTCGGCGTTGACCGGCGGCAGTCAGTGACGCCGCCGCCATTGCCACCGAATTGCGGGGCCGCTGCAGACGGACGACCCGGCGGCGTCCCCGTGCCGGCCGCGGCGAACGGATTCACAACGCCGCCTGGAGTGCCGGCGGCGGCGGTCGGCGGCGCCCCGCCTCTGTCCGCGGCGGCGGCGGCGGCTGCGCTCCGGCGGCGCATTCCCCAAGGAGCCCTGCCCGACGACGGGTATTGCTGGCTGAAATACGGGGAGAAGCGGCTTGCGCGCAGCGGAAACTCGAAGATTAGGTGGGTGGATTAGTAGGATGACAAGTGAAGGCGTCAAAAGACACATGTAAAACGGAAGATCCGCTGGGTGGAGAGGCAAATATTTTCCTTTGCGGACATAAAAACATATCTCTCTATATTTTGAAGATCAGGTGGTTGGTGAGCAGAAGCAGGCAGGCGATAGTGTGCGGATGAAGGGGGGAGGTAGAAAGGCGGATTTGGGAGGGTAGAATGGGGAGAGGAGGGGAGGAAATGTGGAAAGTCGAGGGGGGGGGGGCCGGGAATGAAAGAGAAAGAAATGGGTCGGAGGGGGGGGGGGGGGAATGGCTGGCCTTTCCTCTTGATCTGTCTTTGGATGTGTCTCCTCCCCAATATGCCACCCTCCCTCCGCCTTTACAACCCCCTTTCCCCCCCATTTCACCCCATTCTCCCCCATTCCCACCTGCTGCCTTCCCCAGGTCATACTTCAAGTGCGCTAGCTCAATGCTTCGAACGACGTCAGCGGAAACTTTGGGACCAGCAGCAGGAGGAGCAGCAGGAGCAGGAGTAGGAGGAGAAGCAGCAGAATTAGCAGCAGTGCCCTCGGGTGCATTAGCGACGGGATCTGTACAGGCCGGGCCTGTGGCAGCATCTGAATCAGTGGCAGCTGGATCCGGCTCAGGAGCGCCTGGGTCAGCACCTGGGTCAAGCCCATCTGGGACAGGGCCATCTGGATCCGGGCCGCCCGGATCCGTACCACTTGGATCCACCGGGCCACTTGGATCCACCGGGCCACTTGGATCCACCGGGCCACCTGGGTCAGGTACATCTGCAGGCATGGAGATAACACCTGACCAAGACAGGCCCGTTACCCCACCACCGCCATCCGAGGCTGCTTCCGCTGGCGCTAGAAGCACTCCCGGCAGCAGCACGCCCAGTAAAAGCACTCCCTGCAAGAGCACCCCCAGCAGCGGCGGCACTCCCATCAGCGGCAACCGGAATAAGACCAGCGCAAGCGGCGCGAGCGGACCGCCCATGACCCGGCCCGCCTTGACTAAGAGCAGCAGCGGCGGGGGGAGCGGAGAGAAGAGCGCGAGCAGTGGCGGCGGCGGCGGCGGAAGCGGCGGCGGTGGGATGTGCCATTTTGAGCCGTGTCCGGCAAAGAAGCAGGTAGACTGGCAGTTCAGTCTAGACGGCAGTGCTGGTGCAGGTCCGGTTTCCTTTGAAGTGACGTACCTTCACGAACACAATCACCCCATGGCCGCCTCTCCAATCTCCCCCTCTCCTGCCCCCTCTGCCCCCATCCGAACCCCACTCCTGCCTGGGGATTCCGGATTTTCTCCTGGTGTGGATCGGTCAGTCCGAAACGGAAACCTGTTCGGGCAGGGGAATGTGGTGGAAGGTGTCGGAGGAGCAAGCACGTCAGGGGGAGTGGCAAGTGGGGTGGCAGGAGGAGCGGCAAGCGGAGTGGTAGGAGGAGGAGGGATGGCAGCATTTGCGAGCGCAGGAGCGGCGCCAGCATTTGCCAGCCCAGGAGGGGCGGCAGCGCCGGCTTTTCCCAGCTTAGGAGGGGCGGCAGCATTTAGCAGCCCAGGAGGGGCGGCAGCATTTGCCAGCCCAGGAGGGGTGGCAGTCCCTTGGAATGCAGCTGGGGCGCCAGATACAGTGCCAGAAGCACGGGGTACTGTTCCTGGAAGGGAGACGCTGGGAGGGGGTTCGTCAGTGGCGGCTACTATGACTCCAGGTGCAGTGGTGCTGAGGCCAGGAGTGAGCTTGAATGCAGCAGAAGCAGTAATCATGGGACCTGGAGCGGCAGCAGCGACTGCAGCAGCAGCAGCGGGAGCATCAGCACCAGCGTCAGCAGGGGGAGCATCGGCAACAGGAGCAAGTAGTGTAGAGGCGAGCGGGCTCATGAGGGGGGTGAAGATGGAGGAAGGGGCGTGGAGTGGGGGTGAGCCACGATGGCAGGCACAACAACAACAGGTGTCGCAAATTTCTCAACAGCAGCCGCAGCAGCAGCTTCAGCCAATGGTTCCTCCTATGCCATACCAGCAGCAAAAACAGGAGCGGCAAGAACAACAACAGCAGCCGCAGCAGCAGCAGCAGCGGCAGCAGCAACAACAGCAGCAGCAGCAGCAGCAGCAGCAGCAGCAGCAGCAGCAGCAGCAGCAGCAGCAGCAACAGCAGCAGCAGCAGCAGCAGCAGTGGCAGCAGCAGCCGCAGCAGCAGCAGCAGCAGCGGCAGCAGCAACAGCAGCAGCAGCAGCAGCAGCAGTGGCAGCAGCAACAATCGCAGCAGCAGCAGCAGCAGCAGCAGCAGTGGCAGCAGCAACAATCGCAGCAGCAGCAGCGGCAGCAGCAACAGCAGCAGCAGCAGCAGCAGCAGTGGCAGCAGCAACAATCGCAGCAGCAGCAGCAGCAGCAGCAGCAGCAGCAGCAGCAGCAGCAGCAGCAGCAGCAGCAGCAGCAGCAGCAGCAGCAGGAGCAGCAGCAGCAGCAGCAGCAGCAGCAGCAGTGGCAGCAGCAACAATCGCAGCAGCAGCAGCAGCAGCAGCAGCAGTGGCAGCAGCAACAACCGCAAGCTCCACACCTGCAGCAGCAACAACAGCAGCTGTCATGGCAGCTACCGTCACAGCCGCAGCAGCAGCAGCAGCCACAACAGCAAGAACAGCAGCAACCCAACGCACCAGGTGTGCATCAGCATCAGCAGTATTTGGTGTTCACACAAACACAGCAGCACAATCAGCACAATCAAATGCACACTGAACAACAGCAGCAGCCGCTGCACCAGCAACAGCAGCAGCCGCACCAGCAGCAACAGCAGCAGCCACACGTGCAACAGCCGCCGCAACATACTCAGCATGCCTTTCAGGTGCATGGCCAGGAGAAAATGCAGCTGCCGCCCTTTGGGGGTCACCAGCAGCAACTGGCGTTCCAACAGAATCAGGCTCAGGGGTATTCTCAGGTGGACCCGCAACAAGGGCATCACCCGGACCAACATGGGCTGCAGCAGTCGGATCAACAGCACCAGCAGCATCAACAGCGACAAGAGCATCAGAATCAACAATGGGGTGAACTGATTCCAGCAACATACAATCAGTCTCTTATTCATCACCTGCAACTGTCGCCGCAACAGCCACAGCAACAACCAGGGCGGCAAGTGCAGCAGCAATCACAGCAGAAAGGGCAGCAGTGCAGCGAGGAGGGTGCATGCCTGTCTCGTCAGTATCAAGAACTCAAGGTGTCGCAAGAGCCATGGCAGCAGCAACAATGGTCCTGGCAGCAGCAGCAGCAGCAACCGTGGGAGCACCAGCCTCAAGCACCACGATTGCAACAGCAGCAGCAGCAGCAGCAGCAGCAGCTACAACAGCACCTGTCGAAAAATCAGCAGCAGCAGAACTACCATCACCAACACCAGCTAAAACATAATTCTCCACATCATTTTCAGCAGCAGCAGCAGCAGCAGCAGCAGCAGCAGCAGCAGCAGCAGCAGCAGCAGCAGCAGCAGCAGCAGCAGCAGCAGGAGCAGCGAGAAGACGAAACCAAAAGAGAGGCGAAGCGTCCGTTTCTCGACCATGCAACAAGAATGCTTCCCTTGCGTATTCCAACCTTGCCCCACAAACACCCGATAAACATTTCACATCTGCCCTTTCAACCACACAGGCCACTTAGCAGCCCCGCACTTAACAGCCCGGCACACTGTTCCACCGACTCAAATCAGCAGTCGCCCCTGCTCCTTTCCATTCCGCCTCTCACACGCCCCATCACGCCTCTACAGTGCGTCAGTCAGTCCCCACCTGCTGCACTGTCAGGATCCCACTCGTGGCCTCCCCCAGATGCGCCCTCCCTGCAGCGACACAGATTAGAACGTAACTCGTCAACCCAAACCTGTGGTGCGTTTCCTCCGTGTCAGAGCAGGTTCTTGCTTGATGTGAGTCAAGGAGGGAGTGTGGGTCAGGATGGGTTGGGGCAGGGAGGCGGGAATGTGATGAGTGGTGTGGAGGTATCATTTGAGTCGGCTCAAAAGTCACCTCATAGCAGGGTCTCGTTCGACGGGAGTCGAGGAGGGAATGTGGAAGGGGTTCCGGATCAGGATGGGTTGGTGCAGGGAGGAGGGAATATGATGGGTGGTGTGGAGAGGATGGATGGGTTGCGGGGGGCGCAAGGTCTAGATGAACGGTTTCAGCACCAGCAGGAGCAGCAGCAACAGCAGCAGCAGCACAGGCAGGCGCAACATGAGCAGCAGGGACTGGTGCAGATGCAAGTGCACTGTCAGTTTCAGCACTCATTCCCTCAGGGACAACACCAGCAGCTCTATGCCACTGCTCCCAACAACTGTCTTCAGAGTAACAACCATGAGTCCCTTCATAGCCAGCAGCACCACGAACAACATTACCACCAGCACCAGCAGGAGCAGCAGCAGCAGCAGCAGCACCACCACCACCAGCAGCACCATCAGCAGCATCAGGAGCAACAGGAGCAACAACAACAGCACCAGCAGCACCAACAGCAGGAGCAGCAGCCGCAGCAAGAATTGCATCCGGAAAACCCCAACAGCACTCTGTTGCACGCTTCGTGCACGTGCCAGCACGTGAACCACCACCACCACCACCAGCACCAGCACCACCCTCCATCAGGTTCATCACCTGGTCAATCCACTTTCGAGTCGATTGAAAAGTCATTTCACCACCACGCGTCATCCGCCTCCCTGTCAGCTCCCAGCAGCATACCCCCTGTTTCCATGCCGTCGCTGATTCCTGGAGGGCAAGATATGCAGATGGGGGATGTGAGGGAGAGTGCAGTTCATCAGGAGCAACATCATTTGGAGAACAGGACACATCCCTTCCATCCTATCACAGAACCACAGCCCTTTCAGTCTGGCTCGCAGCAACTGCAATGCGTGAATCAGCTGTCGCAGCACATTCCCAAGCCCATGCATGGCATTTCACCATATCCTGGAGCCCAATCACAGCAAGTACTAACAGGTTCGTTACCGTCATATTATGTGCCATCAGGTGACATGGTTTCAATAGCCACTTCATCAGGAGCCATGCCACTGCAAGCCGTGTCATCAGAAGCCACGTCGTCAGGAGTCATGGCAGCAGGAGCACTTACTTCACGAGCTGTTCAATGTCCATCAGGTTTCTCTGCTAGAACTATGCCATCAGATGGCATGATGGTGTGCGCATCAAGTAACAATTCAGCGGGCGGGAATTCAAATCAGCAACAGCATGAGGAGCAACCTGGGTATCAGCTAGAGCCATTTCAACAGCAACAGCAGCAAGGGGAATGGGTTCAGCAACATCAGCATCAGCAGATGCTGGAGACCAGAGCAACCTTTCCCCGTGGGGGAGATCAAAGCTCCCAATCACTGCTAGAGCTACGGTACATGGAACAGCAGCAGCAGGAGTGGTCTCAGGAACAGCAGCAGCAGCAGCAAACTCCTTTTTCTGGGGCACAGCAACAGCATGATCTTGAGGAGGCTTGGAGGGTACTAGAAGAAGAGCAACAACTAACACCTAACCCATTGCCTAGCCACTCACATTCGCTAGGTCCCAGCCAGCAACTCTCGGAGCCTCAACAACGTCTGCCTGAATGTCAGGCGCACACTACAAATGAAGAGCAGCAAGATCAGGGCTGCTGTACGGATGGAATTCCAACACCTGTCCTGACGTTCAAGCAGGATATGGATGGGGTTACAGACAGTCCTACGTTTTATCCTTCGTTTTCCTTGGGTGAAGGGGAGTCACCACCTCTTATGGGATCAAACTCCTGCTTAGAGTCTGTGGACAAGCAGGTCCTCTAAATAATGTTGCATTTATGCAGTTCAGGTCAGCTGTACCACTGTACCCATTCATGGATGCTTGCTTCGAGCAATCTTCATGTGTGGTAGAAGTGTTGCTTACTTCAGTGTACCATCTCATTTTTTTGCCGTGGACAACCTTGGTGCATGAAGTATTGCTGCAACCCCATCTTTTGAAAGAGCGCTGAAGAGAATGTGAAGAACTGTCTATCCAAGTTTCTTGCTTGAATCTAGAAAAAAAAAAAATATCAGCATTTTTCCTGAACGGACAGTATTAAAACGAGGGTCTAGATTTGCCAGCGGGAGGTTCAGAATTTTTTTTTGAACCAGGCTTGCCAGCGCGAAAGTGTTGGCAGGCGAAAACCTGGATTTCGTGCGGAGACTTATCTTCTGCAGTAACAGCTCACCAGGGTTTAGGGTTTCGGGTGGCAAATGTGCACCGTCGCTTTAAAGCGACGGTGCACATTTGCCACCCGAACCCCTAAACCCTGGCGACCAGTTACTGCGGTCGAAAATTCCCCGCACGAATTCCAGATTTTCGCCAGCCAACACCTTCGCGCTGGCAAGCCTGGTTCAGAACAAAAACTTCTGAACCTCCGCTTGTCAAATCTAGACCCTCGTTTTAAGGGTGTGTCAGATTCGAAATCGTCGTAATCCGACTGGCCGGTTTTGGCGAAAGTAACAAGGTTGCAACGGTCGCAAATATTCTCGACGAGCTCGCATAATCCGGCCACTTCTCGTAAATTTAATGGCCGTTTCTAAAAGTCGACATCAATCCGACGTGTGAGTCGACTCGAATTCGGCCAAGATGTCGACTTGTCAATGCAGCAGTAATCCTGCGACGTCACATGTTTACGCCAGCCACTCAACGTGTCATCCAGCTCGCAACATCCACTATTTATAATCCAGCTCCGAATCTGAGCCACGCTTCGGAGCTGGGCTAGAGAACGCGTTGATGATTGAGGCTGTCAATAGACCTTGCTTGAACTATCAGCATAATGCACGGTAGATAAAATGAGCACGTTGCTTGAAGCTGCTCAGTAACCTGAGCCTGGTGAATGATTGAGCCTGTTCAGAGGTCAGAACATTTAGCCTGGTTGAAAGTGAGGCCGCTCTATCCGCATCAACTTGCGATAAAGACTTAGTCCAGTGTAAGAACGCCTTGAGCTGTCGACGAATTTGATGTTGCTTAAAAAATGAGACATCAGCGAGCCTGTCAGAGCTGGAAAAAGCCTAGCTGCTCGCTGGTGACCTCTGCATAACCAAGCAGCCGCAGGATAAAGATCCACAATGCTAATCTGGGTTAGACTGTTTTCAGAAGCAAAGACTATCCGTTAGGCTGTCTACGATGTGGGTTGGACTGTCACTTGACTACATGGGTTAGATTACGGTTCCTAACGAAACCTCATCTTAGTTAGGCTGTCATCTAGAAATCCAGGACTAGGAGAGCAGAAGTCGAAACCACAAGAGCTATCGGAGCCAAACATTCCTATGAAGTACACCTCATTGCTGCTGTATTTTTTCCTGTCACAGTGCCAGCTTGGAATACCGAAGCTGACTCACATCCCATGAACATTTCGTGGAAGGTGGGCTGTTTCTATAAGTTTCGTATTGAACGCATTTTGATTGGGTAACTCGGCATTCAGCGGAGCTGTCCCAAACGCAGACAACGCCACATCACCAGACAATCCTGGCCACTAAGCACCCGCGCCGTGCATCTTATCGTTTTCTTCCAGCATTTGAGCAGCGACCGCGCCGCTCAACCTCCAATGTATTGATCAGTTCGAGGCGACATTGAGGTTGGACCGCTGCATCTTGTGGCTGTCCTTCCACGTGTTCTGGCCTTGTTCACTTTCACCGTTGTTTCATGCCATCTCACCATAACTCTTCCCTGGCGTCAGCGAATCAACAGCCATCGAGCGTCGATACGAAGCGTCGGCTGACCCGACAGTTTCTCAAGGCCGTTCGATCTGACGTAGACATTGATCCTCGTCATGAGATGAAACCAAGGGAGATGCAATTTCGGTTGAATTACCCCAACCGCATCACCAGCAGCATGCAGCAGTCACAAGGCAGGGATCGATGAGAATGACCTCCCGCCCCAGCCAGCCATACCTTCTCGAGTTCCCAAATCGTGAATTGTGATCTATGCCACCACCATGCCCGTTCATCGGACAGATCCATTTCATACAGATCAGTCATCGGACAGCCGTGACTAGGCGTCAGAGTTCCTTCGGCGAAACCGAGGGAGAGGAAAGCCGTTTTCATTGTCGTCCATACTCCTCCTGTCGAGCCCTGAAGCCAAAGCTCCTAATCAGAGCGTTAGTTGACTTGCTTCTTCCTAAGCTTGCCTGAATCAGCCAAGACTGAAGAGAACATGGCTGGTCTCACCACCTCCTCTCAAGGTGCTCTTGGTTTTTTGTGCTGTTTCCATCTACGACGTTCGTGTCAATATTGCGCGGAATTGTAATGATGTGAAGTCAAATAGATCGAGCCCTGCTCAAAGGAACTCTGGTTTCCCCCATTTTGCCCGAGCAGTTGCCACGGCCGTAGCGCGCGTCGCTGCATCAGCATCCACGTCATCTTCGCAACCCGCGAGCTCCCTTTCGCAATCGTTGTCTTCGAGAATCTCAGCGGCCTCGCCTCTGCGACTCGCTGCGTCGTCGCGGAGAGCCTCGACCCAGAGAAGGCACGCGATCGCCACTGACCGGCGTAAGATCTCCAGTCTGACCCGGGTGTTATAAGTCGAATTTTTAGTCGACACAAAAATTGTAAGATCGTCAGAGTCTGAGCCGGGAAAGCAGTGCTACGCTTCTAGCTACTAAGTTTTTTTGGTTTACGAGTTATTGAATCGGACGTTGTGAGAAGTCACTCAGATTCTAGGACGACAAAGTGCTAGTACAGACCTCTAAGCCTTTTAAATTGACGGTCAGTCAGATATACCTTCTACCTGCTCCTTTGTCCATCGGCCGTTCTGGCTCACGTTACAGTTGCACAAGGAGATAACAAAGAGGGTAAGGTCAAGACTCAACAGGACAAGGACGAGGAGGAGGAGAGCACCCGTGATGACGTCCCTGTTCCAAGTGCCTTCGAGGTGCGTTTCTGGGCGTGCGATTCTGTTTTCCTGTACTCTTTGTTATATTTGCCAGCAGAGGTATGATGCAGCGGTACAAGTGACACCACTGATGACTTCCTTGCTCGACTTTGAAGGCTCTGAATCCTGTCATTCACTTCTTCATTCCCCCGGCATGACGACTGCAGCGTCCAGGCGCTGCTGCTGGGGATCTGCGACAAGACCCGCTGATGCTTCCTGCTCCAAGTTACGAGTAAATAAGTTCTTTCATTTCTTCGTCCTTCTCTCCCCCCCCCCCCTTCCATCTTCCCCGGCCGTGGCGCCCTCAGATCCAGTCGCTGCTGATGGAACTCTGTGACGAGACCAAGATCGCCGAGCTCAGAATCAAGGTACGACCAACGAAGAGAACACGTCTACTCAAGTCCATTGTAACGAGGTGACTTTTGAGTGGTCTCAAAAGTCACTCACTTCGCTGCTGATGGACCTCTGTGACGAGACCAAGATCGCCGAGCTCAGCATCAAGGTACGTTTCACAGAATGGAAAAAAGAAGGAAGAAACAAGCAATCCAATGAAGTCTAACGCGCTTTATTTCAGTTCGATAAAGCCTTTCTACCACGTCAGATGTGTCCTTTTTTCGCTGGCTTCTTCATGCCAACAGATGCCACACCTTGCTCGTTTCCATCTTCCCATGTCCCACCTGCCGGAATCCATTAGATCGGCAAGATGGAGCTACACGTGCGGAGGGACGTGGGCGGGGTCAAGGCCGCGCAGGCGCAAGCCTATGCGCCGCACGCCCCCCTTCCCCCCATGTTCGACTCGCTTTCGCCCGCATCTCTGACTGCTGCCGCGGCTACTCCTGCGCCTGTTGCTGCGCCTCCTGCTGCGGATGAGAGCGAGGCTGGCGTGGACGAAGGGCTTCAATACGTGACCTCGCCGCGGGTGAGTTGACGACCAAAGCCAGTGGAAAAGTGGCTTAGCTTTTTCTAGACTCGCTTTCTCCCGCGTCCCTGGCTGCTGCCGCTGCCCCTCCTGCGCCTGTTGATGTGCCTGTTGCTGCGGAGGAGAGCGAGGCAGGCGTGGATGAAGGGCTCCAATACGTGACCTCGCCGCGGGTGAGTTGAGAGATAAACCCAGTGGCAAATGTCGTAGCTGTTTTGTTTTGGTGCTGTTGCTCCTTCGCAGCCTGTTTCTGAGCCTCCTGCTGCGGCTTATAACTAATCAGGTGTGGATGAAGCGCTTCAATTCGTTGTGCATATTCTTCTCCTCGTGCTCCCTGTTCAGTCAACGTGCTTCCTCCAACTTCCCCAATCCACCCTCCTCTCTCCCCCTTCGTTCAACCCTCTTTTCGACAGGTGGGCATCATGCGTCGTGGTCGGCAGGTCAAGGGAAAGAAGGGCAAGCCTCTAGTCAACGAGGTGAGAATGAGCTGGTTGAGAAGGTCAAACTGGTCAACGAGGTCAAGCTGGTCAACTCCGGTCAACGAGGTCAAGCTGGTCAACGAGGTCAAAAGCGTGACAATGAGATCAGGCTGAGAGACGGGAAGGCGTCGAAAGGGAGAGCTTTGGGGAAGGAATGTGACCCAAAGGAGAGTGACGTGGATCTGGAGGAGTGTTGGCAGCTAAATGGGAAGTGTTGCGTGTGCGTTGCGACCAAGTGCGTCATGCCATTCTGGGTGCAACTTACAGGGCGTTGGCACTGTTGCATGTGCCTTGCATCCACGTACTATGGATTTACACTCGTAACACTGGTAACATGGCACCCGTTTTCACATAGAACGTATTTGGCTCTCGTGTGTCATGTGCTGCTGTTTGTTTCTTTCCTCTGTCAGGGCTCGGAGATAAAGAAGGGGCAGGTGGTGTGCTATCTAGAGCAGCTTGGCACACAACTCGCTATCGAGGTATGGCCCTCCTGGAAATGTTTCATTGTCTTGTGTGTGCCCCATCAGGCGATTCTCCCACAGCATGCCTGCTGTGCTCTCCCAATTCTACAGTGTTTTCATGGCCCTCTCATGACAGCAACGCCCTCTTGTGCTCCCCTGTTCCCATGTGGTGCCATGTGTCACTTGGTGTAACCCAGTCGGAGAATGCTGGAGAGGTGGTCAAATTCCTGGTGGAGGATGGGGATGCGGTCGGTTATGGCGATCAACTCATTGCAATCCGGCCGTCGTTTCCTGGAATCAAGAAGCTTGCACTGTAGATTAGAACTGACCAGATTTGCTTTACGTTTTGAGCTAGTAAATGCCCCACCATCCATGAAATAAAATAATATAATGTTGTCAGCAACAAATGGAGTTTCTCTCATTCGTAGCAGTTGAACAGTAAAAATTCAAATTCATTAAGTTAGCGAATAGGTTTACGTAAAACTAGCAGCATACAGGTGAGTTTTGGTCTAGATCTATTATGGCCATAACGTGTGGCAAATCTATGCGAAAAAAGTTGTCAACATCACATGCAAAGATCATGTAACGGAACCGTCATTGAAAAGGACGTCACATCAGCTTTTCCTGCCACAAGCTTCAGCTTGCTATCACACAGTGCACACTCGAATTCACAGTACTCCACTCGAGTCTTTCCAGTAGCTTGATTGATAGGGTCCGTTGAATCTTGATTCGCGAGCCGCACTGCTCGTCCTCGTAGTTTGCGAATAAGCAATGGACGACGACGAACTCAACGCGTTCTTTCGCGAAGCCTCGGCGACAGAGCCCGTGGTGTTCGTGAACGGCCGGCGGTTCGTGCTTCCCGCGGGTCACGCCGACACCACGCTGCTGCAGTTCCTGCGCGGTACGGCCGAGGCCCGCCTTGCCTCTCCCAAACTTGCGTAGTGGCTTTTGAATCAACTTATAGTTACGTTGATGTTTTTTAGCTTATTGGGAACGCTTTTGTTTTATCAGCTTTTATTGTTCAAGGTTCAGCCGGGTGTTTGTCGGTTGTCGCCTTTTTTTGTTCTTAGCGGGTCACGCGCGACGTCTCGTGTTTCTGACGCTAACTCCATCTCGTGCTTCGTGTGGCTGACGATTCTGACCACTAGTAGCATCCAGCTTCCCCCTTCTTTTCTTCCCGTCCCCGTTTCCCCCCACAACGTCACAGACAATGGTCTGACAGGCAGAAACTGGGGTGCGGGAAGGGCGGGAGTCGGGTGTGCACTGTAAGACTTTCCTTTTTTCCTTTTCCAACCTTTTCCAACCCCTCCTTCCCTCCCCCCCCCTCCCTACTCCCCGTTCCCCCCCACAACGCCACAGACAACGGCATGACAGGCACGAAGCTGGGGTGCGGGGAGGGCGGGTGCGGTGCGTGCACTGTAATGGTCTCGCGGGTAGACGGGGGAACGGGCAGAATTAGGTGAGCATGGTGGTGCATCCGTGCTTGCGCATTGGGAGTAAGTCAGGAGGAGGGCGGAGTGGATGCCTCTCATGCACTGTCAAGTCCCAGCTGTTCTTTCTCAAATCTTCAGTATTCCCTCTTGTTCCCTCTTGTAACCTTCAGATTCACTTCACCACTTCGTTGGAACCCATGTTTCACAAATTGAAGTGAAGTGTAACCCAATGTTTCACAAATTGAAGTGAAGTGTAACCCAATGTTTCCCCTCCCAACCCCGATCTCGCCCACCCCACCAGCCACAGTGCCGTCAACGCGTGCCTAGCCCCACTATACAGCGTGGAGGGGGCAGCTGTAGTCACAGTGGAGGGCATCGGCAGCACGCGGGGGAGGCTGCATCCGGTGCAGGCGGCTCTGTCCTCCTCACACGGCTCGCAGTGTGGTTTCTGCACGCCTGGGTTTGTCATGTCCATGTATGCTCTGCTCCGCTCCTCTTCCTCTGCTGCCTCTGCCTCCTCCTCTGCCTCCTCCTCTGCTTCCTCCTCCTGTCTTTCCTCTTCCTCTTCCCCCTCTTCCCTGCTGCCTTCCAAGGCGGAGATAGAGGAGGCCATATCGGGCAACCTGTGCCGCTGCACCGGCTACCGCCCCATTCTCGAGGCCTTCCGCACTTTTGCTCGTGGCGACGCTGCTGCCTATGCTGCTGACGCTGCTGCTCATGCTTCTGCTTCTCTTCGTGTTTCACATGCTGCTTCTGAAATGGCTCTTCAAGATGGTCTTATTGATGGGCACCTTGGGGCAGCAGTTTGCCCTTCCACTGGCCTGCCTTGTTCGTGCGGGAAAGTTTCAGTTGCCCTAAGGAACGAGGCCAAGTGCTGTGAAGATGGCAGCTGCGGCAAAGCCAAGCCCTGCTCGTTAGGAGTATCAGGGGCAGCAGCGTCATCGCCAGCAGCAGCTGATCCAGCAGCAGCAGCAGCACTATCCAAAGTTCAAGCAGCAGCAGCAGCGAGTGGCATGGAAGCTGACCTGCTGGGAGCATCCGAGCCGATCTTCCCTCCCGAGTTACTGAGGCGATCCCAGCTCCCACTGCCCCTGTGCCTTGGGGATTGTAAATCCCTGCAACTGCATGCTTTTGCCAGCGCTGCTGCCACGGTCAGCAGCAGCAGCAGCAAGGATAGAAGCAGGGCCGTGTGGTTTCGGCCAATCACGCTGCGCCAGCTGTTGGCGCTACGAGAAGCGTTTCCTGCAGCCAAGGTGGTGGCGGGGAACACGGAGGTCGGCGTGGAGATGCGGTTCAAGGGGCTCAGGTGAGGTTCGAGGGGGTGCCGAGAGGTGATGTGGGGTTCAAGGGAATAAGTTTAATTGTGCCCGTCAATCCCTGTTCCGTCTTTCCGTCCCGATTCCGCCCATCCCCCATTCTCTCCCACTACTCCTGCCCAAACCTCCTCTCTTTCTTCCATCCATTCCCTTCACCACATCGTCTTTCCTCCGTCGTCGTTGCCTCTCTCCCCCACGCCCCTCCTTCCCCTCCCTCCCCCACGCCCCTCCTTCCCCTCCTTCCTCTCGCCCGCCCCTGATGCTGAAGGGTGTTTTTGAGATTTCTCAAAAACGCCCCTCCTTCCCCTCCCTCCCTCTCGCCTGCCCCCCTCTGGTCCCTCTTCCATTGCGTCTGTCTCTTCCCCTTTCCCATCTCTCCCTCTCCCAGACCTCCAGCCTACATCCACGTGGCAGCCATCCCTGCGCTCTCAGAAATTGGCCAATCAGAGCGCGGCATCACTATCGGGGCAGCAGCCTCACTGTCCGCCCTGCGCCAAGCCATGCTGGCAGTAGTGGGGAGTGTGGCAGATCACAAGACAGCTGTGTGTGCTGCTATAGCGGAACAACTGAGGTGGTTCGCAGGAGTGCAGGTACGGACATTCGCCTAAGATTTCACCCATCGGCTCAGTTGCTATGCTGAAGGTTCCTTGGCCTTGTGTGGCTGTGGGGGGGGCAGCTGCCTCCCTGTCCGCCCTGCGCCAAGCCATGCTGGCAGCAGAGCAGCTGCAGCGCGTGCCAGCTCACAAGACAGCTGTGTGTGCTGCTATAGTCGGTAGGCTGTCCTTGCAGTGTGCCAGCTAAGGTGGTTCGTTGACCCATGGGAGATTCCCATGCCGGACTACTTCTCTTGAAGGAGCCCATGTACCCTACCGACCATGTGTGACGTTTGCCCGTCCTTCTCTCCCACCTTCCATTGACCTCTCCCTTGGAGTATTGGTAACATGGCAAAGTGAGTCAGTAGCACCATATCTGGTGCTGCACGCCTTTCTTCCCCATTCCTCATTAACGAACCCCCTCCATTTTTTAGGCTCCTCAAGGATGTCCCTACCTTGCACCTCGCTCCTTTTTCAGATTCGCAACGTGGCAACGCTAGCTGGTAACATCGTTACAGCGAGCCCCATATCCGACCTCAACCCCATCCTCATCGCTGCCAACGCGACGTTCCACCTCGCCAGGCTGGCACCCAAGGCCGCTGACGTGGCAGATGCTGACATGGCAGCAAGTGCTGACGTGGTCAAGGCCGAGCGATCCTCCCGTCCAATCGAGCTACGACAGGTGGCGGCACGGGATTTCTTCAAGGGGTACCGGAAGGTGGATCTGAGGGAGGGGGAGGTCTTTACAGCAGTGTTTATTCCATGGTAAGGGGAAACCTCAAGCCATCATGTGCATTGGAGTTTGTTCCCCTCGAATCCTTGTGAATTCTAAAGAGTAGTTGTGGCCTCTTTAACTGATCGCATCCCCCTGATTTGATGTCACCCTTTTACCCAGGACTCGTCCCAACGAGCACACGGTGGCATACAAGCAGGCACACCGCAAGGATGACGACATTGCTCTCGTGAATGCCGCCCTGCGCGTGCTGCTCTCCCCTCCCAACCGAGGTGGGTTCCCATCCCATCCCAATCCGAGTGGGTGGGTGCCCGCTGCCCATGCCAACATGAAAGAGGTAACTGTGAGTCGAGTCAAAGGGCAAGCAGGCAAAAGGCAAGGACAACGACATTGCTCTTGTCAATGCCGCCCTGCGCGTGCTGCTCTCCCCTCCCACTCCAGGTGCCCTTCCGCTCCTCCATCCACCCGTCCACCCATCCGCCCATACGCCCATGTTTTGAGTTGTTTCAAAGCCTGGGTCACCTCGTTGGTACATTGTCTCTTTCTGAGCCAATATTTGAGGCGCCTAAATCTCTTCTCAGAATATACACTGCCTCTTTCTGAACCGACTGACCTGCAAGGAGCTGCAGTCACTTCTCCGTTCCTCCGTTTCACCTCCATTCTCCCCTGTTGTCCACCCATTCCCCCACCTTCCCCCATCCAGACGCCCCTCCCTCAGTCCTTGACTGCTCGCTCGTGCACTTACAATGCCCTCTTCTCGCCCCTTCGTCCCCCTTTCCAGACGCCCCTCTCTCAGTCCTTGACTGCTCGCTCGTATTCGGAGGCGTGGCAGCAACAACAGTATCAGCCCACCGCACTCAGCAACACCTGCTCACCCGCCCCTGGACTCAGGATATCCTCAAGGGTCATCAATGCAGCAACACCCTTCCCATCCGTCCCGCTTTTCCCCCCTCTTCCCCCATACAGACGCCCCTCCCTCAGTTCTCGAGTGCTCGCTCGTATTCGGAGGCGTGGCAGCAACAACAGTATCAGCCCACCGCACGCAGCAACACCTGCTCGGCCGCTCCTGGACTCAAGAAACCCTTCAGGTGGCGCTTCAGGTGCTTCAGGAGGAGATATGCATACCTGAGAACGCACCTGGCGGCATGCCTGAGTTCAGGGGATCCCTCGTTCTCTCCTTCTTCTTCAAGTTCTTTCTGCTTGTGGCCCACCGTGTGAATTGTCAGTCGCAGCAGCAGCTGCCAGGGAAAATGGAAACGGGGGCAGAGGGAGGGGCAGAGGCAGAGGGAGGGGCAGGAGCAGGCTCGGAAGGAGAGAGCACCCTCACAACCACCAGCACCACAACCAACGCCAGCAGCAGCAGCAGCAACGATGCAGCTTCCGTGTGGCCGCCCCCCTCCTACCTGTCCGCTTTGGACTCTCTCCCTCGCCCCTATCCCCGCGGCATGCAAGCATGGGAGGCCAGACCCCTGGCAGAGGGCGCTGCTACTGGCTCTGGGAGTGAGGGAGGAGGAGGGGAGGCAGGGGCGGTGGTGGGGGTGCCGGCCGTTCACCTCTCTGCTGACTTGCAGGTGACAGGAGAGGCGGAATACGCAGACGACACGCCTCTCCCCCCCTCTGCCCTGCATGGCGCTCTTGTCCTCAGCACACGCCCCCACGCTCGCATTCTCTCCATCGACCAATCAGAGGCCGCCACCTGTCCGGGCTTTGTGGGGATGTTTGGAGCCAAGGATGTGCCCGGTAGCAACCGGTTTGGTGCGGTGGAGCACGATGAGGAGGTGTTTGCTTCGGAGATTGTCCACTGTGTGGGGCAGGTGGGTGTGGGGCATGTGTGGAAGGGGCAAGTATGGGAAGGGCAGATATGGTAGGGGCAGGGGGGGGGCTGCGGTTGCATATTCACCTACCTCCCTTTCTTGATTATTCAACTCCACCAGCTTCAATATTTCTTCCTTCCCGGCAGTAAAATTCTCAAACCCTTTGCGGCTGACTTCTTTCTTCTTCCTCTGGTTACCCCATTATTTTCTTCTGCCCGTTGGCAGATCATTGCAGTGGTTGTTGCCGACACTCACGACCACGCTCGGGCAGCTGCAAATAAGGTCAAAGTGGTCTACGAGGATCTGCCCGCCATTCTCACCATCCAGGAAGCCCTTGCTTCGGGCAGCTTTCACAAATTCCCGTTCTCGGGCGGGCAGACCGAAAGAAACCTCCTCAGGGTCCCAAACCCCCCTGTGAAAACCGATCAAGAAAACGCCTCAGAAGAGAACAACAAAGTCAAATCCTCCCCGTCCGATTCAGCAAGCATCCAAGTGCTCGCCGCCCGGACCGGGTCCTCCGTCTCCCCTGCTGACGTGGAATCCGTCCTGGCTGACGTGTCCCAATGCCCATTGGTACTTGAAGGCGAGGTGGCGATGGGAGGGCAGGAGCACTTCTATCTTGAACCCAACACCTGCGTGGTTTGGCCTGTGGACGGGGGGAGGGAAGTCCATATGGTGTGCTCCACCCAAGCACCCACACACCACCAGAAGGATGTCGCTGCTGTGCTGGGGATTCCCATGCACAGGGTGGTTTCGCGGGTGAAGCGGCTGGGAGGGGGGTTTGGGGGGAAGGAGACGCGGAGCGTGCTGGTGGCGGCGGCGGCGTGTGTGCCGGCGTGGCGGTTGAATAGAGCTGTGCGGATCACATTGGATAGGGATGATGATATGAAGGTCACGGGGCAGCGACACCCTTTTTACGGCAAGTTCAAGGTTAGTGAGTGTGATGCTTCGTGTCAGGTACTAGATGAGATGCCGGCGTGGCGGTTGAATAGGGCTGTGCGGATCACGGTGGATAGGGATGATGACATGAAGGTCACGGGGCTGCGACACCCTTTTCACGGCAAATACAAGGTGAGATTTTAATCGGCAGTGCATGGCATGGCGGGGCATGGCATAGCCCGGTTGCAGAATTCTGTGAGGATCACGTTGAACAGGGATGATGATATGAAGGTCACGGGGCAAAGGCACCCGTTTTACGGCAAATACAAGGTGAGTGATTTGGCGGGTTGGCAGCAGGTTGTAAGGTGAGATGGTAATAGCATGGCATGGCATGGCATGGCATGGCATGGCGCAGCTTGCATCAACAACCTGTCACTCGTCTCTCTTGCCTGCATATCGCCCCCCTTTGCCTCCCTTCTCTCCCCCTCTCTCGTCAGGTGGGCTTCACCCCTTCTGGTCGTCTCGTGGCCCTGCAAATCCACCTGGTCTCCAACGCCGGCTGCATGCTCGATCTCTCAGCAGCGATGCTAGAGCGAGCGCTCTTCCACTGTGACTCGGTCTACACCGCACCGCACATGCACGCGCGGGGGCACATGGCTCGCACGCACCTGATAGTCCCCCTCTCAACCCGCCTCCCCCCTTTTCCCGTCCTCCTCTCACCCGTTCTGAACAGGTGGGCTTCACCCCTTCAGGTCATCTCGTGGCCCTGCAAGTCCTGCTCGTGTCGAACGCCGGCTGCACGCTCGATCTCTCAGCAGCAGTCCTCGAGCGAGCTCTCTTCCACTGTGACTCGGCCTACTCAGCACCGCACATGCATGCCCGGGGGCGCATGGCTCGCACGCACCTGCCCTCCAACACAGCCTTCCGGGGGTTCGGCGGGCCGCAGGGGATGATGGTGATGGAGAGTGCTATTGACCACGTGGCGAGGACTGTTGGGAAGAGCCCGGAAGAAATTAGGGTGAGTGTGAGTGTGAATGGGAGTGTGAGTGTGAATGAGAGTGTGAGTGTGAATGGGAGTGTGAGTGTGAGTGTGAGTGTGAATGGGAGTGTGAGTGTGAGTGTGAGTGTGAATGTGAGCGTGAGCCTCTTGCATGGCCCGCACGCACCTGCCCTCCAACACGGCCTTCCGGGGGGTTGGTTGGGGGACCGCAGAGGATACTGGTGATAGAGAGTGCCATCGGTCACGTCCCCAGGACCCTTGGGAAGCGCGCGGAAGAGATAAGGGTGAGTGCCTGTCTGCGTTCAGACGTCTCAAGTCAGGGTGAGTGTGAGTGGGTGTCACGCTGGGAGTTTCAGCTTATGAGTCGAGTCACACCCTGCAGTTGGCTTACGAGTCGAGTCAACGCACATTTCACCGCTTCTACTGCATCTTCAATCACTCCTTTCCTCTCTCCTGCTCCCCGTTCCTTTAGTTTCGGAACCTCCAACAAGAGGGCTACACCTTGCACTTCGGCCAACCTCTGACCCACAACCTGGCTCTTCCCAGCCCCTTCCTCTTCCCACCCCCTTCCTCTTCCCACCCCCTTCCTCTTCCCTCACTTCTAACCTTCCCCCCGTCTGCCTGTAGTTTCTGAACCTCGAACCAGAGGGCTACACCCTTCATTTTGGCCAGTCCCTGAGGCACAACCCAACACTTCCCAACGACTTCCTCTTCCCGTCCCCCCTCCCCCCTCCCCCCTCCCCTCTCCCCTCAACCCCCTGCTCACCCCCCCCGGTTCCTGCAGTTTCTGAACCTCCAACCAGAGGGCTACACGCTGCATTTCGGCCAGCCCCTAACTCACAACCTGATGCACCGAATCTGGATACAGCTGCTCCGCTCCTCCTCCTTCGAATCCCGCCGAACCGAAGTCAACGCGTACAGCTCGACAAGCCGGTGGCGAAAGAAAGGACTCGCAATGATTCCATCCCCACCAAACTCAACCTCTCTTGCCCTGTGCTCTTCTTTCCTTTCCCTTCCCTTCCCCTCCCATCCCCCCTTCCCTCCTGCCTCTTTCCTTTCCTTTCAGTTTCTGAACCTCCAACCAGAGGGCTACACCCTCCACTTCGGCCAGCCTCTAACGCACAACCCGATGCACCGAATCTGGACGCAGCTGCTCCACTCCTCCTCCTTTGAATCCCGCCGAACCAACATCGACACATACAACTCGACAAGCCGGTGGCGAAAGAAAGGCCTCGCGATGATCCCCACCAAGTTTGGCATTTCGTTTACTGCCAAGTTTCTGAACCAGGGCGGGGCGCTGGTGCATGTGTATACGGACGGAACGGTGCTGGTGACACACGGAGGGGTGGAGATGGGTCAGGGGCTGCACACCAAGTGTGCTCAGATTGCTGCTCAGACCTTGGGAGTGCCGCTGTCAAATGTGTTCATATCTGAAACTAGCACTGATAAGGTGAGGTTATAGCAAGCAATGAGGGGTGGAGATGGGTCAGGGGCTTCATACCAAGTGCGCTCAGATCGCTGCTCAGACCTTGCTGTGGAATGTGTTTTTTTCTCTCAGACCAGCAGGATCCGTGCTGGTCTCAGATAAGGTACTCTAACCTCATACTTTGAATGTGTTTTTCTCTCCAATGGCCCTGGCCTTGAACTCGTTCATACTTTTGAACCCTGAATCTCAGACGACTTTTGAGACGCCTCAAAAGAGCCTTCCTGTTGCCCTCCTACCGGCCCCTCTCACAGGTACCCAACACCACTCCCACGGGCCTGGCCTTGAACTCCTCTTGAACTCGATCATACTTATGAACCCTGAATCTCAGACAGTTGTTGAAAAGCCTTTAAAAAACCTTCCTGCTGCCCTCCTACCGCTCCCTCTCACAGGTACACAACTCCTCTCCCACAGGCCTGGGCTTGAACTCGTTCATACTTATGAACCCTGAATCCCAGTCGACTGTTGAAAAGCCTTTAAAAACCCTTCCTGCTGCGCTCCTACCGCCTCCTCTCACAGGTACCCAACACCTCTCCCACGGCCGCATCAGCATCGTCAGACATCTACGGACGGGCGGTTTTGGAAGCTTGTGAGGAGATCAAGCGTCGGATGGAGCCAATCAGGCAGCAGTACCCTGAGGAGACGTTCGGGCAGGTGAGATGAAACGGTACAAGTGAGATGAAACGATACAGGTGAGATGAAACGGTACAAGTGAGATGAAACGATACAGGTGAGATGAAACGGTACAAGTGAGATGAAACGATACAGGTGAGATGAAACGGTACAAGTGAGATGAAACGATACAGGTGAGATGAAACGGGACTGGCGGGATGAAGCAATACAGGTGAGCTGAAACGGTATTGGTGGTATGAAACGTTGTAGCTGAGATGAAACGTGGTATGAAACAGTATACCCTCCACATGCCCCCGATATACCGCTCAAGGGCCTCCCATGCAACCCCTTCTTCCCCCCTCTTTGCCAGATTGCCGACCGGTGCTACAGAGAACGAACAAGCCTGTCAGCGCAGGGATTCTTCGCCACCCCCAACATCGGATTCGACTGGGCAACTGCCTCCGCCTCCCCTTTTGCCTACTTCACATCCACCCCTCTGTTTCCCCCTGCACCCTCCCCTGGTCCTTCCAGATTGCCGATCGATGCTACAGAGAACGCATAAACCTGTCAGCGCAGGGATTCTTTGCCACCCCCAACATCGAATTCGACTGGGCAACAGCCTCCGGCTCCCCCTTCGCCTACTTCACGTTCGGAGCAGCGGTGGCAGAGGTGGTGGTAGATGTGCTGACTGGGGAGTGGGTGGCACCGCGAGTTGATGTTCTCATGGATGTGGGGCGGTCACTCAACCCAGCCATTGACATTGGACAGGTGAGCCTGGGCCTGGATAGAGGGGGTGGGGGGGCGTTGGTGCAGGGCTGCATGGGGTGATTGAGGAGAGCAATTGGGGCGACAGCACCCACCATTGGGGAAAGTGAGTTTTTGAGACGTCTCAAAAAACTCACTCTCTACACGCGACAACACCACCGGTGGGTGGCGCCTGGACCACTCTTAAACTGTGGGGGAGTTCTCAAAATTCTGTATTGTCTCTTCTCCGCCCCCCATATCCCCTGCAGATAGAGGGGGCCTTTGTGCGGGGTATGCGGTGGCCGGTGATCGAGGAGAGCAAGTGGAGTGGTTGGCGCCTGGATCACTCCTCACGTGTCGGAGTTTTCGTTATCTTTATTCATTTCCTCCGCAAAACCTCTACCCTGTGCAGATAGAGGGGGCGTTTGTACAAGGAATGGGGTGGTCGGTGATTGAGGAGAGCAAGTGGGGTGACAGCGCTCACCCATGGGTAGCGCCTGGCTCGCTCTTCACGTGTGGGCCCGGCACGTACAAGATCCCTGCCGCTTCTGATATTCCCACAGACTTGCGAGTCACTCTGCTGGCTGTGAGTGCGTGTGGGAGTTTGAGGTAAGGGGGTGAAGATGGAATGGTCGTCTCTTACTTCACTTCCCCTTCCCCATGCCTTCGCCTATTCCCCTGTCACTTCGCACCTTTCTTTGCACCTTTCTCCTTGCTCAGCCCCCCTTGTCTTTTCTTTTTTTTTTCCTCCTTCCACCCTGTTTTTCCACCTTCCTCCTTTGGCCCCCCCTCCCCTGCCACAACAGGACTCCCCCAATCCACACGCAGTGCTCTCATCCAAAGCGGTCGGCGAGCCGCCCTTCTTCCTCGGCTCATCCGTCATGTGGGCCATAAAAGACGCCATCTACGCCGCCCGGAAGGACGCTGGCCACACTGGCTTCTTTCGTCTCGACTCTCCCGCCACCCCAGAGAGAATTCGTCTGGCGTGTGTTGATCAGCTTACAGAGCCCTTCTGTGGCCCAAATGTCGTGTCACGGCTCAGCGTGTAAGTTGTGAGGATTTGCCTGGCGTGTGCTGATCAGCTGAGAGAGCCGTTCTGTGAGCTGAATGACGTGACATGCCTAGCGTGTAACGCCTTGTGCAACCCACCTGTATGTGTAACCGTTGGCATCATTGGTCCGCTGTGCAGTATTGTACAGCTACATTCACTTCTCACCATCGAAATTATTGAATATTATGTCTGCAATGTAATTGCGTACGTCCAGTGCCAGTGGTCTAGTGGTAGAATAGCACCCTGCCATGTGCCCGGTGCAGACCCGGGTTCGATTCCCGGCTGGCACAGCTGTTTTGCTCCAATCCGCTCTCTTTTCACACACATCCACACAATCCACCCACCTGCTTGTTTCTCCAAGAGTAACTTCATATCTCCAGGTGATCTCCACGTGAGGATGACCTGAAGACTCAGATTCCATGTGAGGAGGACAGCATAATGACTCAAATCCACATGAGGCTGTCATGCACACTAGCAATCTCCGGATTCTCTTGCCTCAGGTTATCCAGCCCTACATCCAAGCGCACATCTTCTTATGTATGATGTGATATGCAGCGCTATGAAATCACTCCTTACATTACCTACCAGTAGTTGCAGGATCCAACTGACATTGACATTACTGGCACATGTGGCTCTACCTGCCCTACCTACAAACAACGCCCTCCACCCCAACAATTCACGTAAGCTCCCGTTACACAAAGCGCTCGTCCATGATTCCATTTTTGTTCCGGACATGCTTTCTAACGGAAGTTCTCTTTCAGACAAACCGGCGTCTGAGGCACCTCAGAAGATTTCCTTAAAACAAACCCGGCATTTGTGGTATCAGAGGATGAGCTTGTCTGCATCGGGTGAGGGTAGCGCCGCAACACTGCCTGTGATCTCCTGCAAGGTGAGCAGCACTGAGTGCGCGTACTTGGCTTGCCTGGGGAGGGGAAGATTGGAACAGGGCGATGGAGGGGAGGGGTGCGAAGGTGCCTTAAAGCCGAAGAGGGAGGGCAGACTGCTTGACTGCTTTGTACCACTCCATGCAAACTCGTGCAAGGTGAGAAAGCAGTTGTGAGTGGTACTGCTTGTGGGCAGTTGTGACAGACGCCTACATCTGTCGCACACCATACCTCTTCTCTGTGTCGGCTGGACCGATAAGACTTGATGTACCCATCTGCCTGCCTCTTCTCTGTGCTTGCCGTGTACATCCCACAGCACTCGGTAGACTCACACACGCTGGCTCCTCTCTGTGAGCTTGCCGCTACCTCTCTCACAGAAAGGTTCCCTGTCTTTGCAGGCTCAATACCATGTTTCTCCCTCCCCAACAATACCTCTTCTCAGTGAGCTTGGGGCTAGGCCGGTAGTACTTGAGATACTCATCCCACGGCACCACTTAGTGCTGAGTTGACTTACACACACACACACACACACACACACACACACACACACACACACACACACACACACCACCACCACCACCACCACCACCACCAGCACACGCCATACCTTTTCTCTGTGAGCTTGGGGCTGGGCCGGTAGTACTTGAGATACCCATCCCACGGCACCTTCTTGATCCCCGCCCTCCTAGCGATCAGCTCCCGCACCCTGCCATGAGCTCACATGGGGATGCGAGAGGAGGGGGAGAGGAGGTCGCGGATGAAAAAGAGACAAGTGTATATGGGTGACGCATCAGCAAGGGACCATCCCAAGGCACCACCTCGATTCCCGCCCTCCGCGCAATCAGCTCCTGCACCCTGCAGTGTGGGGTGGGCACGTGGGAGGGGAGAGGGCGCAGATGAGGAAGAGACAAGTCCATTTTTGAGTCGACTCAAAAGTCCATTTGGCTGACCAGCATTGAATTGACTCACACACTTCGCGTCCTCTTCTGGGACAGCTTAACTCACAACTCACGCAAATGTCTCTCACCTTTCGGAGAATTCGATTGCCGACTCTCCTGGTTGGATGTACCGCGGTTCCATGAACCACACGTCACACACCATAGCTGACTTGACTCACGCACGCCACCACTCGTACAGCTGTTTCAACCCAGCACTCGTACCGTCTCTCACCGTTCAGAGAAATCGATTGCTGATTCCCCTGGTTGGATGTACTGCGGTTCCATGAACCACACGTCACACACCACCGCCCACGATGTCATGAGACGCACAAGGTGCATGGTGAAGGATTGCCTGGGGGTGTGATGAGAGGGTTTAGGAAATGGGGAGCATGGAAAAGACGGGGAGTGAAGGATTTTTCCGTTTTTCTTTCCCTTCCAACGGCAAGAAGAAATTTTGTAATAGAAAAGTGCAGTATAGTGGGTGGGCAACAGGGAGAGGGAGGGAGACAGGAACGGAGGGAAAGACGGTGGGGCATAAGCGAAGGGACGGATGGACGAAGGGACGGAGGGTGGGGTGGGGCACAGCACAAGAGGAGGGAGGGAGGAAGGGCCGTACTGGCGGCTGTTCCAGAAGGCATCGACGAAGGGCTTAAGATGGGAACAATATGAGAACGGAGCATGAGATAACCCGACGGTGGGGCATGGGGGCAGGAGGGCTAAGGAGCAAGGGGGGGGTGGGGGTAGGAGGGCTAAGGAGCAAGGGGGGGGTGGGGGTAGGAGGGCTAAGGAGCAAGGGGGGGGTGGGGGTAGGAGGGCTAAGGAGCAAGGGGGGGGTGGGGGTAGGAGGGCTAAGGAGCAAGGGGGGGGTGGGGGTAGGCGGGCTAAGGAGCAAGGGGGGGGGTGGGGGTAGGAGGGCTAAGGAGCAAGGGGGGGGTGGGGGTAGGAGGGCTAAGGAGCAAGGGGGGGGTGGGGGTAGGCGGGCTAAGGAGCAAGGGGGGGGTGGGGGTAGGCGGGCTAAGGAGCAAGGGGGGGGTGGGGGTAGGCGGGCTAAGGAGCAAGGGGGGGGTGGGGGTAGGCGGGCTAAGGAGCAAGGGGGGGGTGGGGGTAGGCGGGCTAAGGAGCAAGGGGGGGGGTGGGGGTAGGCGGGAGGGCCGTACTGGCGGCTGTTCCAGAAGGCATCGACGAATGTCTTGTTGTACTTGATGGCGATGGGGCACACCGCACAGTCCAGCTCGAACGCTCCCTGCATGAATGCATGAGAGGGTGTGAAGGAGGGAAGGGTATGGGGAGGGGGAGAAGACGGTGAATGGACGGAAGGTGGTCTTGTTGTACTTGATGGCGATGGGCACACGGCACAGTCCAGCTCGAATGCTCCCTGCTAACATGCATGCATGCATGCGGGGGAGGGAGGGAGGAAGAGAGGGAGGGTGGATGGTGCATGTATGGAAGATGCGTGCTCAACACAACGGGTGGCGATGCGGCAGAGGGCACAGTTCCACTGGAGAGGGAGATGCGTTGCTGAAGAGGTTAAAGACTCTCTTAACCGCCATGTGGAAGTTGCTTCAAAGATGTCTACACCAATCTCGTACGCTAACAAACTTTGTTTCTTGGTATCTCCTATGATTTGTCTACTCCTTGCAGGTCGTTCCAAAAAACGGAGTTGTAAGCATATGAAATTGGTGTAGACATAGAGAAGTAAGCATATAAAGCATCCTTCACTTGGCGGTTATGTGAGCCTATCAACCTCTCTCCGGCACATGCATCTCCCTCTCCATCCCCATAGTGCATGGTGAGGGAAGAGAGAGGAGAGGAAGGGAGAGGCACGATAGATAAATGTTACACTACATGCATGGTGAGGGACCAATGGACTGCTTCCATGCTTGAACTCATACCTGCGCCAAGTTGCCAAGTTCCCATACCACTGCATTCTGTCACGATTGATTTCAGCAAGCAACATTGATACCAGAGCATATGCGCCCGCTTGCCTTGACGCACCTTCTTGAACATGACTGTATACTCGTTATTAACACATGTGCCCTCGGGGAATATAAGCAGCGGGTTGGCATCCGCCCTAGTAACATGCTGCTTAAGCCTGTAAGGGGTAAATAGGCATTTCTCAGGACAGACAACACATACGGAAACAAAAGTACAGGATCAAGTCAAGACACATTCCAGATTACAGACCAAATATTCAAGTTAAGGGAGAGTTTCCAGCCAAAAAGGGATAAAGTTTTTTTTTGGATAGAACAACAAGTCTTCTGTAATGTACCTGGCTAGGCACCTACTTGTTTGTGACAATGGCTCGGTCCTTGGCTTCTGTGCGGTTGAACCAGATGCACCCCACACTCTCTAACACGGTCTTCTGCAGCAGCCCTGCTCACAGAGGGAGAAATCAGTGTGGTGCACAACGGTTGGGCGGAGTAGAGAAGCTGGAACACGTCATGATGGATCAGTCCTTGGCTTCTGTGCGGTTGAACCAGATGCACCCCACACTCTCCAGCACGGTCTTCTGCAGCAGCCCTGCTCACATAGGAGAAGGAGAGGTGTATAGCGGTTGGGAGGTGCTCCCTACATTGAAATAACTTACTTTTGAGAATTCTCAAAAGTGATTTCAAGAAGGAGAGGTGTATAGCGGTTGGGAGGTGCTCCCTACATTGAAATAACTTACTTTTGAGAATTCTCAAAAGTGATTTCAAGAAGGAGAGGTGTATAGCGGTTGGGAGGTGCTCCCTACATTGAAATCACTTTTGAGAATTCTCAAAAGTGATTTCAAGAAGGAGAGATGTATAGCGGTTGGGAGGTGCTCCAACCCCACATGCACCAACCCACCCCTGGTGCTTATGCATGATGACGGAACACCCCCCAGCACCCCACACACACACACACACACCACCCCATACGGAACAGCACCCCCCTCCACTCCACCCCACCCCACCCACCCCACACACACCAACCCAGCCCTGGTGCTTCTGCATGATGACGGCAAAGGCAGTGAGCTGCTCTAGAATGATACATGGACCCATGGACCCATAAGACCCTGACTTGCAAGTTGCAACCCATACGTCATACCCTCCTCCACCCCACCCGCACGCACCGACCCATCCCTGGTGCTTCTGCATGATGACGGCAAAGGCAGTGAGCTGCTCTTGAATGATGCACGGAACAACCACCCAGCAATGGCTATGGCCCACGATCCAAACTGTACACACCATTGAGCACCCCACACACACCACTCCATACCGAGCACCAACCCTCTCCACCCTGCACGCACCGACCCAGCCCTGGTGCTTCTGCATGATGACAGCAAAGGCGGTGAGCTGCTCTAGAATGATGAAGTCAATCATCGACGTGTGGTTCGCCACGTACACCTGTTATGGGCGGAGGCAAGACGAAGAGGACAATACAGACTGTCTGTCTCTGACGTGTTGCTTGATTCACATCACAGGCACGGGTGCAAAGGCAGTGAGCTGCTCTAGACTGATAAAGTCGATCATTGACGTGTGGTTTGCCACGTACGCCTGTTATGGGCGGAGGCAGGCAGGCAAGACGGAGAGAACAAGACAGAGAGTATGAACGCCAGTTGTTGACGTGTGGATCGACTCAAAGGCTCGGACGGACAGGCGGTGAGCTGCTCTAGAATGATGAAGTCGATCATTGATGTGAGCTTCGCCCACCACACTGGCCTAGGCCCATGGTACTTCTTGACGCCCATCCATGGCGCCCATGGTACTTCTTGACGCCCATCCATGGCGGCCATGGTACTTCTTGACGCCCATCCATGGCGCCCATGGTACCACTCAGCTACTGCTGCCACACTGACAGACGTGCAATGACTCACCTCCATCACACATGCCATGCCATGAGAACCGAGAGCTAAGCCCACCTGGTTGGCCCTGCGCACAGGCCTAGGCCCGTGATACTTGATGACGCCCATCCATTGTGTGAATCACCAACTGCCACACCCACAAGTGCAACGAGTCACCTCCAACCCACACATGCCATGCCATGCCATGAGAACCGGGAGCCATGCTCACCTGGTTGGCCCGACGCACGGGTCTAGGCCCGTGATACTTGATGACGCCCGTCCATGATGCCACAAACACGCCACACATGAACTCCACCAGCCCTCGCTGTGATGGGGGTGAGGATGGGAGGAGGGCGCGGAAGGGAGTGAGAGTAAGAATGGGTGGAAAAGTGAAGGACAAAAAAAAACAAAACACACACACACACAAACACACACACGAAACCTTACCTCTAGGCTGCGACGCAGCTTGTCATATCCGGCGAATATGAAGTGGATGGGGATGAAGAGTGAGAGGAAGATGACCCACCCCAGCAGCAGCAGCACCAGCCTGGCGTGCGGAAGGGAAGATATACGTGAGGAACATATGGGGATGAGATGATGGGGTGAGGATGAGATGATGGGGTGGGGATGAGATGATGGGGTGAGGATGAGATGATGGGGTGGGGATGAGATGATGGGGTGGGGATGAGATGATGGGGTGGGGATGAGATGATGGGGTGGGGATGAGATGATGGGGTGGGGATGAGATGATGGGGTGGGGATGAGATGATGGGGTGGGGATGAGATGATGGGGTGGGGATGAGATGATGGGGTGGGGATGAGATGATGGGGTGGGGATGAGATGATGGGGTGGGGATGAGATGATGGGGTGGGGATGAGATGATGGGGTGGGGATGAGATGATGGGGTGGGGATGAGATGATGGGGTGGGGATGAGATGATGGGGTGGGGATGAGATGAGGGGTGGGGATGAGATGATGGGGTGGGGATGAGATGATGGGGTGGGGATGAGATGATGGGGTGGGGATGAGATGATGGGGTGGGGATGAGGTGGGGATGAGATGATGGGGTGGGGATGAGATGATGGGGTGGGGATGAGATGATGGGGTGGGGATGAGATGATGGGGTGGGGATGAGATGATGGGGTGGGGATGAGATGATGGGGTGGGGATGAGATGATGGGGTGGGGATGAGATGATGGGGTAGGGATGAGATGATGGGGTGGGGATGAGATGATGGGGTGGGGATGAGATGATGGGGTGGGGATGAGATGATGGGGTGGGGATGAGATGATGGGGTGGGGATGAGATGATGGGGTGGGGATGAGATGATGGGGTGGGGATGAGATGATGGGGTGGGGATGAGATGATGGGGTGGGGATGAGATGATGGGGTGGGGATGAGATGATGGGGTGGGGATGAGATGATGGGGTGGGGATGAGATGATGGGGTGGGGATGAGATGATGGAGTGGGGATGAATGAAAGAAATGGGAAAGCATGGTGATCTCACCCCAGCAAGGGAAGAGGAAGGCGTAGCGACTCAGCACAGCACAGCACAGCACAGCACCGCACAGCAATGCAGCAGGGCGGGAAGAGTACAAGCAGTACCAACAGCAGGGCGAGAAGAGTACAAGCAGTACCAACAGCAGGGCGAGAGCAACGAGGCACGTGGCTGTGTGCGTGATGAGGAAGCATAGCGACCTCGCCGAATGGGTGCTTACTACCAGATGGGGACGAGGATGGCGTAGGGGAAAACCACACTGAAGCACCAGAGGGGGGAATTCAGCCACAGTACCAATTACAGGCGAGAGCAGGCGAGGATGGGTGCTCACCGGATGGGGAAGAGGATGACGTAGCGAATCACCACGCCAAGGCACCAGAGGGGGAAGAGGTAGAGGTTCCAGTTCCACGGCTCTGGCTCGTTGGACTTGAAACAGCGCCAAAAGGAGTCCTGCAGGGCCGGTATGCGGACGACAGGGGGGAGGGAGGGAGGGAAGAAGGGAGGGGGAGGTGGAGAGAGGTAGAGGTTCCAGTTCCACGGCTCTGGCTCGTTGGACTTGAAACAGCGCCAAAAGGAGTCCTGCAGGGCCGATTGGCATGGAGAGAGGTGGGGGGATGGGAGGGAGGAGAAGGGGGGGGGGGGAGGGGAGGGGACGAGTGGGGTGGGCGAGTGCATGGTCTCTGAAGAGAGTGCGTGGAATCGAGATTCAATCAGTCAAGACAGATGGCTCGACTCAGATTTGTTGTTTAAGGGCGGATTCGATCGCAGCAAGCCAACTGATTTCGTAAGTCAACATCGTGTCTAGATCTAAATGGATCTAACAAGATTCAATCAGTCAAGACAGATGGCTCGACTCAGATTTCGTAAGTCAACATCACAATCGAACTTGCTGTCAGCTATAGCACGGGAATCTGCTGCCTTTTGAGCTGTCTGCTCTGCTCTAACAACGCAGTCTGGTGCTGTTTCACACTCGCACTCACATCGACTATGGCCCCAGCTGCTTCGTTGAGAGGTGCTGAGATGTCCAGAAGCTCGTTGCTGAAGGCAAACACAGGCAGAGAAGGACGAGAACAAGAGCAACAGACAACTTTTAAGATGTCCCAACTGCAGCGAGAATTGACACTATGGCCCCTGCAGCTTCGTTCAGAGGTGCTGAGGTGTCCAGAAGCTCGTTGCTGAAAGACAAGCACAGCCGGAGCAGAAAGGAGACAAGAAACAGGAACGAGAAACAAAACACAGAATGGGAGTCTATTGAGAGGAAAGGCGAGCGGCGCACAGATTCAGTTTGCTGAGCGGTTGGCGGCGGGGCAGGGCGAGGGGGTGGGTACCACCAGGTCTGGCGTGGTGCGGCTTGGTTCTAACTCCTAAGTCGGCTCAAAACAATAGCAGGGAGCGAGGAGAGGGCGAGGACGGGGCATCGTCATCGTTGCTTACAGAAGCAATTTGCTGCGGTTGGCGGAGGGGCAGGGCGAGGCGGTGGTTTCCACCAGCAGGTGTGGCGTGGTCTTAACCCCACCCAAAACAGAAGCGGGGAGCAAGAGGGAGAGAATGCGCGTCACTCACAGCAGCAGTTTGCTGCAGCGGTTGGCGGAGGGGCAGGGCGAGGCGGTGGTTTCCACCAGCAGGTCCTCCACGTCGCGCTGATACCGAGGGAGCTCCGCTGCTGTGGGGCCAAAGAGAGGGCTCTCGCTGCCCTTCCTGGTTGGATGAGGGGTGGTTTGAAAGGGTGGGGGACGGGGAAGAGAGGAATTGTTCGGGAGGGCGGTGGTTTCCACCAGCAGGTCCTCCACGTCGCGCTGATACCGAGGGAGCTCCGCTGCCGTGGGGCCGAACAGAGGGCTCTTGCTGCCCTTCCTGGCGAGAAGGGGAGGTGGGGGGAAGGAGGGGGGGTGTAATAGGGGGGATGGGGGAGCGGGAAGAGGGGTTGTTGGAAACGGGCGACGGGCAGCGGAGGGGACTTAGAAGTTCTCTGCTGCCGCGCGGACGAGCAGGGGGCTCTCGCTGCCCTTCCTGGTGGGGGGAGGGAGGGGGAAAAAGGGGTGGAGGTGACGGGGAGACAGACAGACGAGGAGCCAACGGTCGCTTGCCTACAGTTGCTTGCGGTCAGTCGCAATCGTCAGACACAAGTAACAAGATATTTCAATTGTAAATAACAGTTGTTGATTGTTAATCGCGTACCATCTTTGCTGCGTGGCGTCTCGATACAAGGCCATCCGATATTTAAAATCCTGCCGCTTTTCCGAACTATAAATCCGGTCGAGGAACGATATCTGTCGCTACTCAGCAGAAGCAGGAACGAAAACGGAGGCTCGAAATCCGAGGCACTACCTGACCTGACTACTAATCAGTGACTAATTCAGAGACGAAATAAGCACGGCTTAGCCAATCAGACGGCGATCGGAGTACCGGGATGCGTTATCATTCGCTGGGAGTGGAAATTGTCATAATAATAGGCTTGAGTGTCAGGCCGTCGAGAAACATTCGCCTTCTCAAGACCAAGGAACCCTAATGAGTTATGATACTCTAACAGTCACAACGCATTCACTGGGAAGAAAGATTCCCGACTTCAGTTTCGATTAATCGCTGTTCGCCGTCGATGTTTCAGGGAGGACGATCTAGATTCTAGAATCTAGACTCCTGGCTCTCGCTAGGAACTGTCGAATCGGCGAAATCGAGGGAACACCAGCCAACCTGCCTGCCTTCGTCAAAGGGAACTGCGGCGAGAAACCCAAAAAAAAAAGAACAAAAACAAAAAAAAAAAACAAAACAGCCAGTGTTCGGGTTAAAAAGGAGTCCAAAGGTTTTCCTCGAGGTTTGATAGGAGTGTTTGTTCCAGTTTCAGAAGTACCCTTGGAGCATCTGGAATAAAACCATCCTCTGTGTGCAGTGTGGCGCATCTCACCGTAACGAGGATCAAGCTACGCAGCGTATATTAGTAGTTTTCTGTGCTGATCTCCCAATTCCACACTACCTTCCCACCGCCTCGCCCCCCGCCCACCACCTTGCCTCCGCGTCGCGTTTCATTCTTGCCGTTTCTTTTTACTCCAGACCGCCACGGTCTACCATTGTTTCGCCACGCGAGTTACCGTCGATCTCTTCTCCGCGGTTCGCTAGTTGCTTTCACGCCAGACGACGAGCGACGAGCGACGAGATGAGAGGTCACAGGGGCGCGATCTCTGCGGTATCGCGCGTCGCGTCCTCTCTGGTCCGTAGCCACGTCAGCATCCACCTGCTCACACCTTCGTACCGTCGCGCAAATTTAACTTATACTCCCTCCCGCACCTCCCGCTCCCCTCGCTCCGCCCACTCCTCCCGCAACCCTCTCAGGCGCGGGTCGCCGTTCAGCCCTCCCCCGATGCTGTCGCCAGCAGCGCCGCATGCGCGCGGCATTCCGCGCAAAGCGCCGCCTCCCCCTCCTCCGCTTTCGCCTTCCGCCTGTCCTTTGCGCGCGGAGTGCGCACTCGCCCGAAACTGCCCGTCGTGCTGACAGCGGTAAGATCTGGGAAGTGGCACGTTTAGCCTGCTCATTTAGGACGCCTCGAAACAAAACCCCCGTTCTTGTTTCCCTTCTTCAGGAAATTGAAGGCCTCGGATACGCGGGTGACGTGGTGAAGGTGCCAGCTGGCTTCGCGCGCAACAAGCTCATCCCCCAGAAGGCCGCGCTCCCCGCCATCCCCAAGTTCCTGCGCCAGGTGCAACAGGCCAAGGACGCGCAGGGGGAGGCGCAGGGGGAGGCGCAGGGGGAGGCGCGGGGGGAGGCACGGGGGCAGGCGGAGGGGGAGGCGCGCGGGGAAGCGCGGGAGGAGACGCAGGGGAAGGGGGGTGGTGGGGGGGGAGGGGGCGAGGAGGGGGGTGAGGTGGTGACGATAGAGGAGAGAGTGAAGGAGGCCGAGGAGATTGCAAGACGACTCGACAGCCTGCGATTGGTCTGTTGCCTCCTTCACTAACCTCCCCCACTCCTCAGTCTCCTCTCTTCCCTCTAGGGGTGAAAAGTGAAACTTTTTGTTAGCCATATTCCTATCAGCCACCATACTCTCTATTTTCACTGTCTCAGCTCTCATTTACTCAGCCGCGATCCCCTCCTCTTCTATTCTCTCGTCTCCCTTTCTGCTCCCGCACAATCTCATCCCTCTCACTCTCTTCCTTCTCACTCTCTTCCTTCTCACTCTCTTCCCCATCCCTCGCCTCGCAGTCCATCCGGGCCGTCACACCCAAGAGATCCTCCGAACTGCGCCAACCAATCACGCAGCGCCACATCATCAGCGAGGTTCGGCGTCAGTTCGGCATCCAGCTATCCGAGGCAAATGTACCTCTGTCCGCTCCACTCTCATCCATCGGGGATTTCGAAGTGCCGCTGAGGTTCCCTCGCTCTGTTCCGCTGCCGGGGGAGAGAGAGCAGATTCAGCTGGCTGTGCGTGTGAGGAGATGTTGATTCATTTGTGGTAGATTTCAAGAGAGGGGGTGATTGACGGTGGATGTCAGGGTAGGGGGTGCAAGGCAACTGAATTGAGAGCAGGTTGAGCTGGCCGTGCGTGTGGGGAGATGTTGACTGCTGGGAGGAGGATGCCAGGAGAAGGGGTGACTGACTGACGGTAGGTGTCAGGATAAGGGGGGGGGGCCTCGCTCTGTTCCGCTGCCGGGGGAGAGAGAGCAGGTTCAGCTGGCCGTGCGTGTGAGGAAATGTGGATCGAGTGGGTCTCAGAAAGCTGTGATGATGCAAACATGCATTAGAGTGTGTTCCTACGGCCTCGTATCAGGCAACCTCATATCAGATTCGCGTCGAACCGCACTAAAACGCATTGAACCGTAGTCGAACACACCGAAACGTACTTCACCACGCGAAGCTGATACGAGGTGTGTCTGATACGCGGTGTAGGAACACGCTCTTAGGTGGACTGATGGAGAAGGTTCTTTGTGTGGCCAGTATTGTTCAGTTGTACCTACACTACAGCTGCCGAGTACCGCGTTAAGCCTGCGATTTAGAAGAATCAAAATTGATGCTATATTGAATGGATGTAACATCATCATGAGCTAGTGGCCTAGACAAACACCAAGGTTGCAGTGCCGTGCCATCCATGAGAGGCAGTCAGCCGGATTCAAGCGGCTCTAGTATTGTACTCCTGGTACTCCTGAGAAGAGAGGTACGAGAGGTATGGTTATGGTACTCCTGGTAAATGGCCATGACACCATACCACCATAACAGTCAGAGACACTCAAAGACATGATGCTTCAGTAGCAGTATCATGTATGTCGTTTCCGTCATCCCCCGTCGCCATCCCCTTTCTAGGGGACAAAATGCGTCAGTCCTGACGGGAAAGGATCTATCCGCCCTTACTCCTCTCCTCCATCCACGTGGAAGCCTTCTAGTGGTCGCCAGTCCAGCAATTTCAGCACCTGGATCTCCATCCCCACCAGTGAATCCGCCGTGATTCGCGCTACAGCTGCCAGTTGGCTGGCTCGCGGCACCGCGTCTTGGCTCTCCTGGCCCTTAATCGCCACCCACAGACACGTGGCGAGCACCACCCGGAGCGCGTCCGCCGCCACGTCAGTCGGGCGGAGCTTCCGCAATATGCGCTGGAGCATGTGGAAGGCCAGCGCTTGCGCGCTGCTAGAAGCGAGATGGAGCCGCGTGCACCATGATTGGAGCACCCGTTTCAGCCGAGCCGCGGCGGTTTGGCCGAGGGCAGGGCCATCTGACGTGGGCGCTGGTTGCAGCTGACGTGGCTGCGGCGGCTGCTGCTGCTGCAAATCAGACATCGACCTTTTCCGGTCGACTCGCAAAGACGCTGCGTTAGTATCACCACCCGTTGTAGCTGCACCGTGTACGTTCACATTCGCGGCTTCGGCCACTTGCCAGCACGTTACGCAACACTCAGATCCGTCAACTCCGTTTTCCGTCCGTCTACGTTTAAGTGACGGTTCTTGGGCCGCGTCGGCTACACGTGTCGCCTCTGACGTTCCGTTTCCGCGAAGGCCCGCAACCTCCGGGATCTGCGGAAAGAGTTGCAGGACCGTTGAACCTTCTTGTTTGAACGGCTCAGATTGAATAGCCGGTTGATGCTGTGGATGCGGACGGTTCTGATGCTGCTGACTGGCGAGAAGCATCGCCGGCTGATGCAAAATAGTTGTCTGATGCAGCTGCGAAAGCTGCTCGTAGCTGTTACCTCTTGTAACACCCACAGGTTCGCAACACTCCGTGGTGACTCCACTCGCGGGAGACGCGCCGTCAGGGCCGCCGCTATCCCCGCTGCAGTTTGAGTCGATACGATGCATCCCGGGACCTAGTTGGTCACCATATACATAAGAATCCCGAGCCGCTACACTCCATCCTCGACCACCGTCAACCAGTCCAGCAGAATACAATCCAGCGTGGCAAACGTCGAGCAAACGAGCGCTCGCCACGTTATTCAGCGACACGTCAGCTGCTGCAGACCCCACCGTCGCGTGGGTTAGGAGACCGGCGGCCGTGAAACCCGAGGAGCGGCAGCTATGACAGAAGACTAAAGGGAGCGTGAGAGCCGTGGGAAATCCGAGAAACTGCACGTGAGTGGGTTGGTGGCAGGAGCAGCAGAGAAGCGCGCGCGGGTGCTTCATTACGAGAGCGTTCGCCACGTGGACTGCCTGGTCGCACGCGATGCACAGGTGAGCGCCGTCCGCGGCGCAATGCACGGCGGCGGGGGAGGGGCAGAGAACGCAAGGGGTTGAAGTGAAGAGGAGCGGTAGAGGCGGCATCGCGTGCGACTGAGGAGGGTAATTTGAGGGAGCCTGAGCTGTGAGCCACTGCGCGCTGTGGATATCCATTCCTAAATTTCCTTTGTCAGTGACTGCTTATACCGGAAACGTTAAGGAGTTTAAGAGTTGCGCGCCTGATTCACGAACAAAGTGAGAGCGAAACGGGTCAAGAGGAAGACCACCTGCGTTAGTGGTCTAGAAAATTACTTCGTGTAAATGTAAGGTAGGTGGCTATCTAAGGCGTCTACGAAGACGAGACGTGAACGTCCTTGTGAAAGAATACGGTAGGTAATCTACTAAACTGAATCTGGTTCGGAGAGACGACTCGTCCCAAAATTGACTTGTGGTGCCACGCGTCATGCATCGACAACCACAGAGCGACAACGTGTATCGGGGAACTGCTGATTACGGTCTGTCGAATCGAAGTTCTAGGCGCACTACTAGAAGCATTGCTATCAATATTTACCACGACTTCCGCGATGGCAGGCACGCATCCTGCTTCTCGAATTATTTCTTGGCTGCTCCACTATTTGGAGCCTTTGTGGCATCATGAAAAAACATGGTGCAAAATGATCTATCCTGTGTACGCGAATAACTGGAAGCAGTAGTTTCTGCTGTTCAACCATGGGGAAAGAAATGTCTATGGTTTAGAAATTAGCAGTAGAACTCAAGATACGTGCAAACGCTGCTCGGCTCGAGTCGAGGGCCACGCCGCAAGAATGTTCTTTTTTCGCTTGTGGTTCTGTTGCTTCTTGAACAAGCAGATTGCGTCCTGCTCGATCGGGCGCGCACCAAGTGATTCATGACACGTGTACTGCAATCATCAGGCAAGTGATCGTGGTCGGGCGACCGGTGGGCGGAGCAGGATGAACAAATGGCGGCAAATGGATGTGGAATGAGTTGACGGGAGGCTGGCAGCTTCAAAAAGGCTGACGGAAAACCCCAGGGCCGCGTTCGACGATGTGTTTCTCGTCAAGCGTGTGGTTTGGTTTGGTATGTGGTTGGGGCTTCTCCAATTTCTTCGTTCGCGGAATACACGTCATCCACGTGCAGCAGCACATGTGTAAGAAGAGCAAATGGAAGCAACACTATCCATCCTGTGGTTACCCGCTATCCAAGCCCAAGGAAGACACGAATCGACGACAGCCAGCATGCTTGCGCTCCGGAGATAAGGTGTTGCCGTGATTTTCCCTGACCCCCCTGACCCTGGATGCCTGGACACCATTCATTCGGCCAACGTTGATTTCTTTGCCCCCCCCACCTCCCCCAACATTTGGATTCACATCAACCGCATCTCGCGCGCCTCGGTTGCTGCGAGAAAAATCAGTTCACGCGGCGCCATACAACCTCCTAACCCAACCACCCTGCATTCTGTCCCTCCCCTTCGACGCGAATCGAGGAGCGAATGCTGCGCTGGCTTCCTTTGCCCTGATGCATGGCGACAGCTCATCACGGACCCAGATCCGTGGGAGGTGACATGGCTGGAAGACGTGAAGTGACGTCACCTCCCTTTGCGTTTAAATTATGGGGTTTGGGTGGTGGTGGCGGACCTGTGACATGCGCATTTCTCGCTAAAGCAAAGGGCACTTTGTAACGGCTGCCGGTGGGTACATTTATCTTAGCGCTGAGGCATAAGCTTGTACGAGAAGGTTCGGTGTGAATCCGTTATGCTTATATGCAACGCATGCCCATACATAAAATGTGCAAATTTAGAAAGCTTGCTTTCTCTTACTTATGATTTGACATCGTTCTCATTTCAACTGGGCAAATTACATCATGCATCTCGAGTTAGGAAACAGAATTGCTAATACCTACATGTTATTATATTACGTAGCAATAATTGTACTAGCTAATAATCCTGATCCTTGCTATGTAGCATGCTACTGGCGCTCGATCGTCTTGTGCAAACGGCGTCCGTGATGTCCATCAACGTTGGGGCGGGGGGTGGGAGAGTTGTGTGAGCCGTCGGAAAAATGAGAGACGTGGGTGGAGGGAAATGAGCTCCAACCCACGATTTGTAGTTGGAGAAGGGCGTTTAGCGCGCTTCGACGATGCCAAAACATGCGTTACAAGCAACTGCGCGCTCGAAATACGTAATCTTGAAAAACACTCCGTGTGTTTAAAATAAAATTTTGCATGGATTTTGTAGTCATGCACCTTTTCTCCTTTCGCCAACTGAAGTGCTACCTGGAAACTTAACATGTGCTATTGTGCTGAAATCAAATACAGGTACCATACGGTATGTCAAATACACAGGGGGGCTTACGTCAAAGTGGGAGCTTGTGGTCTTACACATGCAGTGGTGTTCAGTTACTATATATCTTCCATAATCTTCTTCATTTGCTCGAGCGTGACAAAGAGGATGAGCGAAAAGGGGCCTTGCCGGACAATGGTGGGGATGAGGCCCTGTAAGGGAGAGCAAATGAAAGCAACACGGGGGATGAGGAGGCGACAGGGCATGAGAGCACGGACTACAACATAAAGACGCCATGTAAGGATGTTCAAGTGATGAATACCTGATGCCCAGGATACCCCGCGTATGCACTGCCAGCCGTCTGCAGTGCCATCCCCCAGCCCTGCCAGTGACTGCATGAGACATCCCCAAAGGCAACAAGCCAACTTGCTCGAGCCACCACACTATACTATGCAAGCGGGCCTTCAAGCAAGTTAGTCTTCAAGGTGTGCGCAACACATCCAAGGGATTCGAGGCGAGCAATGCACCACCCACACACCCACCCACACACCTTGCATATCAGCAACTCAGAAACCCACCTTGTACAGCGCGAGTGGCCCTTCCAACCGGATGGTCTTCATGGCGCAATCCAAGGGGCCCGAGTAAGGAGCTGCCCCCCCGCCCTCCGGCTTGTGCATGTTCATGAGGCGCGTCTTCACCACGTCAAAGGGGTTCGAGGCCAGCGATGCAAAGATGGCTGCTGTGAATGCCGCCACTGTGTGCGCGGCAAGGCCTTCTTTCATGTAGCCCCCGGCTATGAGGCTCTCCTTGGCCTGATCGTACGTTGCAAGCTGGTTGGTTGGAGGGGCAGAAAGGGAGAGTTGCGATAGGGTAGAGGGGAGCAGGGAAAGGCGTAAGAAATCAGAAACAAGAACAGGAGAGAAGGAGCAGACGTGAAATGGAGTGTAAGCAGCCGCTACGGGCACACCAGTGACAGACACACGATTGTGGACCCACGTTGCTCAAACCGAAAGTCATCAAGAGTCAACAGGGGTCAACGGGGGTCAACGCACCTGCCCTGCAGTGACAGCCATGGCGCGATACACGGTGGGCCCACACCCCCGCCACAGCGCTGCTGCACCCTCCTCCCGGCGGATGCGCGCAATGGCGTCCAGCGCGCCCTTGTAGTTGCGCCTCTGCTCTACTGGCAATCGTCCGTCCGCCTGGGGGTTGATAACGAGGTGGGAGGGAAGGGAGAGGGGAGACGGAGAAGAGAGGAGGAGTTGCATCGCCTGCAGCGCCCTCCTCCCGGCAGATTCTTGCAATGGCGTCCAGCGCGCCCTTGTAGTTGCGCCTCTGCTCCACCGGCAGCCGGCCGTCCGCCTGCAGGGAGTAAGGCGGAGCGAGGAAGAGGGAGGGATGGGGGATTCTTGCAATGGCGTCCAGCGCGCCCTTGTAGTTGCGCCTCTGCTCTACTGGCAGCCGACCGTTCGCCTGCAGGGAGGAAGGGGGAGCGAGGAAGAGGGAGGGACGGGGGATTCTGCAATGGCGTCCAGCGCGCCCTTGTAGTTGCGCCTCTGCTCTACTGGCAGCCGACTGTTCGCCTGCAGGGAGGAAGGGGGAGCGAGGAAGAGGGAGGGACGGGGGATTCTGCAATGGCGTCCAGCGCACCCTTGTAGTTGCGCCTCTGCTCCAAAGGTAGGCGGCCGTCCGCCTGGGTAGCGCCAGGGGGAGTGAGCCTCACTTAGACGAGGGAGCGCCAGGGGGGGGAGTCGAAGAAGGCTTGAGGGGCGAAGTGAGCCTCACTTCCCTGAGGGAATGTTTTTTTAGAATTCTAAAAAAACCTCACTTCCCTGGGGGAAGGAGGGACGCGCGCCATGGCGTCCAGCTCTCATCACCGAGAATAAGACCACCTTATGCGGGTCGGGCGAGAGGCACCACCGAGACAATGACAGCAGGCGAGAGGTTCCACAATGAATGGGCACAATGCATGCCATCATCACGCACGTACCTGTATGCGGACCATGGCCATGGCGCCCGACACAAGACCCGTGCCCACCTTCTTGAACATGGGCAGCCCGCCCGGCGCCATGTACCGTCACGCACCGTCACGCACCCTCGCGCACCGTAATGCACCTTCCCTAACCCCTATTCACCCGCGCACCTGCATGCGAACCATGGCCATGTCAGCAGGATTGCCAACAGCCGCGCCGATAGCGCCCGACACGAGGCCCGCGCCGACCTGCTTGTACATGGGCAGCCCGCCCGGCGCCATGTACCACCATGTACCGTCATGCACCTGCCCTCACCCCTCTTCACCCACACGCACCTGCATTCGGACCATGGCCATGTCAGCGGGGTTCCCCACGGCCGCGCCGATGGCGCCGGACACGAGCCCCGCGCCGACCTTCTTGTACATGGGCAGCCCGCCCGGCGCCATGTGCGGCTGCTCCTCCATCTTGTGCTTCAGAATGTCGTAGATCCCCATGCGCGTCGCGCTGTAGAGAATCTGAAAAGGAGGGAGCGGACGAGAGCGGAGGAGGGAAAGGAAGGGAGTGCAGTGTGTGCCACACAAAATTTTCTCTCAGTGAGAGAGGCTGATCTGCTCCCCCGCGGAGGCACGTGCTCCTCCACCTTGTGCTTCAGAATGTCGTACATCCCCATGCGCGTCGCGCTGTAGAGAATCTGACGAGGGGGATGGAAAGGGGAAACAGAAGTGGGAGGGAAAGGGGAGCGGAGGAAGTGAGGAGAGCCTTGGTAGAGGCATGTGCGGCTGCTGCTCCATCTTCAATGCGTCGTGAATCCCCTTGTCGCGCTCTAGAGAATCTGACGCGGGAGACGAAGGTGGAAGGTATTCAGTGGCATTGAGCACAGAGCTATTATCGCCATTGAAGTTTGATCCAGATGGAAGGCGTTCAACATCCAGATTTTGGATCTGACTCTTCATTCGTTTGTTTGGGTTCTCCAACCTTTTTCACCACGCCGTTTCCAAGCTGGTCTGCTGCAACGGTCGCTGACCTGTCGCTCACCCGTCGAGCACCTGTCGCACATCGCCCACCTGTCGCATCATGGTCGCAGAGACGCCGGTGAAGAGCCCTTTCACGCCGTTCTCCCGCACCACTTCCGCCGCCACCCGCAGCGCCCCGCCCGGCGCTCCCGTCGCTCCCGCCGCCGCTTTCGCGGAACCTTCGCCTAGAAGCTGAAAGGGAGGAAACAACGAGAGGAGTGGAGCGTGAAATGGGCAAAAGGCAGGGAGAATGAGTGGGTTTGTGGAGGAATGGAGGATTTGTGGATTGGGTGTGCAGCGGACATTGAGGGACCCCCTCAATGGAAAGCTCGGAGCTTTGAAGGTGCGAATATTGCTAGGTTTGCAATCATGGGTCCGTGCGACGAACCATGGGTCCGTGCGACGAACCATGGGTCCGTGCGACGAACCATGGGTCCGTGCGACGAACCATGGGTCCGTGCGACGAACCATGGGTCCGTCGCACCCATGGTTGCAAACCTAACGCCAGGCTTTCAACCATGGGTGCGTTCGACGGACCCGCATGCGACGGACCTGCCTGCGACGGGCCTGCATGCGACGGACCTGCATGTGTGCGACGCACCTGCATGCGAACTTTTAGGAGGTCCAGCGGATGTGTGGCGACGCCGGCAACCATGGACGCGACGCCGCCCTCCACGAACCCCTTCCACGCCGCATTCTCGTGGTGCGGCGCGGGCGGGTGATGCAGCTCGGGTCGCGTCTCGTGAACCATGTTGGTCGCTAGCTTTCAAAGCAAAGGGCTCTGCGATCGCCTTTTAACGGGGTTACCGCTAAGCTTATATAGCGTTTTACGTACGACGTCGATCGCAGGTCACAGTTTTGTGACACGTCCGATGCGCGTCGGTTTCAATTTGGGTTGTCTTATCTCAAGCGCGAGATACGTTACACTTCACCTTCGGCTGTCCCCAACTGTCGACCGTATACTTATACAGAGCGAGCGATCGAGCGTATGTTCGACGCGGCTCAGGTGCTAATCTAGAAAGCAGCAATGCCTTGTTGTAAAGAACAGCGTTCTCTGAGAGCTTCAGGTGAGGCAAGGTTGGAAAGCGGCAGGCAACGAGGCGAAAGAGGAGGAATCACAGATGGACGTCGTTGCGTTGCGAGTCACGGTCGTGAAGAAAGATTCTGGCCGATAAGAAACGGAGCGACCACGCGATGAAGCAGAGGAACAGTGATAAAGACGTGAAGGATGCAAATAGTTAGCGAAATAGTAGCAGCGGTAAATAGTAAAGGCTTCCACAGAGAATGAAAAGGCAGAGCAGAATTTAGAACCTGGCTCCTCATTCATGGCGCTGCGCGCTGAGGTGGAACGTTGCAAATGGCTGACCTCTGATATTGCTTATTAATGAGGGTACCAATCAGAAGCTGATGATTGGATGAAGTGGACGACCTAGACAGGGAGCTACCTTTCAGGGCCGGTCTCCCTGGTTCAACGGGATCTTTTTGACTGGCTGGCAGCACACGTGGATATACTTGTGGTGACTGGTGCACTCGGGATGCTGACCGACACTTCTCGAACCGCAACTGTGTTGGAGATCCGGGATTCTGGGAAGCTTGTCTGTCAAATGGGTAGAAGTGTTACATCACGTAGCACTAACGAAGCAAACGAGACATGCTTTTCTGAAGAAGTGCGTTGGACATACCGTAACAGTTCTGCAACTCCAGACACCATATACCAAAGCTTAAAATACAAATTGTCCCACTACTACTGAAACAGCTACCCACGGCGCATGAACGTGGCCAGATGATCATCATCACCCTCATCCCCGTCCCCTGACAGCCTCACTGCCTCGATTTTTTGCCGAAGAACCTCTATGGCATCCAAAAACATTCTCTCTACAGACAAAGCTCCGCTCGACTCAACCGTGAAAATGAAACTGTCCTGACGTGGCCGAATCTCCACAAGACCGGGCCGGCCCATCTCCTCGGCTTTGACAATAACCTCATCATCATACGCATACAGCTCCGCATTCTCAACATACACCTGAACCATGGTCATAAGGAAGCAAAGACAGCCATGACACGAGTTCATATCGACACAATTTCCACACATAAAATGGAAAAAGGCAGAATGTACATCATCTTGCCGAAACGCGCTGTAACAACATCTTGCTACCAGGCACATCTGTCTGCAGCATCAAACCTCACCTGTCCATGCTCGTCAATCCCAAAGACTTGTGTGGGACACGAGTCCACCCACTCGCGCTTCTCGTCCAGAGTCATGCCATCCATGAGCGTGTGGTTGATGGTGATCTCTGGCTCGTACATGAACGTCACTGGCGACGCCGGCGACCACTTGGCGTGGTCCTTCCCCAGGCCCTTGCGAGCGATTGCACGCAGGCGGATCTCCTGGCCCTTCCGCAGCTTTAGAATCACGATTCCTCTGAGGTGAATTGGAGGAGATGGAGGACGAAAGAAAAGGAGGCAGGAAACTGGAGGATGGGGATGGAAGTAAGGTGGGAAGGGAGGGACGGGGGTGGACGCCGGCGACCACTTGGCGTGGTCCTTCCCCAGGCCCTTGCGCGCGATCGCACGCGGCCGGATCTCCTGGCCCTTCCGTAGCTTTAACATCACGATTCCTTTGAGGCGAATGGAAGGAGATGCGAGGGCGGGAAAAAAGAGGAAATGGCAGGGAATGGGAGGAAAGGGGGGTGGAGGTGGGGAGAGAGAAGAGAAGACAATTGAGCGTTCAGGGGGTCATGAGATGAAGCTTGTGCGTTCAAGGGCGGAAGGCACAGGGGCACAAGGAAGTTGTGGAAATGCAGCACCAGATGAGCAACAATTCCCTCCCGTCCTCCATCAACGATCAACATGTACAGAGGTAAGGAGGGAGGGAGGGAGGCAGGGAGGTGAGGGGGAGGGAGTGGGTGGGTGGGAGGGTGGGTTCCCTCCCTCCTCCTATCACTACGCAATGTGCCAGGCTAATCATTCTTCCCCCTTACTCACTCCGCTCCTGCCGCAATCCAGCTACTTACTTCTCCTCGCCGTCCTCCCCTTCAGTTCGTCTCGTGCAATCGACAGGAAGGACAGCGTCGTCACTGTCATCACTCGATGACGGCACCAGATCATGAGTTGTAACGTCCAACGTTTCATCTCCCGTACACTTGACGTTGAGCGTGAATTCCACGGCACAGTACTCGCACGGGCCGTCGCCGTCGCACGCGTCGCAGTCGCGAGAGAACTTCATTGACATCGCACGGTCGCTGACCAATGGGATGAGGCCTAGCCTGTGCGCGATAAATTCGTCGTTTAGCACGGAAGTGTTGTTCGCGATTTCGACAAGATCGATGGCGATGGTGGGGACTTCGGCCATCATGACTCGGCGAAGCACGTTCGCGACAGACACGTCTGTATCGCGAAGCTCGAACTTCATGAATCGATCCCGAATTTCGCGAACGTGAATCGTTGGCATTCGTTGAAGCGACGCGCCGTCGCTAGCCATATGATTGTCGTCCATGTCTTAGTCTTGACCTAGGAGCAGTAAAATGAACCAAATATGCTGTCGTAGCCTTAAATTAGGAGCGAAACGCGTGACCACTAGCTCAATCGTCTATAAAACCTAATGTGTGTCGATTAACTTGGACCGACGAATGAAGCAACTGCCTGCGACCATGCCTCGCTCGCGGAACAAGAAATGGTCGCAAATGGAGTACCCTTGGGCAAAATATTGCATCACAAGCAACTGAGGCTATACGCGCAACAAGGAATTCGCTCACCATGCATAGTAGTGCAATCCAGCAAGAATATACATTCTACATTTTGCTCATGATTAGCACATTATCCATCCGCCCCCGCAACTTCTCCGCTCCCATCCGCTTCCGCGTAATTCAATCTACATCCTCCCCGCATTCCGCTTCTCCCATCCCCCTCACCCGGCGGTTGCACAACCCCCCCACCCTCCCCTCGCCTATTCCAACCCCCCCAGCCCCTCTCACTAGCCCTCTTCGCTTTTAGGGTTTTCGAGCTCCCGTCCTCCTTCCTTTCCACTCTCTCTTATCTCGCTCCCGTTTTCGGGCGAATTTGACACAACCATGGCAGACAGGGGCGGATTCGGGCGCGGATTCGGCGACCGCGGCGGGCGCGGCGACAGGGGCCGCGGGGACAGGGGCCGCGGGCGCGGGCGCAGACGCACGGAGGATAAGGAGGAGGCATGGGTGCCGGTGACTAAGCTGGGGCGCCTCGTTAAGGAAGGGAAGATTAAGTCCATCGAGCACATTTACCTCTTTTCGCTGCCGATTAAGGAGCATCAGATTGTCGAGGCGTTTCTGCCGACTCTTAAGGACGAGGTGATGAAGATCATGCCCGTGCAGAAGCAGACGCGCGCCGGGCAGCGTACGCGTTTTAAGGCGTTCGTCGTCGTCGGCGACTGCAACGGTCACATCGGGCTCGGCGTGAAGTGCGCTAAGGAGGTCGCAACCGCCATTCGCGGCGCGCTCATCCTCGCGAAGCTCTCCGTGATTCCCGTGCGACGCGGGTACTGGGGTAACAAGATCGGCAAGCCGCACACTGTGCCTACTAAGGTCACTGGCAAGTGCGGCTCGGTCACTGTACGCCTCGTCCCCGCGCCTCGCGGTTCCGGGATTGTGGCGGCTCGCGTGCCGAAGAAGGTGCTTCAGTTTGCGGGTATCGAGGACGTCTTTACCTCGTCCCGCGGCTCCACGAAGACGCTCGGAAACTTCGTGAAGGTGAGATGAGTGAGAATTCATCATTCGGTTTATGGAGCATTGCAAGCCAAGGAAATACTTGAAAGGGTTGTAGCGGTCGTTTGGGACGGTCAGAAGGGATTGCGCTCCAGTTAAGGAGGCAGTCATGGAGATGGTAGGGTGGGTGGAAGTCTCTTGAAACCTTCGACGTGGGCGTGTTATGGTCCCTCGGACAGGGTTCAGGGTTTCCGAGCCTGTATCCGACAGGGTTGCGCCATGATGGTGCCAGTGTGGCGTTCAGCAGCGGTAGTAGGCTTTCTGAGCGAAACGAAGGCAGGTTCTCGCGTACCCTGGCGGTAGTTGATTATAGCTTCTCTGGGGGCGATAGTGACGGTGACGTGGACGTTGACGTTCAGAAACGGCATTCTGAGTGTGGGGCGACTCGTGGACTGCATCATTTCGTGGGACTGTTATAATGTGACAAGGGGCGACGTCTCGTGGGCGAGAGAGAGCGGTCAAATATAGACGCGGCTTAGAATCGTAGAACACACGGCAAATGGGACACGGAGAAGCAGGTCCGAAGACTAGTACACACGGCAAACGTGACACGGAGTTGCAAAGTGTGGCGCGTGCGAGGGAATGCCGTTGGAGAGTTCTCATCGACGCCCCTGGTGGTAAATGCGGTCCTATGGCAATTGTGGCGTCGTAATCTGGAGAGTGGTGTGGTGATAAGTGGAGAGTGATGAGTGGAGAGTGATAAGTGGAGAGTGATGAGTGGAGAGTGATGAGTGGAGAGTGATAAGTGGAGAGTTATAAGTGGAGAGTGATAAGTGTCTCTTCCGAGTGGTGTCTCTTCGTGGGTTAGAGAGTGGCGTTTCTGTCCCTCCCGATACCAAGCTCGGGTGGAAGGCGACTACTGCTGGTGATCTGGTGCTTCCATTGACTGCCCTTCATAATAGCGTGGATCGTGCAGGAAGCGTCGAGGGAGCGTGCTGGGATCGTCCAGGGATCGTGTAGGGGTCCCAGAAAGCCAGGGGCCTTCAGATCAATCCAGAATGCCCAGGGCCGTCTGAGGCTGTCAGATTAGTCTCAGAGCGCAAGGGGCCGTCAGATTAGTCCCAGAGAGCCGGGGGGCGTTCGAGTAGTCCCAGAGGTTCAGGGGCCGTCAGATTAGTCTCAGCGAGTCAGGGGCCGTTCGATTACTCCCCGAGAGCCAGGGGCCGCCAGATTAGTCCCAGCGAGCCAGGTAGAAATAGCCAGCACGTTACAATCTGTCAGATTAATCTTCCATCCGTGCTTGAGTGAGCTGGGAGCCGTCAGATTTCTCCGTGCTGCGTGTGTCTGCAGCAAGGTGGTGCTTGCAGCTCAGTGAAAGTGATGCGGGCATAGCAGGGGAGCGGATGCAGGGGAATGCAGTGGAGTGCAGAGAAGTGCAGGGGAGTGCAGGTGCAGGGAGTTGGGTGCAGGGGAGTGCAAGGGAGTGGGCGCATGGGAGTGCGGAGGAGTGCATAGGAATGCAGAAGAGTGCATGGGAGTACAAAGGAGTTCAGGAATTGGGTGCAGAGGAGTGAGGTGTGGGTGCGGGGCAGTGCAGGGGAGTGGGTGCGGGGCAGTGCAGGGGGGTGGGTGCGGGGCAGTGTAGGGGGGTGGGTGCAGGGGGGTTGATTGCAGAGTGGGCGCAGGGAGGGGTTTCCAGGGGAGTGCAGGGTAAGGTGAAACCCAATGTGCACAGTCAGGGTCAGAACTAGTAGTTAATTTTCCTCTTCTCCACACTTTGCCCAATTTCCACCCTCTCTCTTTCCCCTCTTATCCCTGTTCACCATCCCCACATTTTTTCACCAAGCCACATTGGGGTGTCTGTGCAATATTGTACATACGCCTTTTTCACATTGGACCCGGAGCCTTCTACCTTTGACTTTTTGTTGCTTTCCCAAGCCTTGGAAGCCGCTTCCCTTCCCTTCCGTCTCTTTCTCAGACCATGTTCACATATCTGCTCAGCAAATATGCCTTCCTCACGCCCGACCTCTGGCACGCCACCAAGTTGCATGCCTATCATTAACCTCCCATCCTACATAGTCCTTGCCATTTCTTGCCTCCCCTCTTCCATCCCCCCTCCCCCACCCCAGGCCACGTTCGCATGTCTGCTCAACACATACGCCTTCCTCACGCCTGACCTCTGGCACGCCACCAAGTTCACCAAGACGCCCTTCCAGGAGTTCACCGACTTCCTCGCCAAGCCGCACAAGCTGGCCCTCCCCGTCGCCGTGCCTGATGCCTTTGCTGCCCCCCCTCCTGCCGCTGCCGCTCCGGTCCCCGCGTTTTAAACGAGTCGGCGCCGAGCAAGAATGGATGAATGGGCTTGTTTTTTGTAGGTTTGAGGTCTGAATGTGCACGCTGCTGTGAATGATTGTGCTGCGGCCTGCAATCCGAGTCAAGAACAAGCTTGTATTCACGTGTAACGTGCCTGCATTCCTAGTACCTTCAATACACACGCACTTGTGCCTAAAAGTCCACCAAGACGCTCTTCCAAGAGTTTACCAACTTCCTCGCCAAGCCGCACAAGCTGGCTCTACCGGTCGCCGCCATCCCCAACGTAGTTGCACCGGTGCCACCTGCCACCGCGTGATAGGGTGAGTGGATGAGGAAGTGATAGTGGTCATAGTATCGTGCGGAGACGTCCAATCTGATGTTAGCTTGTAGTTATAATGGACTGGTTTGGATGTTTCACAGGACCTGCAATTAATTGGTGGTCCTCCTCTTGATCTGCAAGAGCATTACAGTATTGTGATCTGAAGGCAATGAAGGACTTTTTAGCTCACAGAAAGCTACAGTAAAAGTTGTGCATTTCCATAAGCAGATTGGGGTCGAGCTTTTTTTGCACTCGTTCATACGCGCCAGAAACAGTTTTGCAGCATACAGTTCCAGTCAACATTTCACGACAAACGTCAAACGCTGGTTTGCTACTTTCAACATGCATCATAATTGTCCGTAGGAACGTCGGCTTAAATTTCTCGCTTCCTGCATTTTTGCAGGGCGAACGTGGTACTTGCAACTACATGTAGATGATCAACCTCGCCACTTCTGATGCCGTTACTTATCTAACGAAGTTCCAAGTGGCAAAAAGGAGCCAATTGTCAGTGGAGTTTTTCCTCGTGCAAACGCAACCGTGCTCTACAGAAGGTGAGGAACCATTGACTGCAAGTTATTTTTCCCTCCTGCTTGTGTGACGCCCGTCCCTCTCCACAGAAGGAGACAAACTTTTCACGGTTAAAAAAAGCAATTTCGAGCTGGCTTTCTGATTGCGTTTGGGGTCATTTTCGGTTGACCAAGTTCGGACTTGCCCGCTAAGTTGGTTCGGTTCGGGTCGGACAGAAGAAAATATCATGGTTTGGTGTGGACCATAATCTGGCTTGGTTTCCGTCCGCTAAGGGCGTGTCCAGTTCGTTCATTTTGGGTTTTCGTGCCAACACACGTATCGAGGTTCAAAAATGACCACCGTACCTAGAAACGAATGCATTGTGAGTGGAGTCCAACCATCCTGTAATTTCAGAAGCGCGGACACATTCCCTGCCACACGAATCAACAGTGCTCTGACCACGCTGAAAACGAGGTAACAGTTTCCCTCGTCAATCATAGTCTGAGAATTTTTGTGCAGGCGCAGGGGGCGTTGGCGAGTAAAGCGAAACACTGATGAAATCGTGCAAGCGATACAAGGGGCACGAAATGTAGTGGCCAGGACGCTGCGCTGTACCCTTGTTCGCGTCCCTCCTGATTCCAGTAACGTGAGTCAGACGACTCTAGGTACGTGCAGGGGGCGTGCCGTCTTGTGAACGAAAGCTGATTGTGTCCGCTGGACACGTTCAATACAGGGTTACCACAAAAAATGTGGTAACTGATGGGGTTTACGAACAGTAAATGTACGAGCTGGACACCCCCTAATCCTTTTTCACAAAATCTTCAATGTGGGGGCACCATTGACAGCCACTCCAGCGCCTCGTTCATTTGCGGCGGAGGGCCTCCAGCCAGGCAAAATCCACGTCATTCCCACCGTCGCACAGATTTTTATGGATCACCTCAACTCCCGTTGGGGCCAAATGCCTCTCGAACCAGAGAAATTCACGGCTCTGAAAGGGACATTTGAATGCAGGTGAGAGGCGAGGAGAGGAGCAAGCATGTGAATGGGGCAAAATCAACTCCACCTGAGGTTGATTGTTGCTCTCTTTTGCTTCGCTTCCTTGTGTTCCAAGATACACTCTCTGCGTTGCTAGCCTTCCCTTTTGCAGGACCAGAGAGCAGTGGATCACGCATTTAGACTGCATTTACTGCATCTGTTTGTACTACATGCATGTATCACCCTTATGGCTTCTGTACGGCCCAGCGCTGCACAGATTGTCGCATCTGGAAGACCCATCGCAGTTGCATGAGACGTTCGAGAGGCGGATAAAAAAAAAAGCTCAAAATCACGTACAGCATCATGTTCCTGCGTTTCCTAAGTCAACTCAGCGCCCACAATGAAATAATACCCTCCCACAACGCATGAAAGTCTCAAACCGTCCTCGCAGCGGAAGCGTTGAGTCAGCCCGTTAGTCAGTCAGCCTTTCTCTACATACAGTCCGTTTGTCACTGACAAAGGCTAGTAGCCTTTCCCTTCACAATTCTTCGTTAAGTCCCCTGATTGATAACAATGCACCCGATTCTTCAAACTTCACTTCCGGAAAACTGAATTTCCGTCTGGTACTACCTAGCTACTACGACTGCGGCAGCGCATGTTCCTGAAACATGATTCTCTGCATTTCCGCCGAGCCGAGCCCTTCACAAGCCTCGGCCAGTATGACACTCCCCAGGGAAGAAGTTAACGAGTTCCGGCTTTTCGGACGGACAATTCAACAGCTAACGGCTAACAATTTGGCGTCAGACCAGTTCATGCCGTCGGGTGCTCCGTCAACGGGGGCTTCGTCGCCGAGCGACGCTCGACATAATAGCGATGCGCCTTCTGACCGCGACGCGGGAAACATTGCCACATTACCATCCGTTAGCAGTGCCGCCAGGGGACTCACCACCACAATGAATGGTGCTCTCCTTATCCCCGCTTTTCCGACGTCGACAAGACCGCACCATCCATTAAAGCGGTTCGCACAACTCCCGCTATCAAATCCGCCGCTTCCGCCGGCGCTGTCGCCGCCGCAGGCTCCGCCGCCAGTCCCGGGGGCGCTAGCGTGCCTACGGTGCTCGAGCCACGCCACTAAATTCTGCTATTACAACAACTACAATGTGAACCAGCCGCGCCATTTCTGCCGCGCATGCCACCGTTACTGGACCGCGGGCGGGTGCCTGCGCAACGTCCGCGTGGGTGCAGGCCGGCGCAAGGAAAGCAGCTGGGTGCAGCACAGCCGCCGGCGGTAGCGGTGGGCGCCACTGCAGGAGTAGCGCATTAGCCCCAGACTGACCAGCAGCAGCAGAATCCGGAGCAGAAGCCGCAACAACAGCCGCAGCCGCAGCCGCCGCCGCCGCAGGAGCAGCAGAAGCAACGGAGCAAGCGGATGCGACGATCGTTCCCCGACGGTGAATTTGGAGCTTCGCCGCGCCTCCCGGCGAAGGACTCTGTGAGCTTCGGCCCATCCGCGTCTCCTCAATCTCAGGCCAGAAACGGCAGCGACGAGGGCTGTTACCGCCGCAATCATGACCAGCGCAGTGGTTATCCCAGTGGTTACCACAGTGGCGGCAGTATTAACTCCAGTCTGGACACCAGCGGCATTGTAACGGGCAGGTCTACAAGCCCAGTGTTGGATCATGAGAGCCCATCCGTCAAACCCACAAACCCTCTGCTCAAGGTTCGGAAGACTCCTGCCTTGAATCTTCAACAGCAGGATGCGGCGTTAAGTGAGAATACACGCGAGCTCAAGCTTGTAGAAGAAAGACGGGCCGCTTGTATGCAGGACTGCGGTGCACCGCCATTGTCATCCACGTTTAGTCTGCCCCCGTCTCACGTTTCTCTTCTCCTGACCACGGCTTCTGCATCTCCGGGTGGAACACCCTCTGCTTCGACAGGCGTTACACCCTCCTCTTCCACGGGTGTAGTACCACCCGTCTCAGAAGCCTGTGCTTCCGCTCCTGCTTTCCGTCCTGCTGCTGCGGTTCTTCCGGTCCCTCCTCTCACGTTGTCACTCGTATCATCAGCGGCATTGCCGACAACGGCAGCAAATGCGTCGGAATTGTCTGCGTTCGCACAACCCTGATCATGCCTTGTCTGGCAAGCCACCGCTTGCTTGGTTGACAACTGCGCCCCTCACCTCCGTGGCAGCCAATGCCGCATCTCTTGACACTAGTCCTCTAGACGCCAAGCCTCCCACTGGAGAGCCTCTGAACCTCATGTCCCCGTACGTTGCACATCCCAACAATGCACTGGCTGATGTGGTGTCCTGTGTTGGAAACAATAAATTGTAAACGCCTCTGTCGTGTCGAAACACCACACCAGAAGCGAAGCACGCCATGTCGAAGCACCCGCGAGTCAACCCTCGGAGGTTAAAAGAGGTTGCTGGAGGTTACGCGAAAGTCAAAGGTCAAGCGACCTTTGACCTGACAAATACAGCGCGACAGTTAAGGACACACAGCTGACTCGTTACAGAGCAGTTGCCCGAGTCGTACTGTATCGAACCGCAACAGCAACAGTAAAGTAGTTACAAACTGCATCCTTTCATATTCCTTGTATTATTATATAATCTTGTACTTCCTTGCTATAATCAATCTACTTTGCCCTCACATACCAGCGCAAGGTGGTTCACAAACTTTTGTTAAACGCTTCCGCTATTACAACACTATCCATCCAGAGTTCTCCCTTGAAAGATCCTAAGGGGCTATCTCAGCCTAACATCCTGTACTACTGGTTGTGCAGCCACGGTACAACCCGAAAGCTTCAGGCACCTTATAACACGTATCCTCGCCCTATCCCCTTCTCAGGCGGCAGCTGTATTGGCTCGGGTCTGTATGCAATTTAATATCAGAGCTACACCACGGCTACATTTGGGTAGCGTGACAACTATAGGGGGGGCTGAAAAGGAGCATCAGTCGGTATGCGTCGAAAAAATGGACTTTGGCGCATCGTTGTGCCTTGGTGTGACCCAGGAGCTTCCAGAGGACCTATGCAGAGTTGACAATTCAAGAAAAAGGACACTTGGGAGTGCATTCAAAGAGCTACACTTTTGACTTGCTTGTCTGCGGCGTTCACGCATCTGTTGACTACAGGATTAGTCCGACTTGTATTTTATTGCCTACTGCATACTAATGTTTCGTTAGAAAATGAAGTTGCCTGTCGTGAATGTAATTTGATGCTGACACCTAGTAAATTGCAATAGCACAATCAAGCCCATGATTGCAATAATTTTTAGAAGAAAGTTGTATTGTTTCACTAATCCGCTTTATCGAGTGTGGATGGCTGGTGGTGAGGGATTTTGTCGTTCCGTTCGCATTGAATGTTGCTCTAGAATGTTGCTTCCTCGCCGTGCCTACAACGCCATGTGCGTGGGGTGTGTGTTTCCTGCCAGTCACGATGCATTTTCTCACATTTTCTCTGCCTGCCTGGTTCAGTCAGATTGATGTGGGCCGTTGGATTGCGTCGGTGCAAACACGATTTTCGTGTGAGGCTCTTGGCCGTGCGGAAGGAGTTGTCAATCCACGTGTCAAGAGTAGGCTGCGGTGCGGGGGCACGACAGGGGTGCCTTGTGAAGAAGACCGCCACAGATAGGGGCGGCGTTTGTTTCGGCACTTGTCGGGCTGGATACGGAGAACACCCAGAAGCTAAGTGCGTGAAACTTGTAGGTAAACTTCTCATCATGGTAAGCAGTTGAAAGGGTGGTGCTTGCAGCATGGAAACTTGGCAGGAACATCAGTTCGGGCTGGGACATTCGGAAACATACTTTCCAGGAAACATTGGAGTTGTTGTGACATACCTTTTCCCTCGACACAGCGAGCCCACGACCATCTGGGTCGCGAAATGAGGGCCTAGAGCTGGGAGGTTTGTCCCTTGAGACTCCTCGCTCTCTTTTCGCACGTTTCGCTAATTCGTTTTCCCCTACCAACCCCAAGATTGCAGTCCGAACTGCTTTTGCCCTTCTGGACTTGTTCACGCTCCTCCCAAAAGCGAGTGACGCTGCAAGATAGGAGATCCGGCATTCTCTAGGTTGCGCGATTTCCTTGATTGGACCATAGCACTCTCTGCACTAAGCGCTTATTGTCGGTGTGGTCACATCGATGTTGTAGTACGGAGCATGGTATGTTATGGTGTATGTTAGTTTCTGGCTTACAAGTTTGATGGACAGTTGTGGACTGATGAGTTCCCTTCAGCCGTCCGGTTTGGCGATCCTCGTCGTCCTTACACATTATTATATAATTTAATGGCTCCTACTTTGCAAACTAGAGTGTGGATTTTCCTAGCGCTAACGTTTATATGCTTCACAGCAGACCCGTGTGACTGCGATAGGGTGTCGTTCTATCGGTTTTCCGACCGACTTATTTTCGCGGGAACCGCTCGTCTAAAGAACGTCATACCTCCTCCGCCGTCCACTAGCACAACGTCTCGTGTCAATGCCCCGATAGAAGGTCAATCGCTAAAAGGACCCAGTACAGTGAAATGGCAGCAGCAATCCGGGAGTCAAAATCAGTCGCCGCAGTCAACTCCGACAGACATTCAACCTTCGATAAAATCACAACTGGAGAACTCGTTACTGTCAGCAAATCCTATTTCCGGGCTTCAACGATTAATAGAGCAGCAGAAGAATCAGGAGACACGAGTGAAACAAGCACCAGCGCAGCAAACGGCTTCGGCGGTACCAGGGGAGGCGGTGGGGGAGGAGGGAGCGGAGGAGGGGGTAGAGGAGGGGGAGGAGGTTCCTTTAGAGAACTGGCGGGTGCGAGAGCAACAGCGTCGATCGCGGGGGTTGTACGAGCATCTCCTGACCGTCGATTTAGAGCAGCGAATCCAGGCTCGCGAAGCCGCTCTGCGACGGTTCGCAGGAGGATCTTCAAGCGTCGCCGGCGTGGCCAACACTGTCGCAGCCAACGAGTTTGGCGAGCAGTCGAACATCTATCTTCCACGCAACGTCAGTCCAGAAACCTTTGTAACTTAAGCAAGTTCATACTTTTAACGAACGTAGCATAGCCTGACTGAGTACTACTTTAGGCGTCTTTAGTGTGTATTTAACACTCGGCAACGCGCACCCTGGCGCTTGAGCCCTTAAGCACTTATTCACCAAAGCACTCCAGACGTCGCTGTAAGCATTTAGCCTGCGCTTGACGTTCATTGTGTGTGCTTCCGACTCAGCCCGTCCCGCTCTCTCCCTTACGCCGAGCCTGCGCCTGATACTTTTGGGCTTCGTGAACCCCCTGTCTTTGTCCCCGTTACAGAACAGCGCGTTTAGAAAGGCAGGCACGGCGGCGACGCCGGCGGTACAGTACACTGAGGCCACTCCGTTAGGCGTGCTTGACAGCCGGCCGAAGCTGGGCTTTAAGGGCATCTCTGGGAAGCGGCAGCTGGTGGCTGGCGTGAACCATGCTTACAGCGGCACTCAGGTGAGACAGGAGCGGCACTCAGGTGCGACAGGAGCGGCACTCAGGTGCGACAGGAGCGGCACTCAGGTGCGACAGGAGCGGCACTCAGGTGCGACAGGAGCGACACTCAGGTGAGACAGGAGCGGCACTCAGGCGGTTAGAACCTCACCAGTCATGAGCGAGGTTTTTGTGAGAGAAGAACGATAGGTAGGCGAGGCAAGAGCGTTACTCAGGTGCTGAGACGGGTGTCACAGTGGCACTGCGAAAGTTCACCAACAATCCAGGCATATTGAAATCACTTTTGAGAATTCTCAAAAGTGAGCAACATGTCATGCCCTTTATAATGCTTCCGTCGCTCCCTCTCCTCTCTCGCTTCTTCCCTCTTCCCGCTTCCCCGCAGTTCGATCCATGGATTCCCGACTCCACTGTGTGCGTTGGCAGGCTGTACATTGTGCAGATCGTCAACTATGGTGAGCGATGCAGTTCGGTGTTGATTGAGAAATAAAGGGCAGTGCTTGATTCTGGCAAGTCTGAAAAACGAAACCTTTTTCCTGGCCCACTTTCGGGTTCCTTTTTTCCCCCTTTTTCTTCACCAGCTGTTTGAATCTCTGCATTTGTCGCCCTGCACGTGTCCCTTGTGCAGCCATTGTGATCTACAACAAGCGAGGCAAGATAGTGCGACTCCCCCAACCACTCAACGAGGTATGCTGCTGCTGCCTTTCCGCTCCTTTTGCTGCCTGCCTTCCCCAAGCCCCATTCCCATTCCCCACTCCCCATCCCCCATTCCCCATCCCCCATCCCCCATCCCTCATCCCCCATCCCCCATTCTCCCGCCTGTCTAGTGAGCCATCCTCCTTTCCCTCTCTGATCTTCAAGCTGCTAATTCCTTCCCCGACGCAACTGCTTCTGTCGTCCCACGTTTCAACAGTCTATCCCTTCTCTCCCCCAACCTGTTGTTCCACAACCACGTGATAAAAGAGTTGTTTTGAGACGTCTCAAAACAACTCTTTTATCACGTTTTGAGACGTCTCAAAACAACTCTTTTATCACGTTTTGAGACGTCTCAAAACAACTCTTTTATCACGTTTTGAGACGTCTCGAAACAACTCTTCTATCACGTTTTGAGACGTCTCAAAACAACTCTTCTATCACGTTTTGAGACGTCTCAAAACAACTCTTTTATCACGTTTTGAGACGTCTCAAAACAACTCTTTTATCACGTTTTGAGACGTCTCAAAACAACTCTTTGTCACGTTTTGAGACGTCTCAAAACAACTCTTTTATCACATGTTTCAACAGTCTATCCCTTCTCCCCCAACCTGTTGTTCCACACCCACCCACACCCCTCTCTCTCCTCTCTCACCGCACCGCCGCCACTCCCCTCCCTCCCAAATTCCCTCTCCCCCTCCCATTTTCCCCCCATTCTTCCAGTTCTTCGGAGTGATGCCGGCCAACTCCACCCGCCCAGGCGATTTCATCAACAAGGCCACGTGCGTCTTTGACGCCTCGTCAGGCAGATTCTTCCTTGCAGCAGCATGGCTCGTGAGTGCTCTCCTTTCTTTCAAAAAAGCGGCGGTTTCACCTGCCTGACTTCATCAACAAGGCCACGTGCGTCTTTGACGCATCCTCAGGCCAGTTCTTTCTTGGAGGCGTCAGTCAAACTGAGGCGCGTGAGTGCTCTCTCTGGCCTTCCTCACCCCGTCTCACCCTCTTTGTGTGATTGAAAGGGGTGGGGCTTCATCAGGGCCAACAGTGCCTGTTTCTCCACTCTCTCCTCTCTCCACTCTCTCCTCTCTCCACTCTCTCCTCTCTCCACTCTCTCCTCTCTCCACTCAAGTTCAATCACCCTTCTCGCCTCCCTTCCCTCTTGCGCCTCGCCCCTGCCAGTCCGGTGGGTATCGCAACAAGTGGGACCGGTTTGGGCAGACGAGGAGGAATGCGGATGGGAGCACGTCAGGGTATGGCATCGTGGTGGCTGCTTCTTCCTACCTCACGCCCATGATGGCCTGGAACGTCTTCTTCATTCCCGCCAGGTAACTGATATGCTTGAGTATGGGTAGGGAACGAATGCTAGTTGCTATTTCCATAGTGGTGGCTGCCTCCTCCGCCCTCACGCCCATGATGGCCTGGACCGTCTTCTTCATTCCCGCCAGGTACGAATGAGGAGTGTAAATTACTTGTCATCAATGGTTTATGCTTGAGGATGGGTATGGGTGGGCAACACATGCTTGTCCGGGTAGGGTTAAATGCTTACTGCGTCCTCCTTCCTCCTTCCTCCTTCCTCCCCCCTCACGCCCATGATGGCTTGGAACGTCTTCTTTATTCCCGCCAGGTACACTTGCCCTCTTCCCAGTTGTTACGCTGGTATGAATGGAAAGTGGGTGGTAGTGCATTTAGTCGTTTCTCCCATAGTGGTGGCCACCTCCTCCCCTCTCACGCCCATGATGGCTTGCAACATCTTTTTTATTCCCTCCTCCCCTCCTCCCCTCCTCACCTCCCCCTATTCCTAGTGACCCCTGCGTCCTTTCCCCGGCCGGGTCTCCTGGAGAGCCACGTCACCCCGCGCATCACTCCACTCAAGTTCTTGTATCTGTGTCCCTGCGCCCACTCCAACCTGCAGCAACGACGGGGTGAAGTCTCACAACGACACGGCCCCGCCTCTGAGATACCCCGGCCGGGTCTACTGGGGCGCCACGCCTCGCATTACAGTGGACCGCTTCGGTGTTTATCTTACCACGCGGCAGTATGCCATGCAGGGGAAGCTCGGGCGCTTCGTGGGCAGCAACATTTAGTGAGTTCCGTGCTCTCTCTCTAGTGTGCACATAGTAGGGAGAGGAAATGAGGCCACTGCTTTCATCACAATGGACCGCTACGGCGTGTACCTCACCACGCGGCAGTACGCCATGCAGGGGAAGCTGGGGCGGTTTGTCAGCAGCAACATGTAGTGAGTCATCATGTGCTCTATAAGGTGGATGTTAGCTTGTCAGGCTGTACCCGGGGGAGGGTAGGGGGAGAAAAGGAGGGGGAAAGAGGAGGGGGGCGAGGGAGAGGGAAGGGAGGGGGGCAGGTGAGGGGGAAAGGGGAGGGGGAAAGGGGAGGGAGAGGAAGAGGAGCCTTTTTGAGGCGCCTCAAAAATCACCTCACTTTTGAGGCGCCTCAAGAATCGCCTCACTTTTGAGGCGCTTCAAGAATCGCCTCACTACAAGGGGAGGGAGAGGAAGAGGAGTCACCCCGCGCATCACGGTGGACCGCTTTGGAGCATACCTCACCTCACCACATGGCTGTACGCCATGCAGAGTATTTTTGAGAATTCTGAAGCATACCTCACCACATGGCTGTATGCCATGCACGGGAAGCTGGGGCGCTTCGTTGGCATGGGGGCAAGAGGAATAAGACCCACAATTTTTTCTCTTCAACGGCTTTCCCTTGTTGACCCAATGCCTCTTTTCCCACCCGCCCTCCGCTCCTCCCCACCACCCCCAGTGCAATCCACAAGCCCAAGCTCTACGTCCGCTCATCCAAGCGCGTGGTGCGCTTGGCCATCTCCATGATCAACTACAACAGCTTCCCCGTCTTCGGACTCTCCCCCCTCCTCTCCTCCCCCACCTCCTCCCTCCTTCCCCCCTCCTCTCCTCTCTCCCCCACTTCCTCCCTCCTTCCCCCCTTCCTCCCACTCCCCCCCTCTTCCTTCTTTCAGTGCAATCCACAAGCCCAAGCTCTACATCCGTTCATCCAAGCGTGTGGTGCGCTTCGCCATCCCGATGATCAACTTCAACAGCTTCCCCGTCTTTGGCCTCGAGCCGCAGTCCCCCCGCGTGCCACGCCTCTCCCGCTACCGCGGGCAGGACAGAGTCTTCTTTGGCTGCATCGACATCTCCTTCACCTTCCCCCTCCCTCACACCTCCCTCGCGCTCTGGTCCCTCTCTGACACCTCCTCTCTCATGCTCCCTCACCCCACCCTCCGGCTCCGCTACTCTATAATCAACACACCGGCATACTACGATTCGGACTATGCCAAGCAAAAGCCCGGGCCGCCACCGTATGATACCCCCCAGGATGTGGTGCCTCCGACGTCCACGTCTGTAGCGTGGTTCAAGGGGCATGTGTGGATGGCGTTTCCGTCCGGCTACAGCCTGGATCCGACCTCGGTGCCGTCTGTAGCCTTGGTGAAGCTCCGGCCGTTCCTGCGGGGAAAGAGGTCGTTTCCGACCCTGGTGAAGAAGTTTGGGATTTATGGAGTGCCGGGGCAGAGTTTGCTTAGCCCTGTGATTGGCTTCAACAGGTTAGTGTGTGCGGGATTGTACGTGTACGCACTTGTTGTCTCCTCAAGCACATGTGATATGACGCACTTTCCAGGGTAGTGATGTGCTTGTTAACTTGTCTTGAAACGGCGGCAGAGCAACCGCATGCGCTTTTGTTTTGGTTTCTGATGGGGTTGTGTTCCATTTGCTTGCTCTCTCCTCCCTCGAAACATGAGCTAGCCTGCCTTCACTCACCCTCTTTCCGCTTATTTCCCTACATGCCCTCGTTGTCTTATCGTCATCCCCAGCAAGGGCCAGGGCATCCTTGCAGCAACGCTGATTGGCTCAGAGTACTTCCCTACAGCAGCTTATGTCCGCATCAACCAAAAAGGAGTTATCGGAAATAGTATTTTCGCGGTTGGGCCCGGCCAAGCCCCGCTTGAGGTATTGTCTGGAAAATATGCTGCTTTTGGTGAGACTCAATCCATAAGTGTAGATCCACAGGGCAGCGCTTGGGCCACAGTGCAATATGTTTCGGGCAAGGAGCGCACTAACGAGGCTAACTGGGCTACTTTTATGTTCAAGGCGGGAAAGTAGCCTAAGGTGGTGCTAATCATACATTATGTACCTCAAGAGATCATTGTGGGTTGCCTTAGTAGCAGCTTATTGTTTGATCCAGAAGAATGTATGTTGAGCATCTCCTTGTTGTTAAGAGTACAGCAATAAATTATCAGAGTAATACTCCTCGCTGGGGATTTCATATGTTTCCTTGTTATTCAAACACCAACAAAATCCTTGCTGTTGCATTTCAATCTTTCGATTGAGCATTTGACCGCAAAAATAAATTTTACATTTCATACAAGTACGCGTTATTGAAATCGCCGATCCGTTGCCCGTCAGGAGAACCGAGAATGCGGCGTCGCGCTTTACCTCGAGCCAAAAATAGGCGCGGGAACTGGAGAACTTTTCAATGTCGTGAACGCGCGACTCGAAATGGCAGTTCGCATCAAACCGATTGGCGGTGCGCCTCGCTGTTGCAGTTTCACCTGCCCGAGCCCCGATCTCAACCCTCAGATTCGAGCAGTTTCGTCAGCCAATCCCTACACTCGACGACCTCCACCCAATTCGAGAAATGCGGAATTTCTTTCCCTGTATCTCGCATCGCTGGGCTTGAAACACCTCAGCTCTTGGCCCTGCGATGGCGACCCCGTCGCATGTCCTTTCCCGTTCACCACACTCCTGGCCCATGCGACACTTTCTCCTAAACAGCAGCAGCACCCTCGGCTCACTTTGGCTCCAGTCCGAAACTCGCAGTACCTTCGCACAAGCATCGCACGGTATAGTTTCTGGTCTGATGACGTCAAACGGCGACCAAGATTCCATCGGGAGTCTCCCCCTCCCAGCCGCTTTGCTCCTCTGCCCTGCCCAAGTTCTCTTGCTTCTTTTCCATCGCCCTCGATTTCTCCCGCAACCTGCTGACCTCGATCACTGATTTCCATGCACTCCCTAGGTCCCCTCTCCTCCCCCCTCTCGCTCGTCGCCTTCTCCTCCCCATCAACCCCACCACACTGTCAACCCTTTTTCCGTAACGTCACACAATTCATCAGGAAGATTCCATTTCCCTCAATTTTGTCATGGAAGCTGGTCAACAGGCTGCTGAGGAAGATTATCCTTTGCGCAAGGCTAGCACACGCCCGCAGCACATTTCAGGGAATCCATAGCGCATTACCCACCACGAGATGGTTCTGTAAAACCATCCTCGCATCTCCGTTGATCTCGAAACTGACGTAACTGGTGTTCAGCATCAGGGGTTACCCGGGATAATTTAGTCATGAAGTTAGTGTGAGGGAGCTGTGCCGGGTCTTACGGCACAAGATTCTGCTCCTAGTGCAGCGATTCTAGATTACTGGAAAAAAATAACTTATGTCCTTCCGAGACGAGAATGCCGCACGATAGTACGGAATCCAACGCCACCAATTAAAGATCTTGACTTAGCCAATCCCTCCTCTTCACCTCCCGCCTTTTCCCCTAGAAATATCAGTGCTCCAAGAGTGCTGGCGGACGTAAAACCAAACAATTCTGCCTGCTGAGCTTAATTCTGAACGTTGAAAAGCCGTACAGCGGGCGAGTAGACATGGCGAGGGTGGACCCCCTTCCACCAGACGAGGACATCAAACCGCGGCGAATGCCCAGTCCGCTCCTCCGCCGCAAGAAAGCCGGCTCCTCTCCTCAACGACGACCTTCATCGCCGTCACCGTTACCAATACCGTCATCGTCAACCCCTTCTGATGGCACCAAGCCCTTCCTTCGCCGCTCCCATTCATTTTCGCAGTCCGAAGCTCCTCCGAGAACCGCGCCCGTTTCTGACGCTCCCCCGCAGATGCTCGGATCTCCGGGCAGAAGATCGGTGGAGAGTATATTCATGCTGTCGGCTGGCCGTCTTCGGTCGTCGAGAAACCGTCAGGAGAAGTCGAATCCTCATCCGATTTTGTCGGCTAGCCGGTCAGCGTCGACTGCGTTCACGGCTGCGACTGCTTCCACCAGCTCTATAACTAGCGCCGTTGACTTCTCTGCCTACCGGCCGATAACTCGGACGGCTGACCGGCAACATGAGAGCATTTCTGTGACCGCGAGCACTCCGGAATCAGGAGGGTCGCATTTTCGCATAGGAAATCCGTTTCGCCGGCGAAACAAGGAAAATCTCGCCACTCTCAGCGGCGAAGCGAATATACAAGCATGCGACGACCATGTTACCATCACAGTTCCGGTTAACGTTTCGACTGCTGCTGGTAACCCTATGAATCGCAGAGGTAACAGTCCCCACCGCAGTAGGTCGCGAATGTCTTCCCCCTACGATCCGAGAAAGGTGGAGAGCGGGGCCGAGGAGCTTCCAATAGAAAGGCAAGGAGCGCCGGATGCGGCTGTGATTGCGGAAGATCGAGGAGCATCCGCTAGATGCTCGATCGACGGTGGAGAAGTGGGAAGGCAGGCCAGCGGTGTAAATCAGCCTGCATCGCGCTCAAGCAGCGGAAGGTCGGAGAGCCGCGCGGAAATCCTCCCCCGCAGCGGAAGCGGAAGCTTGCGGGGGGAGACGGGACTCGTGAGGAGCGCAAGCAAGGGCGAGGACGTGACGGCGCACGGGAACTCGCTTGCGCTGGTCCCCGTGGGCGGAGGGTGGGGGGAGATGCTGAACCAGGCACGCGGCGGAGCGGGGGGGCTGATGGTGCCCGCGGCAATGGCGCAAGAGAGCTCCGACGTGGTCATGGGGATACTGTGGAAGTGGGTCAATCTGGGTCGCGGCTGGGGCATGCGACTGTTTGTCCTCGAAGGGGTAAGCTCGCTCGCTCGCCCGTGTTCCGTTCTTTCTCTTGCTGCCATTCTCTGCTTGCATTTGCGTCACTTCCCGTCCCCCCAACCTTTACCGTCTCCGCACCCCTCTAGCCTAGTTCTGTCAACCCCTACCCTTCTTCCGACCCTTCCGAACCCCTTTTACCGCCCTCACCCCCCTCACCCCCCTCCTCCCCTCTCCTGTCCCCCCTCCCCTTCCTCCAGGGCTCTCTGTCATTCTTCAAATTGGACGGTCCAGATAAGGCGATCGTGCTTCACGAGCTGCAGCGGCGGCCGGGCGCGCGACTGATCGGCGACGAGATTCGTCGCTACGTGCGAATCGAGCGCGAGAACGGCGTGCTGGCGACGTCGCTGGGCGTGCTGGGCGACAGAACGCCGCACGGGCAGATCGAGCTCCACGTGTCAACCATCCGCGCGAGCACGACGGACAATCGAAAGTTTTACGTGTTCGGGCACAGAACGCTGGGTCTTAGAACGGAATCCAAAGCGGGGAGGGCGCTTTGGATGGAAGCCATAGAAAACGCGCGCGTGAACCTAATTAAGAGGCTCCATGCGGCGACGAATAAGGTGGACGTGTCGTCGCACGTGTGCTTCGACGCGGTTAGGACGTACATGCAGCGGAACGGGGTGGAAGAGGAGGTTATAAGCGGTGTGGAGGAATTGGTTCGGAGGAAGGTGGTGGTTCGGCTGGAAACTAAGTTAAGGGAGGAGCAGAGGAAGCGGTTACAGCTGCTCACGCTGCTACGGCAACTCGAGGTGGGTAATGAGAGGGAGGGGGGCTGAAGGGGGAAGGGCGCAATGATTTTGTGCTACATGATTGCATTTTCCACGTGATGACTTGGACCAGGTGGCAATGGTTGGGTGTGACAATGGCGGAATGTGACACTACAGATGTGACAATGGCGGAATGTGACACTACAGATGTGACAATTGCGGAATGTGGTGATTGCAGGCGGAGAAGGTGGAGCTGGAAACGGCAGTGGTGGACGAGAAGAGGCAGCAGGGCCAACCCAGCAGCAGCGCCATGCTTCGTGAGTTTGCACGGCACTGAAAATTTCACTGTCTTTGGTGTGCATATCCGCGTCTTCAGTATGAACATTCTCTGCTTCGTGTGCCAATTCCTCTCTCAATCTTCTCCATTCTCCCCCTCCCCCACCCGTAACCGTCCCGCCACTCTACGCGCATTTTCCTCCTCATGTCCCCCCTCAGTCCCCACCCAACCCATTCCCCCTCTCGTTAACCTTGCGCCCGCCCCTCTGCTGTCCCTTCTCCAACTTCCCTCCTCCCCCACCCAGTGGGCGAAGAGGACGACGATGCAGACAGCACGTTCGACGCCGATGATGGGGAGGATGAGAGGGATGACGATCCGTGCACTCTGACCGCCAGAGGAGGGGGGGGGGAGCGAGGAAGCAGCCGCAGCTGACATTGACGGTGCATAATAACCCTGCATTCTCCGCCCACCCCATTCCCCCTCACGTTGCGCCCAGTGGGCGAGGAAGACGACGATGCGGACAGCACATTTGATCAAGACGATGGTGACGACGAGGGGGACGACGCTCTGGCTGCCGGGGAAGGCGGCGGGGCGCGGAAGGAGCCTCGGCTGACGTCGACGGTGCGGGATACGGACGAGGACGAGGGGGACACGGACAGCGACTGTAATGACGAGTTTTACGAAGCGATGACGGAGTTTGCTGGGCAGGGCATGGTGAAACGCGTGCTGGATATCGAAGAGGTGAGATGCTGGGAGGTGTGAGCCTGTGGTCTGGTCCATGCTCAAGGAGTGCATGGGCAAGGACAAGCACAAAGCGCCCTTCATTCCCCTCCCTACCTCCCTGCCTGCCTGCCTGCCTGCCTGCCTGCCCGCCTGCCTGCCTCCCTCCCTCCCCCCTTCCCCTCATGCCCTCCAGGTGGGGTTCAGCTACCCGCATGTACCAAGGAGGGCGCGCCTACCTGACCCGGAGGAGGAGAAGAAGCCGCTGAGCCTGTGGTCCGTGCTCAAGGAGTGCATGGGCAAGGACATGTTCAAGGTCTCGCTGCCCGTCAACTCCCACCCACCACACCCAGCCCCTCATGCCCCTCCCTCCCTCCCTGCCTGCCTGCCTGCCTGCCTGTCTGCCTCCCTCCTCCCTGCCTCCTTCCGGCTGTCCCTCACCCCGTGTGCCTCACGGCGCCCCACCCCCCCTCCAGGTGGGGTTCAGCTACCCGCATGTGCCGCGGAGAGTGAAGCTGCCCGACCCAGAGGAGGAGGAGAAGCCGCTGAGCCTGTGGTCCGTGCTCAAGGAGTGCATGGGCAAGGACATGTTCAAGGTCTCGCTGCCCGTCAACTTCAACGAGCCGCTCAGCTCGAGCCAGAAGTACCTGGAGATGTTGGAATACTCGTGGCTGCTCGATAGGGCTGCGGAGTATGGCCGAAGGGTGAGTGCTTGGAAGGGGAGGAGGGAAGAATGGTGGTAACCAGGTTGAGTAAGCAAGGTCTAGTGGTAACCAGGTTGACTGCAACGAGCCCCTCAGCTCGACCTGGAGATGCTCGAGTACTCGTGGCTGCTCGACACGGCAGCGGGCTATGGCCGCAGGGTGAGTCGCAGGTCTGTTGGGTTGGGTTGGGTTGGGTTGGGTTGGGTTGGGTTGGGTTGGGTTGGGTTGGGTTGGGTTGGGTTGGGTTGGGTTGGGTTGAGTTGAACTTGGAGCTAGTACCTGGAGGTGCCTGAATTCTAGTGGCTGTAGAAAACATTCCCATCTCCCTGCACCCTCCTCTTCCCCCTCTCTCCTCTCCCCCCTCCCAAGCGCAGCCACAGCTTGATGTGAGCAGCACACGTGGCTGCATTTTCAATACTGACAGGGACATGCAGAAACAGACACCTCTTCAAACGTGTCATACATCTCTCCCCTCCTCCCTCCTCTCTCGCACCCTCACCCTTGCCAGCAGGGCAATCGATTGATGCGAGCAGCACAGGTGGCAGCATTCGCAGTGTCACGGAATTCGGGCAACGAGGGGCGCATTCACAAGCCCGTCAACCCTTTTAACCCGTCCGCTTCTTGCTGCTCCTCTCTCCTCTCCCTCTACACCAAACAGGGCAACCGATTAATGCGAGCAGCACATGTGGCGGCATTCGCAGTGTCGCGGTATTCAGGCAACGAGGGGCGCATGCACAAGCCCTTCAACCCGCTGCTGGGAGAGACCACTGAAGGGGACTATCCTGACAAGGGCATTCGCTACATCTCCGAGTCGGTGCGTTACATGTTGGAATCAGTGAGTTACATCTCCTCCTTAGCGAGTTTCATCTACGAGGCGGTGAGTAAATACCCGGGTTGTGAGCCGGACATAAGGTGTATTCGGGCAACGAGGGGGGCATGCACAAGCCCTTCAACCCGCTGCTGGGGGAGACGACCGAAGGGGATTATCCCGACAAGGGCATTCGCTACATCTCCGAGTCGGTAAGTAGACACCCGGGTTGTGAGTCGGGCATAAGTTGTTTCCAGGCAACGGGGCTACGGGCAACAAGGGGCGCATGCACAAGCCATTCAACCCGCTGCTGGGGTAGACCACTGAAGGAGACTATCCCGACAAGGGCATCCATTACATCTCCGAGGAGGCGGTACGTTACATCATGATGTTACAGAGTTACATCTTGGCGTAACAAGTAGCATCTGTTACATCTCCGAGTCGGTGAGTTGCATCTTCGAGTCAGTGAGTTACACCTCTGAGTGTGAGGTGCGTTGAGTTATCCACAAGCCCAAACACGTCATCTCAGGGTCAATGCATTTACAACAACGACTAAGACAAAAGGAGACTTCGACTTCTCTCTCCTTTCCCTCTTTCCTCCCTCCCTTTCTCTTCCCTCCTCCCTCCATTTACCCCCCTTGCGCTCCTCCCTCCATTTACCCCCCCGTCCCCTCATCTTGCTCCCACTCCCGCCTCGGCTTGCCTTTCACCAGGTGGTGCACTATCCGCCAATGATAGCCTGGCACGTGGACGGCACAGGGTGGAAGTTCTGGGGGGACGTGTGCCCCAAGATTCGATTCTGGGGGCCGTCCATCCAGCTGGACCCTGTGGGCGTGCTCACTGTGCAGTTTGACGACGGGGAGACGTACGAGTGGAGCAATGTGAGTCATGGGAGTATGTCTGACTGTTTATGAAGGTAATTGTGGCTGTGGAGCTCGATTCTGGGGGCCGTACCCTGTGGGCGTGCTGGCTGTGCAGTTTGACGACGGCGAGACGCACGAGTGGAGCAATGTGAGTTTTTATGAGTGTCAAGCACTGAGATGAGTGCTTACCAAAGTTATTGTGACAGTAGGATTTGACTCTTGGGTCTGACCCTGTGAATAAATCAATGGGAGTGAGTGAGTGGAGGAATCCGCACACTGATGCGAGAGATGTTTAGGGATCTCTGAGCCCTACCATTATCTTTCCTGCACTTTATCACCTTCTCTTTCCCCGCTTCCCGAATTTCCCATCAGGTGACGGTGCTGATTCAGAACCTCATTCTGGGGAAGCCCTTTGTGGAGCACTACGGCACCATGCGCATCAAGGGTAACCGTGGCTACTCTGCCCGCCTGCGCTTCAAGGAGCGCTCCACCTTCGACCGGAACCCGCACCAGGTACGGGAATGTCCGCGCATCGTAACGAGGCGCGCCAGGTTTGGGCCACACTAGGTGTGGGAGGATCATGCATTAGGTACTCTACTCCTGGTTCAGGAAACGACCCACGGCAGGTACAGCACCCACACACACACAAAGCCCTTTGTACAGCACGCATCAAGGGCAACCGCGGGTGACTCTGATTCACTGGCAACAGGTATCTCTTCTTGTTCTTGGCTCTAATCAGTTGTTAACCCAGAATCCTCCCTTCCCGTTACCACCTTCCCTGTTTCCGTTTTCCTCATCTTCCACCCGCCCAGGTGCGCGGGCTGGTGCAGAACGAGGCAGGGGACGAGCAGGGCACGCTGATGGGGCGGTGGGACCAGCACATGCACTACGTGCCGGGGGATCTGACAAGCAAGACGGCCAAGGAGGAGAGTGAGGTGCTGGCCACGGCACAGCTCATCTGGAAGAAGAACCCCGTGCAGCCCAACCTGAAATACAAGTTCACGCCCTTTACAATCACGCTCAACGAGCTCACTCCTGGGCTCAAGGTGAGAGGGTCGGCGGGTGTGTGCGGGTGGCCCTAGATTGCCTCTGTGGTTTGATTTATGAGGTGTATTTGGGGATGATGTTTTACGTGTGTAAAACGAACTCCTTTGCTGACTTGTTGTTGGTAGTTCTCCCATCATTCAGTTTTCCCTACACCACCTCCCCTATCTTCCCTATCTTCCTACACTGCCTCCCCTATCTTCCCCCGTTTCTGCCCACAGGAGTTACTGCCCCCCACGGACTCGCGGCTCAGGGAGGACCAGAGGGCGCTGGAGGAGGGGCGGTATGACTTCGCCAACCAGGAGAAGTGCCGCCTCGAGCAGCGCCAGCGCAAGGTGAGGCTTGTGCTTTGAGATTCACGCTCCTTTGACGCCAACAGCACTAGAGGGCGCTGGAGGAGGGGCGGTATGACTTTGCCAACCAGGAGAAGTGCCGCCTCGAGCAGCGCCAGCGCAAGGTGAGGCTTGTGCTTTGAAATTCACGCTCCTGTGACGCCAACAGCACTAGAGGGCGCTGGAGGAGGGGCGGTATGACTTTGCCAACCTGAAGAAGTGCCGCCTCAAGCAGCGCCAGCGCAAGGTGAGGCTCGTGCACAGAACTACACTGCTCTGTTGCATCATTATGTAACTACACTGCTCTGTTGCATCATTATGTAACTACACTGCTCTGTTGCACCATTATGTAACTACACTGCCCTTTTCCCTTCTTCTTGCCCCTTACTATTCTCCACAAATATGGGAAAGAAACTGGGTGTGCCCCTCGAATTCCATAGTAGTAAAGGTACGGCATTGTCCCGTGCTCCCCTCCATACCCCCCGCAAACAGGCGCTCAAAGATGGGGAACCAGGGTGGGGCCCACGGTGGTTCAAGCCCATGGGGCCGAACAACACATGGCGGTACACTGGGGGATACTGGGAGCAGCGGGAGAAGCGGGACTGGTCCGGTGTGCTGGACCTGTTTGCGCCGGAGGAGGCTGATGGAGATGCTAACAAAGCATAGGATTAAACAGCTGTCTGTCACATTTCAAGGAGGGTCCTCGCACGAATAGAGGTGGCGCATGAATAAAGGTGCCCCATTACGAAGATCAGTTTGAATGAGGTTTGTCAAACCATGAACTTGGAAGCTTGTGGGTAGATAACTTGACTTCCGGGCATAAAAAGAGGATATATTTGAGGCACCATGTGTGCCTTGTGTAGAATCGTTGATGCATCTTCCACAAAGTGCAGATGATACATCATTTTCCATGTGTTTCTAGTGTCAAACATTTTTGTACCTCCCATACAAACACTTTATGTCACTGTGTAGGCATACTGAATCAGCTACACGGGGTGGCAGGGTTGTCTCGAGGGCGGGACTTCACTCAACACTGCTGCTGACGAGGCGGGAACGTGGCGATGCGGCCATCAAATTCCTCGTGATGGGGGAGCGTGTTTCTGAAGTTCGTCCGTCGTGGTGCAAGACGAATCCAGACGGTGCAGAGCGGTTATCAAGCCTCACCGCTCAATACCGTGACGCAACAAGAGTAACCGCACAGAATGAACGAGGGACGAACGTTCTGACCTCGCATGGAGTGTGAGTCAGGGGTCAGGAGGACGGTGATGGCACGCCACGGCAGTGCCGAAGGTGGACTCCCAGAAATTTCGAACTTCCACTCGCTAGGCTTCTCGGTCCCACCCAAATTCCGTGCCATCACTTCAGTGCCTGAACCACATCGGGAATTGGCCTGTAGCTCTTGCCAGAGTTTCCCGCGAAAAAATGGCTCATGATGTGCTCACATCCAATCCCCACGCAAGTAGAAACCTGACGACCCTGGTTGCAAACAGCATATCCTTTGGTGCAGAGCGGTTTGTTGCGTTGGTGGTCTCGCAATCGTAACGGTAATGTCGCAGTTTATCAAAGGAGAAAGGCCTGTGAAAGACCCACCCCACCGCATCTCATCTCACAGCACCCATTTCAAAACAGAGCCACCGTTGCAGCATTATTCAGCCACTGTCAGTAAGGCAGTGCGCAAAAGATCCCACGCCTAGAGGGATACTGCAGGCCCTGTGGTGCTTGCGTGTGGAAATGTTTCTTCTTGCTTGCTGCAGTGGCACTAGTACAGTTTCTAGGTGCCACAGCCGAGGTGCTTGGTTCAGCTGGTGATGCTATTTTGTGCATGCGTGTGTGAGATTTTCGTTTGAAATCACGTCGTTACCCATGGCACTGTTCGTTTCGTTGACTTTCTGTGCCGGGACTGACGCTTGGTAGCCATAGCATCATAGCGTATGCCCGCGACGGTTTCCGGTAGAATCGCGCTTTTGTTCTCGGAAACTTCTCCTTTGCTTGTCCTTCAGCTTATGAAGCTCTCCGTGCAGGCCTAGTTGTTCTTCCTGTGTGCGTTCTTGTTTGCGGGTTTATTGGTTTCATCATCTCCTTTGTTTTGGAAAACCTAATTATTTCAATCATTTGACAATGTCGTCGGATCCGGACGAACCGAGCAACAAGTCTGTGAAGGAGCTCAGCAGCCTCTTCGGTAAACGAGTCACAGCCAATAAAGGAGCTCCCGCTGCTTACGTGGCGAAACTTCACGCTGCCAATGCGAGCGCTGGCTCCTCCAGCGAACTTCCGAAAATCACGCGTCGGTCCTCTGGACCGGTCGTAAGCACGGAAGATTTAATCCGGCATCCGTCAGGCGGTTTTCCAAGCCCGCAGTCTTACGACGGAAATGCGTCAGAACCCAGAGACTTTAAGGACGATCTTAAGGGGGACTTGAAGCAGGAAGCTAAAGGGCCGGCACCTGGCCGATTAGGGCTCCGGCCGGTTGGGTCTAGCGCAGCGAAAGGCCCGCGACCATCGTCAGGTGATAGCTCGAAAGGTCCATCTTCGTCCTCCTCCTCCTCCTCGTCCTTCTTACCTCAGGTTAAGCTACGTCACACGACTGCCGGATCATCTGCCGGAAACAAGGAACCATTGGCAGCGAGAAAAGACGCATCCACTGGGGTGAAAGATCCTGTGGGAGGTTCCGCTGATTCCGTCAGGGATGGGACGAAAGAATCGCCTCGGGATTCCCGAACCAAGGCGAAAAGCCGCGCAGGTTCCGAGCCTGAGCCGCTAGGCTTGTCTTCCCCAGGCTCGTCCGCCAAGCCTGCTGCTGCGAAGGCGTCGCCAACTCAGCGGTCGTTTTCGCCGGGCGGGAACTACACGCGGGAAGAAATTCGTAAGGTACTGCGCGGCCTGGATAATGCAAGTGTGCACCAAGAAAATCCAGCATTTTGTGCTTTCGATGTGTGTGGCAAAACTCGGAAGCTCAATCACGCGGGACGGAATCATACCGTTATTTCTCGTCTGCAACCCCACCCTCCTCCTCCTCTCAGATGGAAACGATGCTGCGCAAGTTCGAGGAGGACCTGGAGCTGAGCAACTTGAAGATGTCTCTTTCACACCCTTACTACTCATCCTATCCTCTCCCCTCCATCCCCTTTTTCCAACCTTCCTCTCAGATGGAGACGATGCTGCGCAAGTTTGAGGAGGACCTGGAGCTGAGCAACTTCGAGCTGGCGGCGCTGAAGGCGCGGCACATGGAGAAGGTCAGCCGGCTGAAGGTGGTGGAGGAGGAGATCGTCATCAGCGAGCAGCGCAACAAGAGCCTGCAGGTGAGCAGGCTCAGATTAGTTTCGGCATAGTCTCGGATTAGGTTCGAATTAGAATTGTTTTAGGTTCAGGAGAGGGGTGGGTGAGGGGTGCTGAAGGAGGTCAGCCGCCTCAAGGTGGTGCAGGAGGAGTGTTTTGAGACGCCTCAAAACAGCAGGAGATGGTCATCAGCGAGCAGCAACAAGAGCCTGCAGGTGCGCGGGGGTGAGCTAGGGGTGGGAGAGGGTAGGCCAAGGTTCGGGGTGATGAAGGGTAGTCTAGGGTTTGGATAACGAGTGGCTTGTTTGAGTTCGTAAGACTTTTGAACGTTTTAAAAAAGGGTGGCATACGGTTTGGAACACAAGAACGCGTGTGTTGAGATACGTCAGGCTTCACGTAAGATGGTGGATGGGAGTGATAGATCGTGTGAATGACGAGAGGAGACCGCATGGGACCGCATGTGGAGACACGTGTCAGGTACGGGTGAGTTGCGCGTAAGGCATGGGCTGACATGTGTGAAAGGCACATATTAAGATGCGTGTTTGAGGCATCCCAAAAGGAGATTGGGAACGAGGGCGAGTGAGGCGCCTCGAGAGTGGCATGCAGTGCACTGGGGAATGTGCGAGCGTGCAAGTTTGAAAATCTGCGGGCTGGCGATCTGTCACAGCCTCATCTGTCCCTTATGCTCCCCTACCAACCCCTCGTTCTCTTCCCACTTCCCTTTCCCCGGCTCCCCTCTCCCCTCTCCCTTCCCCCCTCTGTTCCCGCCCACCCCTGTCCCTTTCGTTCTTCGTGATTTGTTTTCTTCGTTTTCGATCTGATTCACTCACCTGCACCTGCCAGCTTGCTCTGGCTGCTATGGAGAAGGAAATGGCGTCTTTTGAGTCTGCCAAGGCCAAGATGAGGAAGAAGATGGAGGAGGAACAGGCGGCTAAGACAGAAGAAGCAATCCGGGCAGCCCTGAAAGATATTGATGACGGGCAGGTGGCTCCTCTGAAGGCTGAGGTCGATTCTCTCCGGGCAGCCGCGGAAGTTATGACTGCTGAGCTGGCAGCTGCCCGGGCTGCCCTGGCGGCGAAAGAGGCGGAGATGTTGGTTGCTGAGTCAGAGAATGAGAAGATTTCTGGGCAGCTGAGTGAGGAAGAGACGAATCACAAGGTGACACTTGGCGAGCTGGGGGAAGCGAGAGAAGAGGTGGAAAGGGCTCGGAAAGTGGCTGCAGAGACGGAAAAGGAGCTGGATGAGCTTAAAACGAAACACGAGGAGGCTTGTAACGAGTTGGAGGGGCTGCAAGGGAAGCATAAAGGGACGTGTGAGGAGCTACAAAGGCTTAAAGAGGAAATAGAGTCACTTAGGGGTGAGAATAAAGAGGTAACGGAGGAGTTGGAAGCGGTGAGGGGGGAGTGGGAGGCAAGGGGGAAGGAATTAGAGGTGCTGGCGAAAGAGAAGGGGGAAATGGAAGAGGCGATGGAGGGTATGAGAGGCAAGTGCGAGGAGCAAGGGAGGGAGCTGGAGCAGCTACAGCAGCTGCATGATAAAACGAATAACGAGTTGCATGTTATGGAGGATGGGAACGAGAAGCTGCAGAGGGAAGTGGAGGTTTTGAAGGGCGAATTGGAAGGGGTGAGGGGAGAGAAAGGGGCGGCGGAGGGGGAGATAGGGAAGCTGAAAGCGAGGGTTGAGGAGGCGGAGGGGGAGATAGGGAAGTTGAAAGAGAGGGGAGAGGAGAGGGAGAGAGAGATGGTGGCGTTGGAAGGGAGGAATGAGGAGGCGAGGAAGGAGGCGGAGGAGTGGAAGGGGAAGCATGCGGAGCTGGGGAAGGAGTTGGAGGAGGTGAGAAGAGCGAAAGAGGAGGAGATACGGGAGAAGGACGAGGAAATGCAGGCGAAGGAGGAGGAGATTCGGGAGAAGGAGGAGGTAATACAGGCGAAGGAGGCAGCCGTTAGAGAAGCATTGAAAGAAGCGGAGGATTTGAGGGAGAGAGTGGCGGAGAGAGACGGACAGGTGGGGGAGCTGGAGCAGAGGGTGGGGGACTTGCAGCAAAGGGTAGATGAGCAGGGGAAGGAGATTGAAGGTTTGAAGGGAGAGGTGGAGGAGGAGAGGAAGGGGAAGGTGGAGGTCGAGGCGGCTTTGGCCGCGGCTCATGGGGAGATGGGGGAACTGAGGGAGAGAATTGAGGGGTTGGAAAAGGAGGTGGAGGAGGAGAGGAAGGGGAAGGGTGTGGCTGAAGGGGCGCTTGCGGTTGCTACTGGGGAGGTGGGTGCTTTGGGAGCGAAGGTTAGGGGTTTGGAAGAGAAGGTGAGGGGGTTAGAGGAGGAGGTGGAGAGGGAGAGAGGAGGGAGGGAGGAGAGGGAGAAAAATCTTGAGAATGTGAGGAAAGAGAGGGATGATCTGGTAAAGGAGAGAGATGAGGTGAGGAGGGAGGTAGAGGAAGTGAGAGGGGAGAACGGAGAGTTGCATGAGAGGATAGAAGAGATGGAAGGGAGTATGGCGGAATTGGGGATGGGTAGGGAGGCGGCGGAATTGGAAAAGGCGGAAACAGAGAGACAGCGGAAAAAGGAGATTGCAGCAAGGGAGGCGGTTGAGAGCCAGTTGGCAGCAGCGCAGGGCGAGTTAGAGCAGAGAGTAAAGGAAGTAGAGGAAGTGACTAAAGCGAAGGGTTTGTTGGAAGAGGAGGTGAAGCAAGTGAGGGGGGAGTTGGGGGGGAGGGAGGAGGAATTGGCAGAGCTGACGGGGAAGCATGAGGTGCTGACGTCAGAGCACCAAGCGCTGATGTCGGAGCATGAGGAGCTGAAGTCAGCAAACGAGAAGCTGACGTCAGAATGCGCTGCGCTGGCGGCAGCGCAGGCAGCTCTGGCAGTCAAGATTGAGGAGGTGACTATAGCGAAGGAAGGGTTGATGAGTGAGCTTGAGGAGGAGAAGGAGGGGCGGGTGGCTGTAGCTGCTGAGCTGGCAGAATCGTATTCTGATCTGGCTGGCATCCATGCTGAGCTGGAAGCGCTGACTGCCACGTATGATTCCCTGAAGAAAGATCACGAGGCACTGAATGAGCGGTACAGTGCGATGAAGAGCGATTTAGAGAGTAAGTCTGGAGAGGCAGGGGGGCTGGTGGAGGAATTAAACAGAGTGAGGGAGGAGAGGGATGAGGGGAAGAAGAGAGAGGAGGAGGGGAGGAAGAGAGAGGAGGAGGGAAAGAAGAGAGAAGAGGCTTTGACTGCTGAACTCGAGCAGGCACAAGGGACGGTTGAGGGGTTGAAGGGGGAGTTGGAATCTTCCAAGAAAGAAAATGAAGAGCTTATAGGAAAGCTCGCCGCTACTGTTACCGAACTTGGAGCTGCCGAAGCTGCAACAGAGGCTCGGGAAGCGGAGCTGGCAGAGGTTCGGGCCGAGCTGGAGGGAGTGGCAAAGGAGAAAAGCGAGCGGGAGGAGGAGGTGGGGAAGGCGAGGGGGGAGATAGACGTTTTGGAGAAGGAGAAAGAGGGATTAAAGGGAGAGATGGAGAGATTGACCCAGGAGAAAGAGGCTCTTATTGTGAGCCATGCTGCTGCTCTGGCTGAGGTGGTAGCTGCCAAGGAGGGTGTGGAAGAAGAGTTGAAGAGATGGCAGGAGAAGCAGGAGCAGACGGTGAAGGAGTTGGAGGGAGCGAGGGAGGAGGCGGAGGAGAGGAGGAGGGAGGCGGAGGGGAAGGAGAAGGAGCTGCTGGCTCGGGCTGAAGCTGCGGAGGTGCGGGTGGGTGAGCTGGAGCAGGCTCGGGACGAGGCTGCGGCTATGGCTGGGGAGACCCAGAAAGCTTTGGATGCTGCTAATGAGGAGATTGTGACTGTAAAGGGGGAGCTGGAGAAGAAGGAGGGGGAGAGAAAGGATCTAGATGAAGCATTGGCAAGGGAGAGGGATGAGAAAGAAAGGCTGAGTGCAGAGAACGAGCGGCTTAAAGAGAAAGTGGAGACGCTTTTAGAGGGGATGGATGGGACCAAGCATGGGCTGGCTGCTGAGGTGTACGCCCATGAAAAGACAAGGGAAGAGCTGGTAGAGACAAAAAAGGCTCTAGAGGAAGTGAGAGGGGAGCTAGAGGGAGTGAGGGGAGAGCTAGAGGAAGTGAGAAGGGCGTTGGAGGAGAGTGAGGAGGGAAAGAAGGAGGCGGAGGAGGATTTGGAGGGGGCGCTTGCTGCTGAGGCTGCTGCCAGGGCGGAAGCTGCTGCTGCGTCGGCGGCAGCAGTGGCAACGGCAGCGGCTAAGGATGGAGAGCTGGGAGAGAAGGAGCGGGAGATCGGGCAGGTGAAGGAAGAGCTTGGGCAGGTGAAGGAGGAACTTGGGCAGGCGAAGGGTGATGTGGAACGTTTGACTGAGGAGGTTCGGGAGAAAGAGGAGAGGATAGCAGGGCTTGAGGAAGAGTTGAAAGAGGCTCGGGCTAGTGCCGAGGCTAAAGAGGCTGCTGCGGCTGCGGCTGCTGCTTCTGCTGCTGCTGCGGCTGCTACAGCGGCTGCTGTGAAAGAATCCGCGAAAATGTCTGAAGGAGAGGCGCAGAGGAAGGTGCAAGAGCTGCTGGAAAAGTTGGAGGTATTGGAGAGGGAGAAGAGGGAGGGGGAAGAGAGGGAGGAGGGGTTGAGGGAGGAGTTGGAGGCTGCTAAGGAAGCAGAGGAGGAGGCGAGGGAAGCTGCGAGGATGGCAGCGGGTAGGGCGAGTGAGATGGTGGTGGTGATGGAAGGGGAGATGGAGGGGTTGAGAGGGAGGTTGAAGGAGCGAGAGGAGGAGGTGGAGAGGGGTAAGGAGGAGTTGGAGAAGGTGAGAGGGGAGTGGGCGGCTGAGGTGGAGCGGTTGGGGAGAGAGAAGGAGGAGGCTATTGGGGAGGTTGAGAGGGAGAAGGAGGAGTTGCGGTGTAAGATGGAACAGGAGAAGGGCGAATTAGAGGAGCAGTTGAGGCAGCTTACAGAGAGGATAGGGGATCTGGAGGAAGGAAGGAGTGGACTGGAGGCAGCTGGGGTGAAACTGGCTGGTAGGATCGCAGAGTTGGAGGAGGAACGGGATCAGTTTGAAAGGGAGAGAGATGGGGTACAGGGGGAGAGGGATAAGCTTGAGGAGGAGAGGGGGAGAATGGAGGATGAGTTGAGGAAGGAGGAGGAGAGAGTGAAGGAGCTTGATGAAGAGTTGAGGAAAGAGAGGGATAGAGTGAAAGAACTGGAGGAGGAGGCAGAAACAAGGGTGACAGCAGCACTGGCGTCGTCTGCTGCAGTGGCAGCGGGAGGGGAGAAGCAGATGCGGCAGGCTCTGGCAGAGAAAGAAGCAGCCCTGGCGGGGAAAGCAGCTGCAGAAAAAGCGCAGAGAGCAGCAGAGGCAGCGGCAGTGGCAGCAGCAGCAGCGGTTGTGGCAGCAGAGGCAGCAGCAGAGGAGGCGAGGATCCGAGAGGGAGAGGCGAAGGGGAGAGAAGAAGAGGCACGAGTGGCAGCAGAAAACGCGTTGTTGGAAGCTGGTAGGACGAAGGACGGTGAGGAACTGGCTCGGGCCGAAGCTGCAGATGCTAAGCAGGCAGCGGCGGCGGCCCAAGCCGAGGCTGCCGAGGCTAGATTAGCTGCGGAATCGGCTTTGGCCGAAGCTGTGGAGGCTCGGGAACGTGCGGAGAAAGCGGAGGAGGAGTTGGAAGCGGTGCGGAGGGAGATGGAGGGGTTGAGAGCGTCAGAAGCAGCAGCGAGGTCAGCAGCTGAAGAGGCCAAGTCTGGGGGTTCGGTGCGGCTTGCGGCTAGTCTTTGGCGAGCCAGGGTGAATCAAGTAAGCTTGGAACGCAAGTGGAAGGAGGGCGAGGAGAAACGGAGGGCCAAGGATGCTGCTGCTGCCGCTGCTGCGGCCGAGGCTGCGGCGGCGGCAGCAGTGGCAGCTGCTGCTGCAGAAGCGGAGAAGGATAAAGTGGTGGTGGAGAAGGGGAAGATGGAGGTTGAGATGTCTACTAAGCTGGCTGCGGTTGAGGGAGAGTTAAAGACGGCTAAGGATGCTGAAGGGGAGCTTCGGCTGCAGGTTCGGGCACTCCGCCGAACCTTGGATGCCCTGGAAGGCGAGGTTCGGAAGTGGAGGGAGGAGGCTCGGATTCGGAAGAAGCGGGTTGAGGAGGAAGCGGCGGATACACTGAGGAAGTGGAGGGAGGCGTCTCTGGTTGGGAGGAGTCAAGAGGGGGAGATTGTTGCAGCTGCAGCAGCTGCTGCTGCTGTTGCGGGTGCAGGTGGTGCTGCTGGTGCTGCTGGTGCCGGTGATGCTGGTCCGTCTGCTGCAAGGATGTTTCCAGGAAGGAGCTCGTCTTACAATACGGTCAACAATCGTGCGAGTATGCCGTCCATTCCCACCTCTGGACTTCTGTCAACAGCATCAGGAGAAGACAGTGGGATTTTTGCCAAGAGTGCCGAGTTCCATCCTGGCCAGCTCCGTGCGATAAGGCATTTTATGAGCGCGGGCCAATCAGGACCGTCCTCTGCAGTCGCAACGCCAATCAACGGTCCCGCTTCAGCGGCTGGAACTCCGCCTCCCTCGCTCAAGGCATCTATGGGGATCCCTGCCCCGTTGCGCATGAAGAGACCTGAGGGAGAAGGCAAGGGTAGGCGAGGAACGTCTGGTAGCAAGACTGGGTGGAGGAAATCTGTGATGGGGGGATTTTTAGGGAAGAAAGCGGTGAAGAGTGAGGCGAACACTCCACGGGGAACGGACGGTCCCCAGAGTGCTGTTTTTTAGAAGCTTGCTTGCTTGTGTTCAGTTGGGTAAGGAGTATTTTTTGTTTTACTGAATAACATGTAACATAAGTGGCCATCTATCTGCTTTATCATGATCGCTATTGCGAAAACGGTCGCACACTCACGAATCATTCGAGTAGAGAGGAGGTGGGGGGCGAACCGTAGCAGCACTTCAAGTCGTGGTCGCGCACGTCGCAGAGAGCGGGAAAGCCTGGCAACATCCATGCAGTAACCGCGCGACACGTGGAAAAGCAGTGTACTCTTTCTCCAGAAGTCCGTTCACCTCACCAACCACAACACGCTCTGGGCCTTCCGCAACTCCCATCACCCCTCCTCCCGGTGACCCCCATGTATGCCTGCGTTCTCCGCAGTTATGCTGCATATCGGTATGCCCAATGCTGGTTCCGCGGGTTTGACAGGATGCTGCGGCAGGCACGGCGGGCGGAAAGATTCGTTGTGCGGGTTGGGGGGAATAACTAGGCCTTCCTTCCCCAGTTTCTCGCAAACACCCCGCCCTTCTCCCCCCCATATTCCCCCCACTTCTCCGCCTTCACCAACCTTCCGCTCTCGCCTTCCAACGACTACCTCTTTTGCATCCGAATCATACACTTGCGTGTTTTCCTGTTTCTGTTCTGCTCTAGGAACCATTAGGATACGTTCTGTTGGAACGTTTTGCTCCAACTTTTTTGGGTGTCGACAGTTTGTAGTGATCCTATCTGCCGATGCTCATCGCGCTGGGTGGGATAAGGTTGCAGTTTACGTCATTACGGGAGGTTGCTGCGAAGTAGTGTAGTATATTTTCTACGCCTTTTAGGGTTATTTTCAACTTCAATTTCGCGCTTGAGCTTGAAGGCCTACCCAGGCGATGGCGGTACGTCATTTCAGCCATGTGTTTTTTACTACCATAGAGTACCATAGTCTTTTGTCTCTTAGAAAGTTGTTTCTTCCAAGTTTGCCAAAGTCTGACTTTTCTGTCTCTTGCTGGCTTCATCACTACGCAGTTCTTTTCCTCTTTTCAACGATCTGAACCTTTCGTACTCCCACTTTTACCATCCGTATGATCTCGACTCCATTCCATTGTGTTCTTCACTCAAGAAACACGACCCCATCTTTCTTCCCTCGAGAACCACGTCTCCATCTCGCACTAACCGTCCCCGCCATGGCATCGGTGAACTGACAGACAAGTTTTGCCTTCGTGTCCACCTCTATCCCACCCCTTCCCGACCTCTGGGACCAATCCCTCACGTATTTCCCCCTTCCCATTCTCCCATATCTTCCCCAATCTCCCTTTCCCCTTATTCCCGCATTTCCCGGTGCAGTCGGAGGGCGGGATGCCGCCAACAGGGGGAGGTGGCAAGAAGGGCGGAGGCGGGTTCACTGCGCAGTTTAGAGACGTCAGCTCGGGTGGGGGGGTTCCAGCATTCCCGGAGCCCCACAAGACGAAGGTCAACAAAGATACTCCGCCTGAAGTAAGCGTCATTAACTTAGCATCATGCCAAGCTGGTTCCGAAGCCACTGCGACTTCGAAAGTTGCCGATTTGGGACTCGAGTTACGTTATCCGGACTTGGATATCCGACGCCCATGAGTTAACACGAAGCAAAGTTGTAGAATATGTTTTTTTACTGTTTCGTCACTCCCAGCTCCTTTGACGTACGTACGTCCGCAAAACTACTTTCTTGGACTAGGAGGCGGGGTCCTGTTCTTTTTTCTCCAGGTCACTCCACAGCCTCACTGGTTGTTTTCTTTTCGTCCATTTGTTATCAGCGTTGTCACGTCCTCTCTATCTTGATCTTTTGTTTGACCAAGCTTCACCACTTCTCCCTAGTCTGATATATATTTCCCCTCTCATCTTGCCCCCCTTTTTTTTTGCCAGCCTGAGTCCGCCAAGTGTGGATGTGTCATACTCTAACCCCCAGTGCATGCATGCGCGATCTCTGCAATCTCGACCTCCATCGTTTTCTCTGGATGAAAGGGGTAATCCTTGTTGCGGCTGGACAGCTGAGACTTTTGAGTGTCAGGGTGGATCGATATATGTGGCCTCGCAAAGTTGGTGACCGCACCGTGGTTTGTCAGGAGCAGTATTTGCATGGAGGAGCTTCAAAATTAGCTGCATGGGAAGAGGTTTTCTATCAGCATGGTGCATGATTGTGGGTTTCCAGTTTGATTGCTTCACCCATGGGATGGAACGTCTTCATCACTGAGCTTGTGAAATAGCGGTCGTTGAAGGCTTGTTCTGCAGTGTAATTTTCAGTTGGTGGTTGTATGTAGGGTTGTTAGGTCTGCAACAGTTCCAAGTGGCTGGTGCTGCTGAACCAGAAGCAGTTGCTTTTTGTAGGCTTTTTGTTTATGGTTAGAAAGATGAGATATTACAGGATTCTTCAAAACATACTAATGCTTCAGATGCTTTCAACCTCCAATATTTGCCTTGCTATTAAAATGGTATTGAGGAACGCACACTCTCTTGTCATCTGTTTAACGTACTGTTTGTTAGCCATGAAAGTACATCCTTCCGATTGAGGTCGTATCCCCGCCTGGTGGCAAGATACTGTAGGTGGCATGCCACCAACTCAAAAAACACATGGAGGAATAAACCTCCTGGTGTCAGCTAAACTGACCAATCCCATCGCGGGAAATCGTGCAATGTGCCCAGCATTGACACCAACCTGGAGCCGCACTCACGCGCGGCTCCACCTGGTGGCAAGCGAAATTCCCGCTTGCCACCAACAGTATCTTGCCACCAGCCCGGGGATACGACCTGAAACCGCTTTGTCGTGCGAAGTTTCTGGCGTATGTTCTGACCACGTTGCACCGTCGATAATGGCCCAGGTGTCGTGGAAGCCTTCGATTCCACGTCAATGTGATCCAATGTGGACCTGCAGAAGGTCCCATCGGCTGCCTTGCAACCACACTTTTGGGAGCCCAGCCTGGCGCGCAATTCCACGTCGCCCTTCGACGCGTCCCAAGCTGAACGAACCAATCTCAAGGTGGAACCGAGCCAAACCCAACGCCAAACCGAGCAAATCTCAATGCCCCGCCTGAGCAAATGTTCCAACACCAGCTCTACCAACTAGGCGGCATTCTGACATTCCCAAAAACCGACTTGCCAGGAGGACGTGAGAAGAGTGACTAACCAGCAGTTGGACCGAATTTTGTTCGGGTCTTTTGAGTCATTCCCGTTTGCCTGATAGTTGGTTCATTGCTGGGCCGTTCTTGTCATGGCTGTCGTCGCTTCGCCCGCAGTTCCCGTGCGCCTTAGCACCAGGGGGGGTGTAACCGTTGCCGCGCGTTCCGCCACTGCGCAACGCAGTGGTTTTCCGGTCGCCTTCCTCCCCAAGTCTCCGCGCACTTCGTCTCCCGCGTCCACTAGACGCGCCAGACCTCTCGAAAAGAGGCATCCATTATCCCATTCGCGGCGTTTTCACGTAGTGCGCACACGTGCAGCCGGAGACAACGACGACACTTCTAATTTAACTTCGAACTCCGCGAATCCCGAATCCGGAGATTCCGCAACAGCACCGTCCGCCAGCCGTCCAATCAAGGCCGACGTTCCATTGGCTGACCCCGTAGCCGCTGACGAAACTGCGCAGCAACTTCAAGCCGTGAAGCAGCAGCAGCAGCAGGAGCAATCGAGCGAAGCTTCGCAGCAGCAGCAGCAGCTGTCGCTTGAAGACGTCAACCCTGTGGATCTCGGCCGTCGATCTCGACAATTTCTCGACGATGTGTGGCGGAGATTGATCCAGCTGGGCCAGATAGCGCGTCCGGCGCCGGTGGATGCGGAGGATTATACCGAGCTCGTGCGAGGAGGCTTGGATGCCGATTTCGGTGTTCCTAGCGCGCAATTTACGACTGTGCTTGTAGCGGGAGCGACGGGCCGCGTCGGAAAGGTGCTTGTAAGGAAGCTGCTCTTGCGCGGGTACACTGTTAAAGCCCTTGTAAGAAGCGCGGACGCTGAGACGCTCGAGCAGCTGCCACGTGCGTGCCAGGTGGCAGTCGCTGATTTGGCCGACGAGGCGGCGCTTCAAAAGGCGGTGGAGGGGTGCAATAAGGTCGTCTTCTGCGCCTCGGCTCGATCCGGAATGGCCGCTGACCTCCAACGAGTCGACCACATGGGCGTAGTTAATCTCTCCAAGGCGTTCCTAGACTATAATCACCAATTAGCGCAGCGCCGCGCCGGCCGCAGCAGCAAGAGCAAAGCTCTGGTGCTTAGACTCAGTAAGGAGCGGTTCCAGGAGGGGTGGGAGCTAGGAGAGGGGCGGACTATTAAAGACGATATAGACCTGCGGTACGGAGCGGGGATGGATGCGGAGTTTAGTATCACGGAGGACGGGAGGGGCGTGTTTTCCGGATACGTGTTCACGCGCGGAGGGTATGTGGAGGCGAAGAGACGGATCGCGCTTCCAGAGGGATTGTCATTTGGACGGTGAGTGATGGCTCTTTCAAGAGAAATAATGTCTTTGAAATTATGACTCTGTAATAATGTCTCTAATGAGGCTGGTTTTTGAATGATGCCGTTCCCCTTCTCGACATCCCCCTATGCCCTCCCCCCTCCCCCCTCTCCACTTTCCCAACTTCTCTCATACTCCCAGATTCGAGGGTCTGGTGTTCCGGTTCGTGTCCGATGGCAAGCCATATTCGCTGGTTCTGCGAGTGGCCAAGGACGGAACGCGCGTGGAGAGAGTGGGGGAGGACGGGGAGATTGTGGTGGAGGAAGAGGAGGAGGTGGAGGAGGAGGAGTATGAGTATGTGGCTGTTGTGAAGACAAGGAGAGGGCAGAACACGGTGAGTGAGTGAGTGAGTGAGACAGAGAGAGGGAGAGAGTGAGGCAATGAGGAAAGTTCCGCTATTATGTCTCTCGTACACTGTACACACATCGTCGCTTTTCCTAAATTGTTCACATATCATTCGGGTCGTTTTAGCTCAAATCTTGATCGCCCACAACTCCCCATCTCTCCCCCTCTCCCATCCCTTACCTCCCCTTCCTCCCCATCTGCTTCCCACTCTTCCTCCTTTCCACCCGCCCCACTCCCCTCCCTGCTCCCTAAACCGCTGCTAACCTCTCTCCGCCCTTCATCAGATCCGCATCCCTTTCTCAGCCTTTTGCCCATCATCCCCATTTGACCCGGCGCTTTTCCTTCCCCTTTTCCGCCTTCTATCCATCATCACCGTGCGACCCACTGCTTGACCCTCCCTCATCTCCCCTCCTCCTCCCTTCCCTTCTCCCCCCTCCTCTCCCCACAACCCCCCCCCCCCCCTTCCCCCCGCCAGATCCGCATCCCCTTTTCCGCCTTCCGCCCACCTTCCCCATCTGACCCGCCGCTTGATCCCTCCCTCATCTCCTCTCTCGCTCTGCGATACGAGCAGCGCCGCACGGTGAGATGCACGATGCAGTAAGATGGGGTTAAACATATACCTTGGGCGTGGGTTAAACATATACCTTGGGCGTTGAATGGGGAAACAAATTGCTTCATCTCACCCTCCTCTCCTCGCTCGCCCTGCGATACCAGCAGCGCCGCACGGTGAGTCACACACAGTGGAACAGGACTCTGAAACACTGAGGGTTAAAGATTTGCTCCAAACCTTTTAATTATCCATCATGTGCAGTGCTTTTTTTATAATATAAAGGTCGCTCATCTCCTTCCTTGCACTGCGACACAAGCAACCTCGCATGATGAATTACTCTCAGCGGAGGGGGTACATGAGCCACGAGGGATAGAATGGGTTTAACAAGCTTTGAAGTGCAGAATAGGTTTGGTAAATTGCAAAAACTGTATGCGGAATCTTTCGGACTGCCGCTTTCTACCGCTCTTCACCACTCTCTCCCCCTTCACCCTGCTCTACCCCTCTTCACCCCTCTGTACCCCTCTTCACTGCTCTCCTCACCCCTTTCTCCCTCCAATTTCACCAGAAACCATCCGTGGCGGCGCCCCTGCCACCGGGCCGGGCGGCATCCAAGGCCGGGGCGGAAGGGGACAATGCCGCCGCCCCTGCTGACCCAAACAGCTTCAAGCTCGCCCTGCAATACGTCAAAGCCTTCCCTGTGAGTGTCGTGGGGGGGGAGGCGAGGTGGAGAGAGGGGGGGAGGAGGGGGAGGGGCGCCATTTGATTGTGTCAACTCAAGCTGCTGCATGTGCTAGCCCAAGCATCTTCAAGCTCAGCACTGCAGTACTTCAAGGCCTTCCGCGTGCGAACAGGGGGAGGGAGGGCGGGGAGGAGGGGGGGGGTTATGTGCTTGTTTCAACTCAAGCTGCCGCCCATGCGGACCCAAACAGCTTCTAGCTCAGCACTGCACTGCAGTACGACAAGGCTTCCCTGTGAGTGTCTGGGCAGCGGAGGAGAGGACGTGGGAGAGGGTTGAGAAGAAATGAAAGGGGGAAGGAGGGGAGGGGGAGGGAGAGAAGACGGTCCTTGTGTTGGCGTCATGCTCGGGAGAATTACTGCCAGTATATGCTGCCAACACGCTGCAACATATGCTGCCAACACGCTGCAACATATGCTGCCAACACGCTGCAACATATGCTGCCAACACGCTGCAACATATGCTGCCAACACGCTGCAACATATGCTGCCAACACGCTGCAACATATGCTGCCAACACGCTGCAACATATGCTGCCACCACGCTGCAACATATGCTGCCAACACGCTGCAACATATGCTGCCAACACGCTGCAACATATGCTGCCAACACGCTGCAACATATGCTGCCAACACGCTGCAACATATGCTGCCAACACGCTGCAACATATGCTGCCACCACGCTGCAACATATGCTTACCCCCCTCCTCTCTTTTTCTGTGTGTCTGCTCGTGTCTGTGTGTTCCCTCTGTGTGGGTGTATGTGTGTGTGCCTGCATGTGGGACTGCAGGGGGGAGAGGAGACGGACTTCGTGTTGGTGTCATGCTCGGGAGCAGGAGTACCAGAGGAGAGCAGAGAGAGAGTGGTTAAAGCCAAGATGGTGAGCGCTCTGTGCTCTGCAATCCATGCCAGCTTGCCAGGACGGTTTGGGGGAGTTCAGACTCGGTTTTTTTGTGTTCTGGAGCTGGAGTGCTGAATGACGGTCGAAAGACCAGGTGCTATGCACTTCAGAAACGAGGCGGACATTGTAGCTCAGAGGCGAGAGAGAGTGTGGTTACACCAAGAGGCGAGAGAGAGTGTGGTTACACCAAGAGGCGAGAGAGAGTGTGGTTACACCAAGAGGCGAGAGAGAGTGTGGTTACACCAATAGGCGAGAGAGTGTGGTTACACCAAGAGGCGAGAGAGAGTGTGGTTACACCAATAGGCGAGAGAGTGTGGTTACACCAAGAGGGTACGCCTCCTATTGAAGGCACCTAAAACAATTAGTTTCTCATCTGTTTTATGAAGACTCTATCATATGAAATGCGCCTACTCTCCCCTGAACGCTCTGTATTACCCCTCCTACCATGTGTGAGCAGGCAGCAGAGACGCATCTGCGCATCAGAGGGCTGGGGTATACCATTGTGCGCCCAGGGCCGCTGCTGGAGGAGGCAGGGCCTCTGTTGACCGAGCCGGTTAACCCCCCCTCCTCCCCCCCCCCCCCCTCCCCTCTCTTTGTCTTCCCCCCCCACGACTTGCAGGCGGCAGAGACCCATCTGCGCAACAGCGGGCTGGGATACACCATTGTGCGCCCAGGGCCGCTGCTGGAGGAGCCGGGTGGGAGGAAGGCACTAGTGTTCGACCAAGGGAACAGAATCACGCAGGTGGGTGTGGTCGGTGTGTGGGGTGAGGTAAAAAGGGGGTGGGAGAGAAGGCACCGGTGTTGGACCAGGGGAACAGAATCACGCAGGTGAGAGTGTGTGGGTGTGTGGGGTGAGGTGAGGTAAGGAGGGGTGGAAAGGAAGGCTCTGCTGTCCGACTAGGGGAACAGAATCACGCAGGTGGGTGTGGTCGGTGTGTGGGGTGAGGTAAGGAGGGGTGGGAAGGAAGGCTCTGCTGTTCGACTAGGGGAACAGAATTACGCAGGTGGGTGTGGTCGGTGTGTGGGGTGAGGTAAGGAGGGGTGGGAAGGAAGGCTCTGGTGTTTCGACTAAGGGAAACAGAATCACGCAGGTGGGAAATGCACGTGTTGAGGTGAGTTTTGAGTCGACTCATAACACACCTGTATGCTTTGTGATATGTGAGGGTCGGGAGGGAGGGAAGGCTTTGGTGTTCGATTAGGGGAACAGAATCACACAGGTGAGTGTGGTGGGTGGGTGGGCGTGGTGAGGGAAGGAGGGGGTGGGAGGGTGTTCTCTGTGCATCTGTGAGGCGCCTCAAAAGCTGCCTACAATTACCCTGTCCTGCCAACCCCCATCGCTACCTTACCTGCTAACACTTCTCAACCCTCGTTGCCCCCTCCCTTCGTCCCCCCCACGCACACATACGTCAGGGTATAAGCTGTGCTGACGTGGCAGACGTGTGTGTGAAGTCTCTTCACGACCCGACAGCGCGTAACAAGAGCTTCGATGTAAGTGAATGTGGCAACCATGTGAATGTGGTAACCACGAAGATGTGATCATTACGTGAGTGGTAACCACAAAGATGTGATCACCATGTGAGTGGTAACCACGAAGATGTGATCACCATGTGAGTGGTAACCACGAAGATGTGATCACCATGTGAGTGGTAACCATGTAAATGTGGTCACTTGCACCATCCCCTGTACTTACTGCTTGCGTGCTATCCATATCAATCGTCAGTCAGTTTTATTCACTTCACCTTTTCGTTTCCCATAAGAAGCCAACTCTTTCAATCCCTCTGTTCCCTTTCCTGGTGTGGGCTGTTATGGTCTGCTCCGTGTCGATCTAATCTGATATCTAATCTGCTTTGATCTGATCTCTGCCATGCAGATCTGCTATGAGTATACGGACAACTCGGGACTCTATGAGCTGGTGAGGGCAACACTCCTGCTCCAACCTTTGTCTCTTTACGCGTTGCAATATACGCTTATAGCGTATATACGCTTATCGTTATACGCTAGCGTATACACGCTATCCGCTTGGGGGTTGACTTTGGAATACGCTTTTCCGGGCAGGGAAAAAACTTTCCCGGGCAGGGCAAAAAAAACCACTTGGGGATGTTTGGGGGGGAGGAGGGGTGGGGCATTTTGGGGGTTTTGCAGCACAGTTTTTTTTTTCCCATAATAAGATTACGACACCATACACACATTCGCCAATAATAAGATTAAGACACGACAATTCGCCTTCGGCAAAACGCACGTCGTGAAATTCCGCATCTTTCCGTATGTTTGAATTTTTTTCCGCCTGGGCTGCCCCAAAACAAATTTGCCGAGCGTATAGCGGATTCGCTTGCGTATAGCATGTTGCGTGTATACGCAAGCGGATATCCGCTATACGCAAACAGGCCTGAGCGTTTATTGCAACTTAGTTTACGCCATTGATTCAATTGCTGAAGTTGCTGTTACTCTTTCCTCATGCACCTGCTCACCCTATCTCCCTCTCACCATGTCTCTCCAACACATTCTCCCTCTCCCTCTCACTCTCTCCCCTCTCTCTCCCGTTCACTCCCTCTCACTCTCACTCTCACTCACTCTCTCTCTCTCGCTCTCTCTCTCTCTCTCTCTCTCTCTCTCTCTCTCTCTCTCTCTCTCTCTCTCTCTCTCTCTCTCTCTCTCTCTCTCTCTCTCTCTCTCTCTCCCCTCACTCTCTCCCTCTCACCCTTCATTTCCCCCTCACCCTCTTCCGCTCACTCTCTCCCTCTCACTCTCTCCCTCTCACTCTCTCCCTCTCACTCTCTCCCTCTCACTCTCTCCCTCTCACTCTCACCCTCTCACTCTCCCTCTCTCACTCTCCCCCTCTCATTCTCCCCCTCTCATTCTCCCCCTCTCATTCTCCCCCCCTCACTCTCTCCTTCTCACTCTCCCCTTCTCACTCTCCCCCTCTCTCTCTCCCTCTATCAGGTGGCTCATCTACCAGACCGGGCCAACAACTACCTCACACCTGCACTGGCCCAGCTGGAAAAGAACACCTGATTGGGCTGCACTGCAAACAGAACACCTGATTGCGCTGCGCTGCAAACAGGACACCTGACTGCGCTGCACTGCAAACAGCCAGCCACCTGGCAGGCCTCAAGATCAGATAGACCTCTTGACAGGTCTATTAACAGATAGGCTGCAGATGGGCCGTTCATTCTGGGCAATGGATAGGTGGTTAGTAGTACGGGGCCAGGATAGGTGTATTGTAGCAACATGACAAGAGGGTCCCAAAGCGTGTGAGGTTGTGAGTAGCATATGTTAAGTCACAGGAATGATGGATGGAGACTGCCTGTGCATTTGCCTTTTTCTATCCTTTTTACCGTATTGGAGATTGTTGTGGTGAGGAGTCTTCAGCAGCCCAAGGTAAGAGATAAAGTGCTTGTCAGATTGCAAGTAAAAGAAACATATCACCTTAGGGCGTAGCCATGTTCGTGTCATGAGCACTGTTCTGGCTACTGTTCGGGTCATGCGGAATTTGCGCATGACCCGAAGTGGGCTACCGAGCCGCGCGAGGCCCCAGCTTTGGGTTAATGTGCAGATGTTGGGCAACTGACGGGCACGACCCACCTCCAACCAATCACCTGGCTGCACGATTCTGTATTGACTGCCATTTTTTTTGCGGTCGTCAGTCGAGGGTTGCATGTGGGCAATGTCCTACGTCTTTCACCTTTGCACCCAACCACTCGGCAAATTGACCCCAGTGACCATGAGTGTGTCTAAAATTTCCCGCGTCACCCTCCCAACATTTGGGGATTCAGGCCAGGAATTTTGACGATTGTGTTTTTTCGGTGGGCTTCGCATGGTTTTGCTAAGGATCTTTCGAACTGTTTAGGCATCCTTCCATTGGATGCGACTGTTGTGGGGAGCGTGATTTTGGCGCGAAACCCTCGCGACTCTCTGGGGGTCGCATGAGTTCGGAGGACCCAAAGTGGCCTTTAATGTTGTCTGGGTCATCCGCAAATCGCGGATGCCCGGAACGGTGCTCATGATCCGAAGATGGATACGCCCTTACATGTATTTCTGAAGGGTATAGTAATTCTACCGTTTGTTGCTGGCAGTTCCAGGAAACTATCACGGTACATCCCAATTTTCTCTGCTATATCCGTTAAAACCATTTCCTGGTGAAATAGTTAAGTGTAACATTAAGCTCAGAATGGTGATATGGTACAGCAGATACTTTGCCGGCGGAAGACGCGTGAGCCTTTGTAATATAAAAACAATTTCATGCTTGTCTGCATATACAACTCAGTATGCAACTAATCAAGAATGTTGTTAAATCATCTTTTCTTTACAAGCTAGCGTATAAATCTTCGGCATACATTCAGAAGTCAATGTATACTCCCGCTCATCGACCCGGGCCCGGTGGCTTGCTTCGGCGACGGGCCCGAGCCTTGAGCAGTCAGCGCAATCATCTTATTATGCCGCTCAAACCGCTCTATTCTATCATGCCGCTCCATCCTCTCGCTCCTCTCACTCTCCATAGCCTCCTGCTGCAACCGCCTCCCCACTGTCACGAATCTCTTCCTCCCGGCCTCGCTCTCGGCCTCCTTCCGTCCCACTCGGAACCAGACAGCAGCAGCGATACAGAGGAGGAAGAGGGGGATTGCCACGAGGAACCACAGCCAACGCAGCTGCGGCTTGGAGTGAGATTGGGCCGCGCTGCTGGAGGGGGGAGGGGAGGAGAGGGGGAAAACGGAGGGGAGATGGATGAGGCGCAAGGAGAGGGGCACGGTAAGGTAAGGAGAGGGGGAAGAGAAGAAGGATGCGGGTGGGATGAGGGGCGAGGGAAGGGAAGATGGATGGGGGTGACCGAGGGGCGGAGAGGGGGAAGGGAGGATGCATGGCATGGTAAGAGATGGCATGAGAAGCACCCACCTTCACATCACGTTCACACCACCTTCACACCCACTCTGACACCCACCCAGAGAAGTCAGGCGGCGGCGCGTTGAATGAGCTGAGGTTGTAGGGGCCAAACGGGGGAGAGAGATGCATGGCGTGCTGGCGGATGGTGGTTTCCACTCGCTGCACGGTGATGGCGGGCAGGAAGGTAGTGCCCGCATACGGCACCAACCACACCTCCGCTGCTGCCCCGCTGGGACTCGTACCCCACACACTCTGAATCACCACCTGCTCGAGGGAAGAAGGGGGCAAAGCCAGGGGTGAAAAGTGGGGAGTGTGGGGAGGGAGGGGTGAGGCCTGGCTCGCACACGAGCACTCAGGTGAGCTGGTTCCTAAGCTGCCCTGGCAGCACATAACAGCGTATTTTTACCAAGTCTCAACTCCTCTCCTCTCTTTGCCAACCTCACCTTGCCCCTCTCCTCTCTTTGCTATCTCACCTGCCCCGGATCCAACAGCAGTTCCCGAATGAACTCAACTGTGAGCTGCCCTTCCAATGCGTCCAGTCAAACCATTTCCACCCCTTGCACCCCTACGCCCCTACCATCCCGCCCCCCTGTGCCCTCACCTGGCCCGGCTCCAGCAATAATTCTCGAATCAGCTCATCCGTCAGCTGCCCTTCCAGAGCATCCAGCTGTGCGGACGAGAGCAGGGGGAAGCGCAGCTCCATGTCAACGTGGCTGGCGCACCCCGCACACCCCGTGGAGTCCACAGGGCGATATGACGGCATGGCGTCCGCCACCGCCCACACCATCGCCATGTCGTCGTCTCCTCCTGCTGGCCCTGCGTCTGGCGCCCGCTTGCTTCTGCTGCTCGCACTGCTGCTGCTGCTGCTGCTGCCGCCTCCTACAGCCACATCTCTTACAGTCACATCCTTGGCAGGCACATCCTTTGAAGTGGGAACACTGGTTCGGAGGATGCCGTCGTCAGGTTTGGGTCCACCCGAGCCTGGACCCACGCCTGCTGCCGAACCTCCGCCAGGGTGAGCCTGCTCCTCTGTGTAAGGGTCCCGGGGATCCCTGCCCCTTCCTAACGGATTCACTCTCCTTGGTGCAGGCCGTATATCCGAGCCTAATTCTTCCCCTAATCCCGACCCAGGTTCCGAACCAGGTTCCGAGCCTGCATCCAAACCTGGCTCCGGACCTGGTTCCGAACCAGGCGCGCCAGGTGAGACAATGTGCGACATGAGCTGGTCGCAGGGAGTCTTCCAGAACCCCAGGCGGTCGTTGACCCGGTCAAAGGTCAACATGGTGTTGCGGAACATGAGACCTGTGGGGATACATGGTGATGAGAGGGCAAAGAGGGGATATGATGAGCAGCAGACGTGCACATGCAAGTCACTCAACCCAAGTCAATCAAGCCACTCACCGCCAAGGATGGTGCCCTGGTCGGGGTTGGGGAAGACCCCGATGCAGAACACGCCGCTGCGCTTGCGATGCTGGAAGAGGAAGTTCTCGGGGTCCAGGCGGTAGACGGCGCCTTCCCCAAATACCACCTCCACCGACGGGAAGAACGAGCCGAGCGTGGAGGCTTGCCTGCAGGAAGACGAGGGGTGGGTGTGGGGGGAATCCCAAGGGGGCAGCAGGGGAGCGGTGAGGGAGGTAGCAAGGTGCTTGCGGTGATGGAAGAGGCGGTAGATGGCGCCCTCCCCAAATACCACCTCCACCGAGGGAAAGAAAGAGCCGAGCGTGGAGGCTTGCCTGCACGGGGAAGGCGAATTACGGAGGAGGGAAATAGGGATTTCAAATAGGGATTTCAAATAGGGATTTCAAATAGGGATTTCAAATAGGGATTTCAAACAGGGATTTCAAATAGGGATTTCAATTAGGGATTTCAAATAGGGATTTCAAAAAGGGATTTCAAATAGGGATTTCAAAGGACCATTTCCTTGCCAGGTGCATTCAAAGCTAAGGGAGAGAAGACACTCGGGCAGTGTCCCCAAAACCCGGACAGACCACTGTGGCACTCACAATGCAGTCCAGGAGGTGGATCGAAAGCACATGCTCTGGTACTGCGGCTCTGTGTCCGTCAGCAGCATCTTCACCCCGCGGGCCACTCGTGTTGCCTTGGGTGATCTCACAGCCAAGACTCAGAAGACAGGTTCCCATAGGCCAGCAGCAGCAGCGTCACTCACACGCAACCCATGACCACACTCACAATGCAGTCCAGGAGGTGGATCGGAAGCACATGCTCTGGTACTGCGGCTCTGTGTCCGTCAGCATCTTGACGCCCCTGGCCACGCGCGCCATGATGCTGTGCTTGAACGCCTCAAACAGCGGCGCCGGCAGGTACGAGAAGGAGGTGCCGCTGTCAACAACGACCCCAAAGCCGGAGGAGAAGAGCAGCGGGGCGTCCTCCACGGGGAGAGGCTCCCCTGCTATGAGTATCTGCGATACCACCACCTGATAGAACGGTGTGCCTCTGGGGTGCGGGGAGGAAGAGGGAGAGGAGAGCATCTAGTAAGCAACCAGCCGGAGGAGAAGAGCAGAGGGGCGTCCTCCACTGGGGGAGGCTCCCCTGCTATGAGTATCTGCGATACCACCACCTGATAAAACGGCGTGCCTCTGGGGGTGCGGGGAAAGGGGAGAGAAACAGGAGGGGGCGAGGGAGAGAAGGGGGGAAGAGAGAGGGGAGAGGGGAGAGGGGAGAGGGGAGAGGGGAGAGGGGAGAGGGGAGAGGGGAGAGGGGAGAGGGAGAGGGGAGAGGGGAGAGGAGGAAACGGGGCGGTGGAGTGAGTGGGAGGCAGGTAGGAGAAGGAGGTGCGGCTGTCAACAACGACCTGAGAGGATCCCTCGTTATAAGGATCTGCGACACCACCACCTGATGGAACAGCGTGCCCCTGAGGATGCGGGGAGGAAGTGGGAGAGGAGAGGAGAGGAGAGGAGAGGAGAGCAACCAACCAGTAAGCAACCAGCTGGAGGAGCAGAGCAGCGGCGCGTCCTCCACTGGGGGAGGATCTCCCGCTATGACGATTTGGGGAACAACCACCCACAAACGCACAAACCATCCCCTCACATGCACATGCGGTCGAAGCCCGTGTACTGCATGCAGCACCGCAGGTGCGTGCAAACCACTCGCTCACCTGCGCAAGCACCCGCTCAGCTGGAAAAACCACCCCCTCACGTGCGCAAGCACCCGCTCAGCTGGAAAAACCACCCCCTCACATGCGCAAGCACCCGCTCAGCTGGAAAAACCACCCCCTCACATGCGCAAGCACCCGCTCAGCTGGAAAAACCACCCCCTCACATGCGCAAGCACCCGCTCAGCTGGAAAAACCACCCCCTCACATGCGCTAATCACTACTCACACGCGCATGCGGTCGAACGCCGTGTATTGCATCACCGCAGGCGCGCGCAGCCCCACAGGCCCCATGATCATCGCCCCGCGCTCACCCCCCAGCCTCCCCATTTCCCCCTCCCCTCCCGCCCCTCCCCCGCCCTTCCCTCCTCCACTCCCCATCCCCCCCTTCCGCCGCCACAAACCCCAGCCACTCCCCCCGTTCCCCGCGCCTTTCGCCAGTTCCGCGGATTCCGCTGCGCCTCCCCCTCCGCCGTAGCAAATAGAGAAGACCTCCGCGGCGACTGCGCGCGCGCTCACTAGTTGCGCCAGCAGGCTGTACGCCCCCCGTCCGAGCCCTAGCACGCCGTCCGCCGCTTGGCGGGAAAGCGCGCCCGTTTCCGCCTCTGCGCACCCGAATAGCACGCGCGGAAGCGGCGGAACGGGGCCAGGGGCGGAAGACTGGACTTGCGCAGAAGTCGCGGAGGAAGAGGAGGGGGAAGCGGGGGAAGCTTGCGCATGGGCGGATGAGGAAGGGGGAGACGACGCGGAAGAGGCGGAAGCGACGGCGGAAGGGGAGGGGGAAAACGGCCACCACCACCAGGAGAAAAACGAAAAGGAGGAGGAAGCGGAAGGCCGGGAGCCTTCGCGGGCGGAAGCGCGCTCCTCCTTGGGAACAACGGCGGCGGACGCGGCGGGCGCGGGAGGGGAGGGGGAGCGGAGAAGGAAACGAGGTCGGAGGAGAGAAAGCCGTCGCTGGTGCTCTCCTCCGCGTATCGCCGCGAGTACGCGCAGCGCTGCTGGCGATCGCAGCGGTTCCCCGCGCAGGGGTCCCCGCGGCAGGACACGGGGAGGTAGGAGGCGGAGGCGGAAGGGGAATAGGGGGGATTCTGCGGAGGGCGCAGGGCGGATGGGAGGAGGGGGGAGTGGAATCGGAGAACAGAGGAATCACGTGAGGCAGCGCAAATAAAATCTTATATAATGTCTCACCTGTCATCCGTGCAATGGTTGCAATGGTTCCACTGGTTCCACCATGAGGGATACCTTGCGAGGCACGGAAACGCGCATGTTACGTGGTAACCCGAGCGCCTTACCATGTGAGCGCCGCACGGCGAGCAGGAGGAGCACGGCACGATGGTGAGCGCGCTGCCCGTGTCCACCATGAGAGAGAACTTGCGCGGCGGCGACCCGATCCAAACGTCCACTGAGTAATAGCTGCACGCGGAAGGGGGAAGGGGAAGGGGAGAAGGGAAGGGTGGGGGGACGAGTTTTGAGGCGCCTAAAATAAGGTGACACGCGTCCAAAGTAATAGCTGCGCGCGGAAGGGGGGAAGGGGGAGGGGAGAGGCGGGAACGGGGGAGGGGAAAGAATGAAGGACCCAGCAGAGAGGGGAGAGTGAGGGGGAAAGCAAGACGCGGGGGAGAGGGGAGGGGGGTTGAAGGGGGGGTGGGTGGGTGATGTGGGGAAGGAACGGGGTTGGTGGTAGAAAGCAGGGAGGTGGCGCAAAAGGGACGGAAGGGCATAGAGAGAGAAACAGAGGTGTTGGTGAGACAAATAAAGCAAACGAAGGAGTGTGGAAATCATGGTGCTGCAACGTTAGGGTTTCGCATAAGAGAAGGAATTCATCGAGTAAACCCTCGGATAAATGCATCCTAAAGCAATCCCACCCCGCGAATGCTATGCCTGAAATCAGGCTTATTGCGGTTCAAACTCCGATAAGAACGCACCCGTCCGTGCGGATGCTTCCATGAAGCCGCGACTGCATCTCTGACAGTCCACGTGGAGACATCTGATCCGTTGAATTGGACTCGAGAGCAACGGCGCCTGAGAAATGCAGAACGGATATGACTGGCGGAGGCCAACTAGTGTCATTGTCGTGTCGCGGCCGCTCCGCCCAGGACGATTGCAACGGTCGTGACGAAGATTGGGACGAGGTTCGGGAAGAGGCTCGGACGTATTTTACAGAAGTTGGTCGACGGGTATGGTGCGAGCTGTGGAAGGAGAACGAATCTACGCCCAATGGGAGTGTGGGCAGTAATAGAAGAATAAGAAACAAACTAAGTATGAAAGTTGACGGCCGTCTCGCGTGGAACAATAATGCGGAAACGAGTTTCCCTCTTCTTACACAGTCGGAAGCCATCGCTGGAGTTTTGACACCGAAATGCTTGTAACCCTAAATCTCATCACAGTGCGTCTCTCAGCTGACCAACACAAACCGGCGCTAGTGTCTAGATGTCAGAGTCTACGACGAACCATGGAAGTCTATGACGAACCATGGAACTATGGAGAAACATTGTAGCATCTAACTAGTAATTCGCTAAATCGTCACATCCCTGACAGCACACTGCCGTCCGTAATCTAAGAGCTACGACGCGTCACCAGTATACTACTTGCAGCTGCTGGTGGGGAAGCAAAACCAACTGGTTATCGTTCCACGTCATTCACCTGGCTGACGAGGCAACTATGCAACCTAAAGCATATTCCGCAATCCAGTAAGCTGGTTCTAGGGTCGTAAGTCCAGACTACACATGCCACCCAAGATAAAAAAAAAGCATCTGAGAAAGGAGCTGTGAGTCGCGTGATTCATCCGCTTCAGCGTGTTTTCATCGGGTCCGTCCGTTTGTGTTTCTGACCAACTGCTGCTGTTCCACCATTGGTCTGTGCGCGTTAGCCGGAATGCGGGGTTTCATGGGCTGCATGACCCGAGTTTTTTTCTGGGCCAGGCAGGCAGGGTCAAGCTGACCCACCACACACCCGCACACTGTGTGCTGCTTTTCGTTGGGCTGCCCGCACGGGCATCCAGTACCAAACCCGTTGGAACAAACTTGGACGGCGGGCTGCTCGGGAGGTTAGGCCAAGGGTTCGGAGATGGTAACCATCTTGGCTCGGAAATTCGTCGCGCAACAGACTTGCCGAACTGTTTGTTTTGAGGCCTGGGGTTGCCCAAGCAGCAATCTGCACGAGGCTGGAAAGGCGGCTTGGTGAGGATCTAGTCGAGGTTCGGAGTTTGCTGCGGTCACACATTCAGCGTGGTCGGGCGAGTGATCAGTCAGTTCACGCAAGGCGGTACGGGCAGGCTGGGTGGCAGAAGAGGAACGCGATTTCGCTTGAAAGGGATTGCGCCGTCGGTAATCCCAGGGATGGTCCCCATGGAATGTTGACTGAAACGAGGGGAAGAAGTGATGTTACTCTCGCAAACGGTTTCGCTGTTCTCATCGAGGTATCACCCCGTTGTGATAGGTCGGTGGTAACGTGGGTTCCCTACATAGCCGTGAGCAGCAAAGCGTCAGCAGACTTGTGAGCTGACTTACACCCACGCCTGTGCTACAAGGCACACGCCACCCTTGACTCGGACCCACGACGACTCATGCGTGGTTCGCGAACCTCTAGGTGACCAGGTTGCAAAGAGTAGTTGCTGTAGAACACAACAAAATGCATTACGCAAACTGCCATTACAAGGTTATGCAAGCCACTATATTATGAGCAATTCTAGAAACAAACACAAGCAAAAAAACCAAGAAAGGCAAGCATGAATGAAGCATGAACACGATCAATAAGTCAAAATTTCGTGCATGCTGTGCACCTTTATGCAACTGCACCCATTCCAAAAAACCCAGTGTAGCAGCCACCCTCACTGAACCTCATTCTTTTGAGACCTGTTTGACAACCCTCAACCCCCTCATTCCTCCCAGCGAAGGGTTTATCCTGATAATCAGAACGGTCAAGTCGCTGCTCTGCACTGCCATACGAGTAGGCTAGATGCAGTTCCACATCCACTTCACCATCAACACCCTCACTCCCCCTGCCCTCTGCTGGACCTGTTCTCAATAAAAGCTGCTCCACAGGTTCGACACATTGTTCCGTAACACTACTGTTGCTGCGAGAAAAATCGTGCTCCGCCGCACCTTTTACACACGTTCCTTGGCTCTCCTTGCCACCCACACCCATGAAATCTCTAAGCTGAGGAGTGTCGTCCTCAAAAAGAAACTCATCATGCAACAAAACCCTGTCATTGCCGGCAGCAGCAGAAGCAGCAGCAACAGCAGCAGCAGCAGCAGCAGCAGCAGCAGCACCAATACCACCATCAACAGCAGTCCAGGCTTCGCCATCAGCAGCAACGGTCGGGCTGACATCAGCACTCCGCACCAGCACCCCATCCTCACCAGCAGCACCCTCCTCCCCAGCGCGCGGAACCCGACGCCCTTTATAGTCACGCACAACCACGCGCTCCCCGTCCACAGGGTGGTTGTGTTCACATAGATACTCCACAGTCACAGCGCTCAGGTTGAAGGGGCGCAGAGGGTGCGAGTTCACCACCTTGCGCGCGGGGCACGGGGCGGACCCTGCTGTGCGGTGGTGGGGGGAGCTGGCCGCGCAGCGGTAGTACGCCCTGCGCTGGCCGCCGTTCTTCGTGCTGAGCTTCTTCGCGCCGTACTTGAGCCACCGGTGCCCGTCCGCGCCCACCAGCTCCGCCAGTCCGCGCGACCACTGGTGCTGCTCCCACGCCGCTGTTGCTGCCGCCGTCGCTTCCGCTTCCGCTGCCGCCGCGGGCGCCGGCGCTCCCGCTGCTTCCGCGGGTTCATCCCCCGCCCGGGGGCTATCGCCGCCTCCGCTGGAGCTTCTGCCGGAGCTTGCGCCGTCGCCCGCGGCGAAGCCCCTGCTCCCGCGGCGGCGCCGGACCGCAGAGGCGGAGGCAGCGGCAGTCGCAGGTAGTACCGCGCTCGTGTTGTTTTCCGCCGCCGAATCAGCACCAGCGCAGCCGATTCTCTTGAGACCTCTCTTGGAACTCATAATATCGGCCGACGTCGCACCGTCCGCCGATGGGCGACGCGTTAAGGGCTGACGCGCTGCGGGTCGATCCGTTTCCGCCACAGCGAGCGGCGGAGTTCCGCCTGTGGGCTGCTGGACGACGTGGGGCCCTCGAGATGCAGCGAGGAGCGCGGACGGCGCGAATGACGGAACGAGCGGCGTGGATGGATGTTGAGATTGCAAGGGAAAATTAGAACGCGGGGGCTGATCGACGATTCCGCGAATAGTGGTGCTAGCAGTAGCAGCAGTGCCAACAGGACAGCTGACGGCCGCGTCGCTCTCCGAGAACGGAAAAGGGAGGGTCCCCAATAAGCCATTGCGGCCAGCATAAGCGCTCGACAGATGGTTATTCGTCTTCCCTGCCGCGGCTGCTGCGGCTGCGGCTGCGGCTGCGGCTACTGCGATCGCCGCGGAGGCGCTGTCTCCACTCCCGCCGTTCCCCCGCTCGCCGCTTCGATCTCCGCAGCCGTCCACGCCTCCGCCTTGCGGGGAACACGGCGGCGCGCCGTATTGGCTGCTCGCGAGGAGGTGTATCTGGCGAATCAATTCCGGCGTCATTTGCGGAATCGCGTCGAACGACATTTGCGGGATCGTCGCCGGCGGCGCTCCGGGTAAGGCCGCGCGATTCAGGACCGCCATGTCGTTTAAAACCCATGGCGAATGATGCGGGGAATGTTGACAACGCTGGGAACGATGCTGCTGTGGCAGGCAATGGCGGCGCTGGGGCCGCTGACGCCGGCGACGGCGACGGTGACGGCAAAGGCGGCGGAGCGGTAAACCCGTAGAAGAACTGTCCTCGCGCCGCGTTCGGCGCGAGGACTTGGGCGAAAGGCGCGCCGGGAGACACCATGGCTGCTAGCTCGCGGAGAGACGGCGGATGATTCATGGCGGCGAAGGGCGAACCTCTTGATTGGCCGGGGAGAATCACACGGAGCTGTTCTGTTAACAGTGGTTGGCGTTTCAAGCGGGTTGTTACCGCGGAGATTCCACGCGTCAGGCCGAGAACTGACAAGGAGAAGATCCGAAAAATGACCCTGGCGGAGAAAATGACGCCTCTTATGATGTTCGGACGCGTGACTCGTGACCGAGCCCGTCGCTCCAAGTGGCAGGCTGGCAACGAACCGGCTCGACGGAAGTGGCTCAACCCTGAAAGTTACCGTAAAGCACGGATCTGGGCGGGACGAAACCCTGAAGCTGCCGGTCAAGACAATGCACGGAGATTGTAAATGGTTGTGGAATTGCCGGGTCAGGAGCGAAAACTGCAATCACGGTGCCAGTCGCGGCGACGCGAGATGCGGTAAGCTGCGATGCGGTTATGATCGTTGCCGCGTCGTGCAGTGCTGTGCTGTGTGGTGCGGCGGTAGTAGCGCTTCCAGCGGCGTCGCTAGAACTACCACTGAAGATGAGTGGATTAGTCCTAGTACAGTATTCCCAACAGTGGACTCAGTTCAGGAAGCGACGATGGATGTTGGCCTGACAATCAGGTGATTCACTGCTGCTGCCGATGTGCGCCTGACCGCGCTGATGATTGCTTGCAATAGGTAGGCGAAGGAGCCAAGGAAATTGGGATAACCCAGCTATGGCTGCGAAGCTGCAATCTGACGATTCAACGTCCGCGACAGAGCTGGAATGGCGATGCCTGCTGAATGTAATCTGCTTTCTCAACGGAGCTGCTTTCTTTTTTCAAAAAAGGACCGCATTGCTGAGTGGGTGTTTGACTAATAGAGACAGAAGCAAAGGAGATCTGGCAGTGCAGTGACTCCCCAATAAAACACGTCGAGCAATCTAGAAGCAGTGTTCGCGCTCTAGAAGCAGAGGGAAACAGCAGACCGAACAAAAGACACTAAGTCGCAGTTCGCGTCGCGACGAGTCACGAGCAATCACCAGTGCTGCTGCTGAATATGGCCGCCGGTTTGGGTGTTCGTCCAGATTGCTGAAGACCACTGCAGCAGCAGCACTGCTCATCTTGCTGATGCCCACCAAACAATTCTTGCTGCTTCCAAAAAACGCATACGGGTCTTGCTTTGTTGTCTATCTCCTCTTATTGCTGCCTCTGTCGCGAAGCTGAGCAAAACGTAGCGGAGCAGCCATGGATTCTGGAACCCTGAAGAATGCCGTTAGGAAGTTGACGGGATTCATGGTAGATCCACGTCTGCGCGCTGCCTTCTGACCCAAGCGGTTCCATCTCCGTCTGCTTTTCCTGGTTTTGGGCACTCAAATGATTGGTCCACACCCGTTCCGTCGAGCTCTGACTGATGCATGCTCTTGACCTGACCAGTTTCCGTTCGAGTTGCGCCGCTGTGAACAGATTTGGGCGCATTAGCTTCGACTGCCCGACGGTTGTGTTTCCCCGTATGTTGCGATGACACCAACAAAGAAAGTGCAATCTTCCTTTTCAAATCATTCACTTGCCCGTTTCCCCAATCTGCTCCAGCGCTTGCCGCTCAAGCTGGACTGTTCTGAATGAAAACGACAGACCGTTGGGATGACGGGACGGGAAACTTTGAGGTGTACAGTCTATTGACGGTGTCCAATTGAAAAAAACGACACCTCTAGCCCTGCACTTTCCTCAAGAAAGGACCGAAGTGGCGGTGACAGGCGTCTTGCGGCGGTAACCGGGCCAACTGGGCATCAGGTGTATTGCGGCGGGAGGCTTGATCGGATGGCATTGTTGGCCGTCGTCGTTCTTTCGAGGAACCTAATCAACCACCGTGGTTATGTGTGACATCCACACGGGCTATCCATCCGAACTAGTTCTAAAAATGCGGCACTGGACATTACACAAATTATGCGAAGTATCCAATATCTGTGCTGCCATTACCAATCTCACAGAAGTGCGAGTTGGATGAGGGAAAGAGTACGGTCCACCCTTTCACTGCTGGGAAAGGGTGCCTCCTGCTCGACTTTTACTTGCTTCCATCCAGGACAGCTCTGTTCTGGCAGGAAAGCTCGTGCACGCATCAACTGTTCAGTCGCCAAGGGCCGCTGGGCGTTTGTGGCACATCGCTCCACCCGTGAAGGATTTTCCTTTTCCTAAGGGCCGTTATACACTAGGAAACAAATCACAAATTTCTAGTATAAGGTACAAAAATCAATGAAGAGTCCATTTCAACGTGACGACAATATCCAGCAAAATCAAGTGTTTTTGGTTCCATTCTTGACAAAGAGGTGCTAGTGATTTCACCTCAATTGCGGTCCCTGCAGGAAAAAGCAATGGGCAGGATGAGAAGACTAGCCCTCCTCTCTGCTTATGACCGCAAATGAAGCTTATTAAAAAAAAAAATAAATAACAGCACGATACATGATACACAACATGGCGCTTGGACCAAGCGCCCTCTTGGACCAATAATATTATTGAAGTGAGGTGTACATAACCAAAGAACTGAAATATTCACAGGCCGTGCAATAGGACTGTTGCAATAGAACTGCACAATGGTTGTACACAGATATCACAGGCCGTGCTTTGGCATCAAGCTTTGCAGCGTGAGAGCGAATTTAGTAGGCACAGCGCGCCTTCCACACGCGTCCACCAATCCATGATCAAGCCTCCATTTCCCCTCACCCACACCTCCACCCTTCTCTCTCCCTCTCACGAAACTGGCAGAAGCACCTGCGAAATCAGCAACAGCAGAACCCGCAGCAACAACAGAGGATTTGTTCCCTTTGCTACTGCCCCGGCTGCTGGTGTCCATGGTGCTGCAGCAAACAGACTCCGCTGCTGCTATTGCCACTGTGGCTGGTCTTGCTACTGCCAAAGCTGGCACAGCCATCACTGCTTCTCCTACTCCTCCTGCCCCCCCTCCTGCCCTTCCTCCTGCCCCTCCTCTCTCCCCATCTCCTCCCTTTCCTCCTGCTCCTCCTGCTGTTGCCGCCGCTGCCACCGTTGCCGCTGCCACTGCTGCTGCCGCTCCCACTGCTGCCGCCCCCCTTGCTGCAGCAGCAGCTGTGCCCGGCAAAAAGGATGCACATTCTTCGACTTTACAGCCCGCACTCATGCTGCTAGTGCCCAATCCATTCCCCATGCTAGTCTTGCCTGACCCGGTCCTGCCAGTGCTTGTCCTGCCAGTCCCCACAGGTGTAACTAGTGTGACAGTGCTGCACATGCCAGTTCCTGCAGGTGCAGTGGGTATGGCAGCAGTGGAGCCTCCTCTGCTGCTGCGTCCTTCCTTACCCCTACTCCTGTTGAACGACCCTTCTCTGCCTCCACTGGTGCATGTTTCCCCGCTCCTCCTGCTGCACCCTTCCCTGCTCCTTCTGCTGCTGCACTTTTCCCTGCTCCCTCTACTGCACCCATCCTTACTCCTGCTGCTGCGGGCCCCTCTACCCAAATCGCTGCATCATTCACGGCTCCCGTGGCTGAGTAAGGGAACACTGGAAGGCTTGGGTAAGCGGGAAAGCCTGGGAACACAGGAAGACTTGGCCTCCACCCTGGAAGGACGTTCACAGGCCCACATTCCCTGCCACGTGGCAGCATGCCAGGTGTCACAATACGCACTGCTGGCGCTGCCATCCCGCCACATGGCAGTGCGCTAGGTGGCAGCACAGGAGCTGACGCCAGGGGCGCTAGGCCTCCACGTGGCATCCCTCCTGGCATGCCACGTGGCGGCCTCACAGGCCCCCCACAGGGGAAGCCAACAACAGGAGCAGCCATGGGCATGCGACCAGGTGCGTTCTGAGTCGACTCAAAGCGACCATGGGACCCCATACTCTCTCTTAGAAACGGTCCATATGGCACTCCCTTCCCATGGATAGGAACAACAGCTAAGGAGTTGCTGTGAGGCTGTGAGAATGGTGTGGGTGTGCAGACGCTGTTGTGCGGGGCTAATGCCAGTCCCACCCAGCCTTGCACTGCGTGCCCTGCTGCAACCTGGACAGGCAATGCATGGCCTGCTGCAACCTGGACGGGCAATGCATGGCCTGCTGCAACCTGGCCGGGCAATGCATGGCCTTGCGCCCCCCAAACTTCGTCTCCCCCCCATCTGCCACTCGCTCTGCACTGCCCTTCTGCTCTTGTCAACACTCCTGCTTCCCCTCCTCCTCGTCCCCTGTCTCTTGCTCCGCCCCATCCTTGTTCCCTGTCTCTCGCTCCCCCCCTTCCCAGTCTCCGGCCTTCTGCCTTCCCTGACCCTCCTGCTTCCCCCTCTCCTCTTGCTTCCCTCTCTTCTCCTCCTGCTTCTGCCTCCCCAGGTACAGCCTTACCAGGTACAGCCTTACCAGGCACAGCCTTATCAGGCACAGCCTTATCAGGCACAGCCTCCCCAGGCACAGCCTCCCCAGGCACAGCCTCCCCAGGCATGGCCTCCCCAGGTACAGCCTTACTCGGTACAGCCTCTCCCGCTGGTATCCCAACTGCTGATGGTGCTGGTGCAGCTGCCTCTGGTGCTAATGATGCTGATGCTGCTGCAGCTGCTGCAGGTGCTGACGGTATGGAGGGGCGGGTGTGGCTGGATATATCAGCAGCAGCAGAAGCAGCAGCAGCAGCAGCAGCAGCAGCAGCAGCAGCAGCAGCAGCAGCAGCAGCAGCAGCAGCAGCAGCAGCAGCAGCAGCAGCAGCAGCAGCAGCAGCAGCAGCATCAGCAGCAGCAGCCAGTGGTGACGGGCTGGCATCACAGCTGACCTCAGCAGCAGCAGCCAGAGCAATCAACGCAGCAACTGCACCTCCTGTCTCCCCCTCTTCACCCCCCCTTCTTGATTCACCCTCTCTCAACCCACCTTCTCTCAACCCACCCTCACTCCTCAACCCTTCCTTTTTCTCAGCTGCACCCTCGCCTTGTGCTGCTCCCCTCTCCCTACTCATCTCCCCGCCTTCTCTCATCTCCCCGCCTTCTCTCATCTCCCCGCCTTCTCTCATCTCCCCGCCTTCTCTCACCTCCCCACCTCCTCTCATCTCCACAGCCCACATCCGATCGTCCCCACTACCGCACCCTCCACTGCCCCCCCTCTCAGTTTCCCCCCGCCCCTCGCCAGTTACTCTCCCACCTCCTCTCATCTCCGCACCACCTGTCATCTCTCCACTTCCTCTCATCCCCTCCTCTTCTCTCTCCACCTCTCCCCTCCTCTCCCGATCCTCCCCTCCCTCCTCCCGAGGTCGAACCTGACCCGCATCAGTGCACATATCGTTGCAAAAGGCAGCTTGAACATGTTCCTGAGGCGCCTCAAAAGCTCCAAGCTCAGTGCACATATCGTTGCAAAAGGGAGACTCGACTGCCTCAACACTCGCTGCTTCCTTCCCTGCTGCTGTTTCTGTAACTGCTGCTGCTTCAGCTGCTGTTGCTTCTTCTGCTTCTCTTTCTGTAACTGCTGCTGCTGCTGCTGTTGCTGCTGCTGTTGCTACTTCTGCTGCTCTTTCTGTACATGCTGTTGCTTCTGCTGATGTTGCTGCTGCTGTTGCTGCTTCTGCTGCTCTTTCTGTAACTGCTACTGCTGTTGTTGCTGCTCCTGCCCGTCCCCTGGCAGAATCAACCATGCATCCTCCACTAAATACCACACTCTGAGCGCCACGTCTCTCTTCCCACGTCCTCCTCTCTTCCTCGCTCTCCCTCGTTCCCATTCCGTCACCCACCCTCTCCCCAAACCTCTCTAGCTCTCCCCTCCTCCTACCATCACATCCCACCCCACCCTCTACACCCACCTCCTCCCTCCCCTCCCTCCCCTCTCCTCCTTTCCCCCCACATCTCATTCTCACCGCCCTCTCCTCCACCCTCCCCTCGTCCCTCTCCCCCCTCCCTTCCCCCCCACCCCCATCCGCCCGTCCCTCTCTCCCCTTCCGCTTCCGACGCACCTCCCCTCCAATCCACGAGGCTCGACTTGAGAACCACACTACAGGGAAACACATCATCCCTGCTGGCCCTTCTATTCTCGTGACAGCGTCCATCCTGCCATGTCCCTGTTGACCTGGTGACACCATCATCCCTGCTGTCCCCCATCCCTTCCCTTCCTTTTTCGGGACACCCCCTCGTTTGCCATCTCGCAACGGGTGTCTGTCACTGCTTGGGTCGATTCTTTGAACATTCTCGAAAGCACTTTGCGCCGCCCTACCATCTCGCAAGGTGTGCCTGTCACTGCTTATGCACATTCTTTCCGCATTCTCTGAAGCACCCTGCGCCGCTCTGCTGGTACGCGCGGCAGTAGAAGGCCCGGCTGCCGGCCCGGCGGCAGCCTCGGCAGGATCAGCCTCAGGCTCGGAAGAGTTGGTGGCAGGCGCAGAAGGGTCGGTGGCAGGCTCGGAGCTGATAGCCATGGGCAGGCAACTCGAGTCGGGAATGACCGGGTCAGCAACGGATTGTCCTGTGGGTTGAGAGTGAAGCGGGTGACTGATCACCTGGAAAGCATTGTCAGCAGAAGCTGGAACAGCAGCAGTGGCAGCAGCGGCAGCAGTGGCAGCAGCGGCAGCAGCAGCAGCCACGGTCGCACTGGCAAACGGGGCAGCAGCACCAACACCCGCAACAGTTGTATCAGCAGCGCCGGCATCCGCTATAGCAGCAGTTGCAGCAGCAGCTGTAGCAGCAGTTGCAACAGCAGCTGTAGCCGGGTCCCTGACCACACTGCACACGTGAGAGCTGGGGTCGTCCCGCCGCCCCATAAGGCTGCTGACGTGAGCAGGACTGCCGCTGCCATCATTGTTATTACTCCCACCGCCGCCGCCAACGCCAGCACTGCAATGGCCACCTGTTCTGTCAGAACCCGGATCCCTGCCCATGCTCGTGCTGCATACGCGAGAGCTGGGGCCTTCCCGTCTCACGCCGCTGCTACCGACCCATGGCTCTGGTTGGCACGAGCTAATAGTACCAGTGGCACCATACGGACGTTTTCTTTCCCCACGTTCCCTGTCACCGCTGCACGCGGTAACCGGCAGGAGTGACGCGAGGCTGAGGGTTCTGCTCCGGATTCCGTCACCGTTAACGATGCCGGTGCCATGACTGGAAGCTTTGGAACTGGCAAGGCTGGGTGCTGCTGGGTGCTGCAGGCAGCTGATTGGCCAAGCCACGGGTGATGGATCATCTGAACGACAAGGGATTCTGTTGTGAGAACGGAATCGCGGGACATCGGAACGATATGGCGAGAGGTGAAGGGGGGATGCGGGAGTAGGGGATGACGATTGGTTTACGGGCAGAGTTTGAGACGGCCCAAACCGTTGATGTCTGCTGCTGCTGCTGCTGCTGCTGCGGCGGTTGATGCTGCTGCTGCTGCTGCTGCTGCTGCTGTTGATGCTGCTGCTGCTGCTGCTGCTGCTGCTGCTGCTGCTGCTGCTGCTGCTGCTGCTGCTGCTGCTGCTGCTGCTGCTGCTGCTGCTGCTGCTGCGGTTGCTGCTGCTGCTGCTGCTGCTGCGGCGGCGGTTGATGCTGCTGCGGCGGTTGATGCTGCTGCGGCGGTTGATGCTGCTGCTGCTGCTGCTGCTGCTGCTGCGGTTGATGCTGCTGCTGCTGTTGCGGCGGTTGATGCTGCCGTTGCTGTTGATGCTGGTTTTGTTGTTGTTGCCGATGCCGTTGCTGCTGACGGTGCTGCGGCCAATGTTGTTGCTGTTGCTGTTGCTCTAGTTGTAGTTGTTGATGCTGCTGCTGCTGCTGCTGCTCCGCCGCATCCTGAATCCCCCCTCTACTACCAGCCGCCAAACCCTGTTCCTGCAGCCGTTGCTGAGGAGGCGAATCAACTCCAGGCGCGCTACACGCAGCGCCGACACACGCTGCCGCGCCTGCACGGACGACTGACAGCGGAGGGTGGTTGTGCGGGGATCCCGCGAGCTGCACGACGGCTGTGGACGCGTGGATAATCCCCGTGGACGCGTCGTAGTCGATCAGCTTCCGCGCCCTGCACGGCTCCGCGCCCGGCGTGCGGTACTGCGGGTTGCTCGCCGCGCAGCGGTAGTAGGCTCTTCGGGTAGTATGGCCATTTGAAAGGGGGGTAACGCGTCATCATGCGAACGACAGACTTAAGGTTATCACTGGTAAAAAAATAGTACTGCTGTGATGGTAGATCTGCCTACAAGAACCAATTGGGATTTGACGTGGCGGTCGGACGAGATCATCATATCCAAAAAAAAAAAAGCGGCGCATACGTCTCGAAAGCCGCAAATCCCCCGCCCAGCGATGCGGGAGCCAGCGTACCGTATTTGACGGATATCGATGGCTCAGATATAGCGGGTTTAGTGACTAGCGGCGTGTACCTCTTCAGACCGCCTCGTTTCAGGAACTTGGAGCCATATTTGAGCCATCGATATCCGTCAGAGTTAACGAAATCCGTCGCCTCCTTCGCATCCTGCCGTTCCAGGTCAGGCGAGATCGCAGCGGCAGGTGGCAAATCGTCCTCGGGCTCCATCGTGCGGACTACTAGCAGTAAATTAAAAAATAGCAGGATGTAACTACGAATACTGAATATCGTTCAACGAGTAAATAATTGAATAACAACTGCTGTGAGAGCGTCTGGCTGCGAAACTCTCATTCGTAGATAAGTACAGATGTGCTTCAGCCCAATTCGAGTTTCATGGCGCTGGGAGAACAAGAGAAGTAAGAAGGCGGCACAACACAAAAAAATGCTACGAACTGGGCTGATGGCTTGACTTGAGTTCCTGCCTATTTCAGCTTCAACCAATTGTTCGGAGCCTTTTCTGAATACTTCCCCCTCGATCTCTACATCCCTCCCTGACAATTCCTCCCACCCTCCAAACCAAAAGCATCAACCTTCTTTCCGTTCCCCCTCCCCTGCGCATACCCATGCGCACGACTTCCGCCGCCCTGCATTCGCCACGCCACCGCAATCCGTTCCGACACGAAGTCTTGCCCGTTAGTGGGGAAGGTATGTCACGCAAATGCCGTACTCCAGGAAAACGCGGATGAGTTGAAGTGGTGCGCGGAGCGGACCGACTCGACGGAATCCTCATTAGAGTTTGGGAGAATATCTCGTTCGAGAACGGTACAGAGCAGTACGGTCAGTTCGAACGTAACCACTTATCTTTGCATCCAAAATGGTCGCGTATACAAGACAAAAGCCAGCAATCCGAAATTTAGTCCCTAGATCTGTTGAGTGTTTCAGGGCGGGTCAACGAAATGATGAGAGGGTTCATCTGTGATAGCAAAGTTTCGAGTGTGACTACCCGTGATAGAAATTAGTGCCTTTGAGTGACGGCGGGTGATACCCGTGTGATGGTTCGTGATAGATTTGGCAGATTTTGTGACTGTCCGTGATAGATTTGGCGGAACATGTGACTGCTCGTGATAACTCCGAAATGTTTTGTGACGGCCCGTATAAAAACTCGGGGAAGAAGGTGGTTGGGATGAATTGGTTGGGGGGTGGAGCGCGTGGTTCCCGCGAGGGGCCAGCTTGTGCTCTCGACTGCGGGCTGTGTGCGACCAGTGTGTAGTTTCCCGGACGATGACAATGTCAGGGTGTATGACAATGTCTGAAATTCTGCAAGGCTCTACGTGATACGATATTTGCCATGACTCGACATATTGTTGAGCATGGATTCTAACTCACGCCGCTTCACACCAACTCATCGTTTCAGCCTAACAAAATTTTGCTCATAAACCGAAACACAGCAATCTTCTTTCGAAATGTTTCTACATGAAGGAGCTGGAAAGTATTTCAAAATACTCTTTTGATGAGGTGTATTCCTGTTAATGAGTGCGCTTTTACCCTATATTGTCTGGGCTAGCTCGGATTACCATGGATGAGGCTATTCATCAAAACACACCGAGACAGCAATGGATGGACACTGTTCCGGGCAGTGCAACTGCCGGAACAAAACGCCAGTAGCCCCTCTGGTATGGTCATGCCGTGGCTCTTCCCCGCTACGCTCGTCAGTCTCCCGAATCCCGACGCTCGAACTCCTGGGACCCTGCCTGAGAACTACAGTAGGCGGTGCGAAGAAGGGACCAACCTGCCCTACCAGCTAGACTCGGCATCGGTACACCTCACTGTGGGACTTCGGTTTGAAAACGGCGAAACTCGGAATAACATTTTGCGCTAATTGCAAAATGCGACAGAGCCTAGTACCGTGCAGTACCGCAATCGCTGCCCATAATTTGATGCCCTTCGCCCAGACAAACCTACAAGACCTGAAGATCTTGTTGTGACTGATATTTGGCTCGGCTAGTTGGCAGGTGGAGCAGAGGGGCAGGTTGGGCAGGTTGGGCAGGTTGACATTTTTCCCAGCCACCCCCACTTGGATGCACAGCAGAGGGAATAGCAGTCAGGTGATCTGGCCAGGCTGGGACGGGAACTGTGAAGGATTCTGCTACAAACCCGCTGACCACGACGCGGGTAGGCGGAGGTTCCTGCTGGAACGACCACGCAAGCTCGGACAACCACAGAAAATTGCCACGGTTGCAGCAAAATATTCGAGAAGGCCTCCAGCTCACACGAGAAGCTCCCAAGTCGTGATCTTGGAAATGCTGATAGGAAATGAGAGGACACGACACGAGCACTGGAGCAGCTAGACTAGGTGTCAGATTCGATTGTGGATAAGTCGGGATGAGAATCACAATGAGGTGTACGTCTCGTTAAAATCGTTATAATCTCAAGTACCTCTTGTTCGCATGAAGCTAAGGTAAATGTTAGTCTCGTTGCACATTTGTGCTGATGGGGCTTCGCACGCTATTAGGACGGTGGGTCACCGTTCGGAGCTTGCGGCTTGCTGTCTAATCGCTGCTGCTTCTCAGCGGCTCTAATCCAGGGATGTGCTGCACGGAGGGAACGAATGTGAAAGGCATAACGAGAGCCAAGTGCAAAATGAGGCAACAGTGGAAATGGAAAGGGCAACAGTTGGAATCGAAAGGCAATAGTGAGAATGGAAAGGCATTAGTGGGAACGGAAAGGGCAAAAATAGACATGGAAAAGTCAGAAGTAATAAAAGGGCAACAGTGGGAACGGAAGGACAACAGTAGAAAGTGACAACCACATGGCCTTGCAATCAACTTGCTCCCCATTCTATCCCTAAACAACCCTGCACCTTCCCTCACACCCCCACACAGCCCCCCCTAGACCCCCTTGTATGTGTTCCAATCTCCAGCACCTCACCAGCCCATCCATTTCCAGCCCATCCCTTTCCAGCAACTCCTCCCTCACACAGAACTTCCCCCGAGACCACTCCCCCAAACCCACCAAATATTTCAAGCGCAGAAATCCTCCGCCTCACGTCCTTCGTCAGCATCCTCTTCACGAGGTCCTTGGCGCCGTCCGACACCGCCGCCCAGCGCGGGTGGCGAAAGTCAACCGCCGCCGCCCGCACGCTCTGCTCCAGCTCAGCGTTGGTCGCCGCCCAGAAGGGCGGGAAGCCGCAGAGGAGGATGTAGAGGACGACTCCCGCACTCCAGATGTCGCACTCTGGCCCGTAGCTCTTATCCAGCACCTCTGGTGCTGTGTACTCCACTGTCCCTGCTCGTTCCGTGCAGGGGACGCCTGATGAAGGGGGAGAGGGGGGAAGGGGGAGGGTTGACAGGTGACCCAGTACATAAGCCTGTAGCTCTTATCCAGCACCTCTGCTGCTGTGTACTCCTCCACTGTCCCTGCTCCTTCCATGCAGGGGACGCCAGATGAAAGGGGGGGAGGGGAGGGGAGGGGAGGGGAGGGAAGGGAAGGGAAGGGGAGGTTCAGGGAAGGTGACCCGTGGCTCTTGTCCAACCCTCCGGAGCATTATTCTCCACCCGTGCAGGGGACGCCTGCTGGGGCAAGGCGCAGGGAGAATGGGAAAAGATGGGGGAGCGGAAGGGAGGGGGCGCTTGGGAAGTCGGTGAGTCAAGGCATCATCTTTATGGGTCCACCCACCCACATAACCCTTGCCCCACAAAGATATGGGTACCACCTTGGGACTTTTGTGCCCCAACGTGCACTCCCTGCCTGCTCTTTGCCTGCCCCACCCTCACCTCGCTTGTAGAACGTGGCAACGCCAAACCGAAGTCAATGAGTTTAATCTTGGTATCCACTTCTTTGTCACACATGAGCACGTTCAACCAGCAGTAGCAGCAGCGCCTGTGCCAACCCCACCCCTCTCACCTCGCTTGTAGAAGGTAGCAACGCCAAAGTCAATGAGCTTAATCTTGGTGTCGACGTCCTTGTCACACATGGGCACGTTCCATCCCCACCCTCCCTTGCCTTCCTGCACCAGCCCCACCACCACCTCTCACCTCGCTTGTAGAAGGTAGCAACGCCGAAGTCAATGAGCTTAATCTTGGTGTCGACGTCCTTGTCACACATGAGCACGTTCCCTCCCCACCCTCCCTTGCCTTCCTGCACCAGCCCCACCACCACCTCTCACCTCGCTTGTAGAACGTAGCAACGCCGAAGTCAATGAGCTTAATCTTGGTGTCGACGTCCTTGTCACACATGAGCACGTTCCCTCCCCACCCTCCCTTGCCTTCCTGCACCAGCCCCACCACCACCTCTCACCTCGCTTGTAGAACGTAGCAACGCCGAAGTCAATGAGCTTAATCTTGGTGTCCACGTCCTTGTCACACATGAGCACGTTCTCGGGCTTCACATCGCGGTGAATTACCCCATTGGAGTGGCAGTGCAGCAGCGCTTCAACCAAAGATCGGCATACGATGGCCGCATCGGTCTCCTTGAATTGCCCGCGCAGCTTCACCCGGTCGAATAAATCCCCTCCCCGACACATCTCCATGATGAGGTGTACGTACTGTGAGGGGAGAGGGAGGAGTGGGGGAGAGGCAGGGGCGAGGGACGGGAGGGGAGGGATTGGGGGGAGAGCGGGGTGAGAGGTGGTGCGAGACACAGTGGAACGGCAGTGGCAGGACAGTGTTGCAGCGCTTCAACGAGAGAGCGGCACACTATGGCCGCGTGGGTCTCTTTGAACTGCCCCCGCAGCTTCACCCGGTCGAACAGGTCCCCTCCTCGACACATCTCCGTTATCAGATGCACGTACTGTTGGTGGGGAGGGGGGAGAGGGGAGGTGCATGGGTGTGTGGGTGAGTGGGTGGTGCATGGGTGCGTGGGTGAGTGGGTGGTGCATGGGTGCACAGGTAAGGGCATAGCATGGCATGGCATCACACATGAGGGGCACACGAGCAGCACACCTTTGCATCCTCAAAACGCGTCGTGCAGGCTGATGATGCCCGGGTGGTTGCGCATGAGGCAATGCGATGACATGAGCAGAAATGTGCTGCCTGCCCTGCCCTGCCCTGCCCTGCCCTGCCCATGTACCTTTGCATCCTCAAACGCGTCATGCAGGCTGATAATGCCCGGGTGGTTGCGCAGCATACCCAGAATGATCACCTCTGTGCGCACGTCCTCTGCGTCCTCCATGCACTGAGGGGGGGGTAACAAGGCGTTGGAAGGGGTAGGAAGGGGTGGTGGTGGGTAGCAGTATGGGATGGCTACGCAGGATGCCCAGAATGATCACCTCCGTGCGCACGTCCTCCGCGTCCTCCATGCACTGGTGGGGGGTTACAAGGGGTGGCAAGGGGTGGTGGGTTGCAATATGAAATGGTTGCGCAGCATGCCTAGGATGATCACCTCCGTGCATACGTCCTCTCCTCTGCATCCTCCATGCACTGAGTGTAAGGAGAATGCAAGGGAGAGGGAAGGGTCGGGTAGGGTGGGAAGGGGTGCTGGGTTGGTTGCGCAGCATGCACAGAATGATCACCTCTGTGCGTACGTCCTCTGCATCCTCCATGCACTGAGGGGGGAAGGGGAGGGGTAACAAGGGGTAAGGCGTTGGAAGGGGTGGGAAGGGGTGGGATGGGTTGCGACATGAGGTGGCTACACAGCATGTCCAGTATTATCACCTCCTCCGCGTCCTCCATGCACTGAGGGGGAGGGGAGGGGGTTGGGCGCGGACAGGAAGGGGTGAAAAGGGATGGGAACGGGTGGAGGGGTGATGTGAGGTGCGGTGCAGTGCGGTGCAGTGCGCAGCATGCCCACGCTGATCACCTCAGTGTGACGTCCTCTGCGTCCTCCATGCACTAGGGAAACTGGAGGGGGGGAAAAGACACCGGAAGGAAAAGGAAGGGACAGGAAGGGGCGGGGGAGTGGGGGAGTATGCTGTGAGGTGCGTTGAGGGTAGGGTGTGGGTGGGTGGGTGCAGGCACGTGCAGTGCAGATGACACCAGCAATGCTCGCGGGCGCCACTTTTGAGCATTTCAAGAATAACGTCAGCATCACCCGTCCCTCTGTCCCCTCCATCTCTTGCTCACTCCCGCCCATCCCCTCCCCTCCCCTCCCCTCCCCTCCCCTCCCCTCCCCTCCAGCCCTCCCATCTCCTCCCCTTTCCTCTTTTTCCCCAACTCACCTTGACCTGGTCTTTCCGGATCGTCTTGCAGGCCAGCACAACACGGGTCTTGCGGGAGAGACAAGTCCGAATGACGCCGTACCGCCCGCTGCCGATCTTGGTGGCGCTGACCGAGTAGAACTTCTTCACATCGTCGTACGGCATGCGCAGGATGAAGTCTCTCCATCTCATGCTGCCAGAGCTCATCATCTGGTGAGGAGGGGTGGGGAGGTGTGAGACGGGGTGGGGAAGGGTTTCATAGACTGCCGATCTTGGTGGCGCTGACAGAGTAAAACTTGTTCACATCGTCGTACGGCATGCGCAGGATGAAATCCCGCCACCGCATGCTGCCAGAGCTCATCATCTGAAGGCGCGGTGGGGATGGGTGAGGAGGGGTTGGGGTGGGTTGGTTGGTTACGGCATGACAGACTGCTGATCTTGGTGGCGCTGACAGAGTAGATTATTCACATCGCCAGAAGGCATGCGTAGAATAAAGTCCCGCCACCGCATGCTGCCAGAGCTCATCATCTGGTAAGCAGGGGTGGGAACGGTTGGGGATGGTTGAGGAGGGATGGAGTGGGGTGGGGAAGGGTTTGACAGTGGTGGCGCCCATGGAGTAGAACTTCTTCGCACACATGCCTACACACACTCAGACACAAATGAATACACACACATCCATTCTCACACTCACAGGGACGTACACACACACACACACACACCCACACACACACCCACACCCACACACACCCACACACCCACACCCACCCACCCCTACACACACACACACACACAAACAACCGCACCCACCTGCCACATGTTGGCTTCTGAATCCCCCTTGTCGCCCTCCCCCTCGCCCGCATACGTCCCCAGCTCCCCTGTAAGCCCTCTGCTGATGTACTGACTCAGGCTCTTCAGAAACTGCTCTGCGTGCGGATACACTGTGTTCCGCCTCATCACACACCCACGCACATAACCACACACAACCGCACAGAACCACACCCACCTGCCACATGTTGGCTTCTGCATCTCCCTTCTCGCCCTCCCCCTCGCCCGCATACGTCCCCAGCTCCCCTGTGAGCCCTCTGCTGATGTACTGACTCAGGCTCTTCAGAAACTGCTCTGCGTGCGGATACACTGTGTTCCGCCTCATCACACACCCACGCACATAACCACACACAACCGCACAGAACCACACCCACCTGCCACATGTTGGCTTCTGCATCTCCCTTCTCGCCCTCCCCCTCGCCCGCATACGTCCCCAGCTCCCCTGTGAGCCCTCTGCTGATGTACTGACTCAGGCTCTTCAAGAACTGCTCCGCATGGGGATCAACTGTGTTGCGCCTCTCCACCCGCATCCCCTCCCCCACTCCCCCTCCTCCCCCCTCCCGCATCCCCTCCCCCACTCCTCCACCTCCCCCCTCCCGCATCCCGTCCCCCTCGCCTGGCCCTCCCCCCCCCACCCCCCCCACGCTGCCTGCCCTCCGCACCCCTCCCCCCTTCTGCCCTGCCGGCCCCTGTGCCCGGTTCTCCAGCTCTGTGCTTTCACCTGAGATTCCACCTGCTGCTCCTCCTCCTCCCGCTCCCGCTCCTGCGTCCTTACCCGCCTCTATGAGGCAATTCGTGCTCATATTCCGCCTCAGGTTACGCCCAGGGCCACCACTGTTCACACTGCTGCTACCGCCGCCGCCGCCGCCGCCGCTGGCATTAGCAGCAGCAGAACTGCCAGGGTGGATGGCAATAGCATCTGCTGCTGCTGCTGCTGCTGCTACTGCCAATGATGTCTCCCCCCCACCCACCCACACCAGCACCACCAGCCGCCTGCCCTCTCCCCTGCCTCCCCTGCCACTGCTTCTGCTGCTGCTCTCGCTCCTCCCCTTCCCCCTCCCCACGTTCCCCCTCTCCCCCCTCCCACCCCCCCACGCCGCCCCCCCTCTCGTCCCTCCTTCCCCCATCCGCCCTCACTCTCCCCCACGCTGCTGCCCTGAGCCTCCCACTAGGGCCAGAGGCGGTGCTGGGGCGATCAGGGATAGACCCGTGGGAGAGGACAGCGAGGGGGGAGGAGTCCAGCCCAGCACTGTCCAGGGAGGAGCACGCAGGCACTATCCCGCCCCTGCTGCCGCTGCCAGCGCCCCCGCCACTGCTGCGCGCGGCAGCAGCTGCAGCAGCGGTGGCGCCCATACGTCCCATTCCCCCCCGCCCCGCACCCATCCCTGCACCCGCCCCGCCCCTCTCCGCGCCTCTCCCGCCACCCCCCCGCCCGGACCCCTGGTACCCCCCGCCGAGCGCCCTGCCAGGAGCGCCGGAGGGGGTGAGGGGGGAGGCGGGCGCGGGGGGCTGGCGTGGGGGTCGCGCGCGGAGTGCAGGCGGGGAAAGGGGAAGGCAAGGGAGCCCTGCACGCGGTGGTCTGGCAGTAGCGCCTGCTCCAGCCGGCTGCTGCTCCCCGCCTTGCGCAGCTCAAACGCCCCCCCCGCGCGTCCCCCTGCTCCGCCCGCCCCCCCTGCTCCCCCCCCCGCTACCCCTGCCACGGCAGCAGCAGCGCCCCACACGTCGTCGTCCTCGTCAATCCCAGGGGACGGCCGCTCCCGCGCGCTGCCCCGCATCAGCGCCCCCCCGCCTCCCCCGCCTCCCCGCGCCGCTACCAGCGCGCGGTTCCGCCCAGGCGTGAGGGGGAGCTGCCCTGCGCCAGTAGCAGCGGACGCATTCCCCGCAGCGGCGGCAGCCGCCGCCGCTGCTCTGTCTTGGGAGAATTCGTTGTGGTAAGGCGAGCGAGGGGGCTTGGGTGACTGCACAGCAGAAGGGGTAAATTCCCCTATGTTCAGATTATCCCCCCAAGTCCCGCTGCCCCCTCCCCCCATGGTTAAAGGGCTGCGCGGCGGAAGAATGGACCCGCCCCCCCCGCTCCCCATCCGCCTGGGGGACTCTATTGCCCCCCCTCCCATTCCCCCTCCCCCTGCCGCCCAAGACTGATCCGCGAACGAGTGATGCCGGCGGTGCTGGCCGGCCAGCTGCCGCCCAGCCACCGCAGCAGCGCCCGAGCCTGGCGCTGCCGAGCCTAGCAGCCCCGAGCCAGCAGGCCCGGGGCCAGCAGCGGCGCCGAACCCAGTGCTGAAACCCTTGGGGGTCAGCAGGCGGGGAGACATAGCGTCAAATACGGGGTCCGCGCCAGAAGCATAGAGCGCATGGGGGGGGAGAGAGACAGGGAAGGATCCCCCTCTGCTGGTTCCGCCCCTTCCACCGGCCCCCCACGGGGGGAAGCCGCAGTGAAGACTGGCGCCTGATTGAAATCCACAGAGATTGCGCGCCTGTGCCTGCGACTTCCCCCCGCGCCAGCCCCTCCCGCCTCCGCGCCTTCCCCTCCGCCCAACGCCCCCGCGATCCCCCCCATCCCCATGCCACCTACCCCTCCGCGGAACCTGCCTCCGCCTCCCCCCATGGCGCCAGCCGCGGGGCTGTGCAACCCGTGCTTTAAGGACCGCGCGACTGCGGCTATTCGGGACCTAAGAGGCGACTTGCTCTTCCCCGCTGTGGGCGGGCGATTTTGTCGTTCTCCCTCTGCTCCTGGTAGTGGCGACAGTGCGTCCTTCGAATACCCCTCCTCCTCTTCGTTCTCTCCCTCCTCGATCACTAACACATTACGCTCCTCCCCCTCCCCCTCCCCTTCCGCTTCCCCCTCCTCCTCTTCCACGTGAACCTCTACCTGCAGCCGCGGCGGGTTGATCCCCGCGCGCCGAGCGCCCCAGCTAGACAGCGCTCCCCCCATCCCCCCCGCGAATCCCCCCATCGGCGCGCTCCCCGTGCTACTGCTTCCCGGCAGCACCCCCCCATGTGGAGACACCGAACTCTCAGGTGAAAACCCAGGAGACTCGCTTCCACCTGAATCAACAGAGTCCGAACCTGCGGAGAGCCTGTGCCGAGCGCGTGCTCCAAGCAATATAGGGCTCCGAGCCTCGCCCCGAACCTCCATTCCGCGGTTATCCGAACCGAACCCGTACTGCAGCCCGCGCCTAGCCGCTGACCGGGGGGACTCAATCGCGCGCCCAGAGCCGTCGACACTGCTGTGCCTCGGTATCCCTCCGCCCGCCCCTCCCCCCATCCCTTCCGCCATCCCTCCCCCCATCCCCGCCCGCTGGCGCTGCTGACTCGCAAAGAGCGACGCTTTGGCTGCTTCAAACGGGGATAGCGACTCGCTGGCGGACGCGGGGAAACCTGCGCCCATCGACCCAAAGTCCACCGACGCGCGCCGCCCGTGCGCCCGCCCGCCGCGCTCCTGACTCTGCTCCGAACCGCCGCTCCCCTCCAACGCGCCTCCTCCCAGTCTGCTCCCCCCGCTTCCTGGTCTGCTTCCGCCGCTTCCCGGCCTCACCGACGCTGACCCGCCCCCCAGGCGCCCATGGCTGGTGTTGGGGCGGCTACCGTGGCTACTGCTAGGTCGAATACCCAGCCCGAACCCTAATCTGAACCCCGAGGGGGACTTTGGGGGTGGACCCCCTAGCCTTTCCCCCGCGCTTCCCCTTGCGCCGCCTCCTTCCGCTGCGCCCGGTGCCCCCTGCGCCTCCAGCCCCCCTTGATCGGGAACGTGGAAGGCGAAATCGACGGACGATACGTCAACGGATTGTGTGCGGAGGTGGCGGTTCGACCGCAGCCGTTGAACGGTACTGTTCGTTGGTCCCCCGGATACTCCATCTCCGCCGCCGCCGCCGCCGCCGGTGGCGCTAGGTTCTGATTGGATTGCCGAGACGGGAAGTGATGCCTCGAGAAGCGGGGAAGGGGGGCGGGGAGCGGCGGACAGCGCGGAACCGCCGAGGGGGGAACAATGCCGACCCATGCGGGGATCGTAGCGCGGCGGAGGTCGTAATGCCTGCCGCGGGTCCCCCGGCGTTCCGCCTCCCCCGCTGCGCGGACCACCAGGGGACCCGAGGGGAGAAGAGCGGCGGGGATCTTCTGACTCGGAGTTGCGCCTGGTACTGCCGCCGCTTCCGGGGAGACCCAGCGGAGAGGAAGGGGAGGCGGAATAATCCACAGAAACCGACCGGCTGCGCGGAAAGAAGCTGCGGATAGCGGAAACTCGACCGCCTCCGCGCGCAGGCAATGCAGGGGGGCCTGCTCCGCTTGCTCCGCCTCCTTCCCCGCTTCCGCCTCCGTCCCCGACTCCATACGCGGAGTCGGTTCTCCCTCCCGAACCTGCTGCTCCTCTCGCCGAACCTCCTCCGATTGGCCTCGAACCTAAAAATTCCCCGCGTCCTGCAGCTTCGGGGAAGCCCTGCCTGTCTCTAGGAGGATCAAGCATGGCCAGTCCCTGGCACGACATTGCCAGCTACACGAATGCCAGGATGATCTCCTTCCGCACCCAAGCAAGAAGAACGTGAAGTTTCAAAATCTAGCAAAATCAAAAGAGAGAAGAGATGTATATCAACGACCAAAGCTGAAGCTCTGGTGACTGCGACACTTGACAGGAACTGAACACGCGCAAAACGCTTCCCAACTCAGAGACACTGGTGCACGGTCTGTCTTCTTGACGTCTCTGGTCTGGTGTCGGAATGACCAACTAGCTGACTTGCCTTGCTCGCCTGGTCGCATTTGTAGGGGGGCGTGGGGGACTGAGGGAAGGTACTGTAAAGCTAGGTGGGCACTGGTGAGCGGAGGAACGGGCGGTGAGACGAGGAAGGAAGGAACCCCAGCAGGTCCCAGGAGAATGCGGAAAACCAGATGGATAATTCCATGAGATCCCAAGGTTGCACACGGTACCGTTGGGCGAATTGCGCGGTGAAGGATTGGTGGATGAGATTGCACGGCCTCGATTTCTCCGAGCGAGGGAAGGTGACAAGTGATTAGTCAAGCGTCGCGTTCCCATGTGGCATATGCGGCTTGTAGTCAGCGCGAGCCTGCTGGCGGAACACACTGTATGGTACACGCTCCGCACACCCGCAGGCGCAGCAATTTTTCCTTCATCAGCTTCCCCGCCAGGATTCCCCTGAGACCCTTTCCCAACGACACCGATTGCCTCCAGCATTCAGTCTACACCCCAGGTGATTGAATCGACACCAGTAGGGACGGTGGGAGCGGAAATAAAGCAAAATAACGAATGCAGCAAACGTGTTTGTTCCTGCAAAACGTCGAGGGGTGTGTCATGAGGGGTGTCATTAGGGGGTGTCAAAAGGGGTGTCATAAAAGCGTGTTCGAAGTATGTTATCTCATCCTTTGACGTCAGAGCCTCGACGTCAACCGACGTCAAGGTCGACGTCAATTCGACGTCGAATGCTGCACTTTGAACACATTGCCGGCGACGAACTGTCACTCAGGACAAATGCCGGCCGAAACAGTCAAACAATTGAATTGTGACCGTTGAACAATTGAATTGTGAGCGTTGAACAATTGAATTGACACCAATACTGAAATCCTAAAGTTTTTTCATGCCCGTCTGTCGTGCGTCAACTGGCTGCGAAACTCAGAAAGCAAGCTGTACATTTTCGTCATGCCCGAAGTTACCAGTGATGCCAATCTATAATATTGTCTGATGTGGTCTGGCCATCCATGAAAAGATGCGCTCAATCTTTCTCTATTGACTGCTTTTGCAATCGAATCATTGCAGAAATCCGTACAAGTGGCGCTGCTGGCGTCAGCAATTTTTGAAGTGTACTTTGAACACGGAAATGGCACCCCTCAGCTCACCTACCACGCCCAACAACCTCGACGTCGATCGACGTCGAAAAAATGCAGCACTTTGAACACGCTTTAAGGGTTGTCAAGAGGGGCGTCATTAGGGGGTGTCATGAGGGGTGGACCGTCCGATATCTCAGGGGTCCTTAATCTGACAGTTCAGATCTCTCGACCCACCACCTTTGTCGACATCACAAATTTCAGCACATTCTGCCCGCCCCTCGCTGCCCGTAGCGTTTGATTGGGGAATTGTCAACGCCAGCACGCGCTGGAATGGAATGCAACGCAACGCAACAGACAATTGCCGGTCAGACCCTTCTTGCAAACAGGACCCCAGACAAGGAGAACGGACGGCGCGAACTAGCAAATTTCGCAGTGTCCAGTTACGCCGTTTGACCACTTCGTCGCCACTGGTCCACGGGGATACGAAACGAAACCGCGGTAACTCGTTATCGTAGAATAGTACAGCGCATACGAGTGTAGTTTATATGACCAGCAAGACACCTCTACTTCATTACTAGTAATTGTCATCCCTCTTCACCTGACAAAAATCCCCTTGAAACAATACAATCAACAAAAGCATCACAATTCTCGCCTCCGCAAACGAGCAGCAAAAGCACCGTCGATTCCATGGCGGTGTGGTAGCGATGCAAAGCAACGAAGGCGAGAGATCATCGATTCGGGCAATACTGAAGCATCTAGTGGTTCCAACAGAAACTCCTGCAACAATTAAAGAATTGGACCACCAGACGAGCAGATTGGTTGAATGGAACGCCCCATATTAATCAATGAGACACCTCAGTACACCATACGCTATGAAGTTTTAGCATGATGCGATGGCAACCAGCGCAGCTAAGAGGGGAACAAAAAGAAAAAAACACTGCAATCAGAGGCATAAGGGTTGAGATTCCGCACAGAATTGTACGAAACAGCGGGGATGAGAATGGGTCATACGTGGTGTGTTTGAAGGAAGGTGACAACCCTATCCTCGTTCTCCGATGCCTCTATGGAGCATGTTGAGTACACCAGCAGCCCTCCCGGCCGCACCAAACTGGTCAGGACAAGCGAGACAGACAGGGAAAGAGCACGGGTTGAGCAAGGGTCACACATGGTGTGTCTGCAAGAAGGTGACAATCCTATCCTCGTTCTCCGATGGCTCTATGGAGCATGTTGAATACACCAGCAGCCCTCCTGGCCGCACCAGACTACCCAATGCAATGCAGGCGAGACAGAAAGGGAAGGGGAGAGAAGGGGTTGCACGAGGGAGAGGGGAAGGTGGGAAACAAGGAAGGTGGAAGAGGGGAAGAGGAATGAAGCTAAAAGCTAGAAGATGGGTAAGACCAGCTAGAAGCTTGCCTCTTGTTGCAGCGCTAGGCACATCAGCATCAAAATTTGCTCTTGCATGCTGATCCTTCGTGGCAGCAGCAGCAACATCCACGTCAGCATCCCACCCGGCAGCAACATCCACATAAGCATCCACGTCAGCATCCCACCTGGCAGCAGCGTCCAGCAGGTCGTCCTGCAGTGCTGTGAGCTGCGCCTCCCCCTCCACTGTCCGCCTCCACCTCAGATCCGCCCTCTGTGGGGCGAGGGGAGAACGGGTGGGAGGGTTTGGGGGGGGGAGGGGAGGAGGGTTTGGGAAGCCTATTCAATGCCTCCCCCTCCACTGTTCGCCTCCACCTCAGATCCGCCCTCTGTGGAAAGGAAAGGGAGGGAGGGGTGTTGGGGGGGGTGGGTGACTGATGGTAAGGCCAGCAGAGAAGGCCAGCAGTGTGCAAGGTGAAGGAGAGATTGTCACCACGACGCTAGCGAGAACAGGCTTAATTGGCCCGTGCTGTATTCACCGCTTCTGCCTTGTGCCACACGGTCAACATCTGTAACAACTACCGGCAATCACCTAGGCTAACAATCACCTTGGCATACAATCACCTCTCTCTCGCCCCACTCACGTTGCTCCCATTCACCTTCGCCCCCATTCACCTTCGCCCCCATTCACCTTCGGCCCCATTCACCTTCCCCCCCATTCACCTTCGGCCCCGTTCACCTTCGCCCCCATTCACCTTCGCCCCCGTTCACCTTGGCCCCCGTTCACCTTCGCCCCCGTTCACCTTCGCCCCCATTCACCTTCGCCCCCATTCACCTTCGCCCCCGTTCACCTTCGCCCCCATTCACCTTCGCCCCCGTTCACCTTCACCTCCAATCACCTTCGCCCCCATTCACCTTCGCCCCCGTTCACCTTCGCCCCCATTCACCTTCGCCCCCGTTCACCTTCGCCCCCATTCACCTTCGCCCCCGTTCACCTTCACCTCCAATCACCTTCGCCCCCATTCACCTTCGCCCCCGTTCACCTTGGCCCCCGTTCGCCTTCGCCCCCGTTCGCCTTCGCCCCCGTTCGCCTTCGCCCCCGTTCACCTTCGCCCCCGTTCACCTTCGCCCCGATTCACCTTCGCCCCCGTTCACCTTCGCCCGAACCCCAAGGACAGAGCAGGGCGCATCCATCAGCATTCCTTACAATCAAATCTCTCCCCACTCACCTCATCATACAATCACCTCATGCCATTCACCTTGGCCAGCACTCCAAGGCCGGAGCAGGGCGCATCCAGCAGCACTTGGTCTGCTGCTCCACGCAGGGGGGATGACGCCTGCATTGGTGGGAGCAGCAGGCAGGGTGGGGTGGGGTGGCGGTGTGCCGGGACGGAATGGGAGGGAGGACGTTGTTTGAGTCTCTTGTGAGAGGTTGCAGACGAGCATCCAGCAGCACTCGGTCTGCTGCTCCACGCAGGGGGGATGACGCCTGCATTGGTGGGAGCAGCAGGCAGGGTGGGGTGGGGTGGCGGTGTGCCGGGACGGAATGGGAGGGAGGACGTTGTTTGAGTCTCTTGTGAGAGGTTGCAGACGAGCATCCAGCAGCACTCGGTCTGCTGCTCCACGCAGGGGGGATGACGCCTGCATTGGTGGGGTGGGGTGCCGGGTGGGGTGGGTTGTAGGGGTTCCAGGACGGAGGGGGAAGCTAGGACATTGTTTGAGTCACTTTCTACAGCTCCCAAAAACGCATCCAGCAGCATTAGCTTTGCTGTCACAGGCAGGGGTGATGTTGCTTGAATGGACCGATTGGGTGAGATGGGGTATAATCAGGTGGGGTAGAAAGGGGAAGAGGGGTGTTGGGAGGGGCGGAGAGGGGAGTTTTTGAGAATTCTCAAAAACACCCTTCAGCATCGGGGACTGCAGCAGGAGGGTGGTAGATGTTGTAAGAACTCAATGCAAGCCGTGTGCCGCACTCTACCATACAGTTTAGCCACCGCCACTGAGCAGGTTGCGCCATTCGGTGAATCGATACAATACGCCTTTGAAGGTAAAAAAAACTCAAAGTGGGTGAGTGAGCCTCACCGCACCGCACAGGTCCGCAGGTCAGCAGAGAGACTCACACCACCATGTGGTGCAGCCCCTGGCGCTGTTCCGCCCGCCTGCAACCACTGAGGGAATCGATATGGCGCCTCTAATGGGCAGACAACTCAAGGGTGAGTGAGCCTCACCGCACAGGCCCGCAGGTCAGCAGCGACACACTCGACTATGCTGCCCAGCCCCTGGCGCTGTGCTGCCTGCGCCACTGCAGGAACCAATAGGGCACACCTCGTCACATGACTCAAGTCTCAAACCATGCCGTGAGCCTTACAGCGTAGGCCCGCAGGTGAGCAGAGACGCACTCCACCATGTGGCCCAGCCCCTGGCGCTGTGCTGCCTGCGCCACTGCAGGAACCAATAGGGCACACCTCGTCACATGACTCAAACCATGCCGTGAGCCTTACAGCGTAGGTCCGCAGGTCAGCAGTGACGCACTCCACCATGTGGCCCAGCCCCTGGCGCGTGCTGCCTGCACTGCTCATTAAACGACTAAGGCAGACCTCGTCGCATAACTCAAACCAGGCCGTGACCCTTACAGCATAAGATCGCAGGTCCGCAGAGACACACTCCACCATGTGGTGCAGCCCCTGCCGCTGTGCTGCCTGCGCCACCATTCTCACCCGCCCCTCGTTCACATCCACTGCCACCAGCCGCCCTGCCGGTCAGCGGAGTGTGCGAGAGAGCAGGAATGACAGGTGGGAAAGGGATGGGTTGCAAGAGAGTGGTGTGGTGAGAGATGAGGTGAGATGAGACGATATGTGACAATATGGGATGATATGAGACGGTGAGTTATGTCAGCGACATGCAGCACGCACGCACCCGTGATTGCACACTTGTCCCTTCCATGACCCAACTCTCCCCTGCATGACCCCAGCAGCGTACATGGCCTTGCCCCCAGGCACAGCACAGCAGCGAAGCACAGCAGCGCAGCATAGCAGCGCAGCCCAGCAGCGCAGCCCAGCAGCGCAGCTCAGCCAAGCCCACCAGTCCAATCCGTAAGCCCACCCACCTGTCCCCTGCATGAGCCCAGCAGCATACATGGCCTTGCCCCCGGGCGCGGCACAGCAGTCCACCACCGTGTCTCCTGGCTGGGGAGCTAACACCCGTACCACCAGCCCTGAGTGTGATCAATGTGCAAGGGAGGTGGCGGAGGGGGTGGAGGGGAGTGGAGGAGGGAGGGTTTTGAGACGTGTTGGAGAGGAGGGGAGCGGAAGAGAGCAATAACGCCACACCAACATCACCACAGCCCTCCCAGCACAACCCTACCGCCACAACCCCACCTGCGCTCTCATCCTGCACGTTGCACGAGCCATCCTCTATGAGCCCTGCTGTGAGCACATGCTGCATGCCCGCTTTCACGCGGATGAAATCATCCAGGTACGGTGAATCCTCCACCTCCACCTTCACGTGGGCCGGGGCACACACACATAGACACAGACGCACAGAGACTGTATGAATCCTCCACCTCCACCTGTGGTTGGTGAGAGGGGGCACACACAAACACATGCAGACACATACACAAGCACAGAAACACACTCTCACACACACATCCACATGTACACACACATAATCACACCCACACAAACGCATCCCCCCGTCCCCCATTCCCCCCCTTCTCACACACAGTCGAACACGATCAGCCCATGTGAAAGTGAGAGCATGTAGTGGTGAGTTGAGGAGGGATGAAGTGGCATGGAGGAGGAGAGCCATGATGGCCTAGAGGCATGATGTGGCCTAGAGGCATGATGTGGCCTAGAGGCATGATGTGGCCTAGAGGCATGATGTGGCCTAGAGGCATGATGTGGCCTAGAGGCATGATGTGGCCTAGAGGCATGATGTGGCCTAGAGGCATGATGTGGCCTAGAGGCATGATGTGGCCTAGAGGCATGATGTGGCCTAGAGGCATGATGTGGCCTAGAGGCATGATGTGGCCTAGAGGCATGATGTGGCCTAGAGGCATGATGTGGCCTAGAGGCATGATGTGGCCTAGAGGCATGATGTGGCCTAGAGGCATGATGTGGCCTAGAGGCATGATGTGGCCTAGAGGCATGATGTGGCCTAGAGGCATGATGTGGCCTAGAGGCATGATGTGGCCTAGAGTCATGATGTGGCCTAGAGTCATGATGTGGCCTAGAGGCATGATGTGGCCTAGAGGCATGATGTGGCCTAGAGGCATGATGTGGCCTAGAGGCATGATGTGGCCTAGAGGCATGATGTGGCCTAGAGGCATGATGTGGCCTAGAGGCATGATGTGGCCTAGAGGCATGATGTGGCCTAGAGGCATGATGTGGCCTAGAGGCATGATGTGGCCTAGAGGCATGATGTGGCCTAGAGGCATGATGTGGCCTAGAGGCATGATGTGGCCTAGAGGCATGATGTGGCCTAGAGGCGGCATGAAGTGGCATGGAGGCAGCATTCAGGAGAAGGAACCTACCCCAGGAAGCGCCAACAGCAGGGAGCGCAAATCGGATCGTATTACCCCTCTCGCAGTGTTGGCCCTGATGCATTGCCATGGCGGTGTTGGGATGTGTACAGGAGGGAAGAGGTGGGTAGACATTGATGGGAAGAGTGGCTGGAGCAAGAAAGAAAGAAAGAGAGAAGGAAACAAACAAACAAACAAACAAACAAACAGACAAACAGACAAACAAAAACAAGCCAGCAAGCAATTAAACTAACCCCACGGGTCACACTTGAGGGATCCGAAAAGCCAGGGAGAAAAGGAAGGAAGCAGTGCGCACCTCAAGGAGAAGGCGGGGCTCAGACACGTCTCAGTGAGCTGCGTGCGTGCAGAAGGCTTAAAGCAAAGCAAAGGAAAAACAGCTCACTGAGAAATGTCTGAACCTCGCATTGTTGCTTTCCATCAGCTCTCTGCCTCTCCCCACCCCAGCCTGTCGGCTTCTGAGATGCCTCGAAACGTGAGGCGAATTTGTTCAGGCGTCTCACCTCAAGGAGAAGACGGGACGGGCGTTGTTGCTCTCCATGAGCCTCTCTGCCTCTCGCCACCCCAGCCTGTCGGCCCACCGGCGCACCATCCACTGCAGCAGAGAGGAGGGGAGGGAGAGAGGGAGGGGTTATGTTTTACTGTGAAACTTTCAAAATCAGTCTGCCACACATGTGAGCCTCTCTGCCTCTCGCCACCCCAGCCTGTCGGCCCACCGGCGCACCATCCACTGCAGCAGAGAGGACGGGAGGGAGGAATGGGGAGAAGGGATCGCCAAGAAAAAAGCGAGGGCGGGGTGAAGAGGAGTGTGAGGGACGTCACCAGGTGATGGTGTGAGTGCATGCACGGTGGCGCGGGATAGTGCCTCTTGAGCATGTGGGTGTGTGCATACATGTGTACATGTGTGTTTGTGTACATGCGTGCATGTGTGTATGAGTGTATGTGCCAGCAACACACACGTACCACGGGGTGTGAGTGCCGGGTGGCAAGGGCGCGTGCCTTGTCCCGGTCTGTCATTGCATCATGCAGCAATGGGGCTGGCAGGGGGCCTTGCTCCTGGTGTCGTATGGAGGAAAGGGAGGGGGAGAGGAGGCTTTTGAGACAACTCAAAAGTGAGCGCCCTCGCCTCGACTTAGTCTGTCATTGCATCATGCAGCAACGGGGCCGGCAGGGGGCCTTCCTCCTGGTGTTGCATGGGGGGGAGGGAAGAAGAACGAGAGATTCGGGGGGAGGGAGAAGAGGGGGAGAGAGGGTAGCGCCAGCAAATGTGACAGCACCACCCCCGCCAGCAAATGTGACAGCACCACCCCCGCCAACAGCGCCACTGCCTTGTCAACCATGACCCAGCACTCTCAATCAGCAAGTGCCATATTTTCCCCCCTTCTTCCGCCTTCCCTTCTCCTCCCCCCTCTCCCCCCTCTCTCTCCCCTCTCCCCCTCCTCTCCTCTCCCCTCTCCCCCTCCTCTCCCCTCTCCCCCCCCTCTCCTCTCTCCCCCCCACTCCCCCTCCCAGACCCCCTGTTTCTCTACATTTCTCACAATTGTCACGCACCTGTGCCCGAACAGCTGCCCGCAAAACAGCATTGGCCAATGAGGCAGCTCCAGGCCTGAGAGCTGCCCGAGCGAGCTTGACTGCCTGCAAGAAACAACGGGCAGACAGGACGATGGTGAGTGATATGTTTTTTGAGATTAGATCGAGTTAGATCTGCTGGATCTGTCAATACTATGGACGATGAGATTAGGTCAATACTATCTTTCTATGGACGATGGTGAGTAATTTGTGCGGACGATGGTGAGTGATATGTGCGGACGATAGCTCGGGTTGGTCGGGACTGGAGCTCGTTTTTTACTACTGCATTGACTCCTGCTCTCACCTCGTTGACTGCAGCATGTGGCGGTGTGTCCATCTTAGCGAGCTCAAACATCCCCAATCGGAGAATCTACAAACGAGGACAACAGGAGATGCGGGGGAAAGGGGGAAGGAGGGAAAAAACACCGATTTGAAACGAGTAGAAACGAGGATAACGAGAATCCCAGTTGCCTTTGATTGCAGCATGCCCCACGATGCAATGGCACAGCAACTCAAGAAGGATTGTTTCTCTCAGAATCACAAACCACAGCACAGCACACAGGGTAGGGTACCAACCAACCAACCAACCAGCCAACCAACCAACCAACCTGCTTCAATAGCGGCTCCATCCTCTCCAGCTCATTTGGGCTGCGCGAAAAAAACTCCGAGAGCAAAAAGTCCAGATAACGCCTCCACCGAGTGACACCTGCGACGAGCTCAGTCACCTGCCGCCTTCCCCGCCCCTCCAGAGGTAACACGCCAAAGCCCAGCGTCCGCCGCACATACTGCATCTCCAGCTCCCACCCCCCCGCCCCCTCCCCTGCTGCGGCCCCTGAGAGAATGTCGGCATAGGCTCCTCCTTGCTCCACTCGCAGCAGACGGACAACAGCAGCTGGGGATGGCGAGGGAGAGGAGGAAAAAGGGAAGGAAGAGGGGAGGGAAAGAGGAAAGGGGGGGGGGGGGGGGGAGGGGGATATGCATTAGCCCATTCCCTGCTGCTGCCCCTGAGTGAATGTCGACACAAGCCGCTTTTAAGAATTCTCAAATGTCGGCACAAGCCCCTCCTTGCTCCACTCGCAGCAGACGCACGACAGCAGCTGGTAGTGGCAATGGGACGTTGTCAGGCAATGGAACGTTGTCAGGAAATGAGAGGTGTGCGGGGATCAGATATTTTCAGGCAACAAAACATCCTGCCCATCTGGCAGTGTGCCCAGAACAGCTGTAAAACCCCCAACCCTGAGCCCCTTCCCATAACCCTCACCCTGCACCCTCCAACCAACCCTCGTTCTTTGAATTGACCCAGAAAGTCAATCCTCGCCGTCCATCCAACACCTCGCACCTGCTCTGTGCGGTGAGATCTCCTCCCGAATCACCTCCTGCTCCTCCTCCTTCCCCTGCTGTTCCACCTCCCCCACCTCCCCCACCTCCCCCACCTCCCCCACCTCCCCCACCTCCCCCACCTCCCCCACCTCCCTCGCCCATCCACCCGTGTCCTTCACCCCGCGTCCTTCCTCCGGCTCCCCCCGTCGCTCCCCTCCCCCGTTCCGCCTCCATTCCCCCCTCCTCTCCCCGCGCGCGCCTCCTCGTCCTGCGCTGTCCCCCCTAAACCCTCTTCTCCCTGAAACAGGTTCCCCACGACCTCGTTCCCATCTTTCCGCTCCCCCTCGTCTTCCCCCCTCGTTTTCCCTTCCCCCTGTTCTCTCTCTTCCGCTTGCGCCATCGTCCCGCGTCCACACGTCCCGGTTCATCCGCGTGCCATACCGCTGCTCTCTCCCCGTCGGATAGGACGCGCGGGAACTTCCGCGCAAACTCCGCGCGCCAGCGCTATCCAAGCCCACACGTAGCCGCCCCGATGCTCTCTGCTTGGGGGCGCAAAATTCCCGCCAGTGCGCAAGCGGCGGAAGCAGCTGTTGCCTGTGAGGCTCCAATCCCGAAGAACTCAGAAGAGGCGGAAAACTGCATTTTCCCGCCAATTCTGACGGAAGATGGGATAACCGTTGGCCAGGGACGCAGGTTGATGCAAGGCTGTTCATCCTCGCAGCCTGCTTGACTCGAGGACAGGACCAGAACAAGTTTCTGAACTGAACCAAACTGAGCAATTTGAGGATTCTGGTGTCAGAAAAAAAGTGCAGGGAGTCAGGTTGTGGGGTGGTGCGGCAATCCCGAGGTGCAATAGTCTTGTGGAGTTTGGTGTAGCAACTTACTGAACATTGTAGCAAAACTCAACCGAAGCAAAACATTATCACACAACACATTAAATGCTGCATTCATAGAAGATAAGGATCATGTTTTTGTGCATATATCAGTATCTGAACACGTTGTCAAACGAAACCCGGTTCTCAACCTTCTAATATCTAGCGAAAACGACGAAGCGGCAGTTCCTTGAAACACATCTGCCATGGCACATATCGCCTTGTCGAGAGTCGCTGTCAGCGACACATCATCTTGGAATTTGTGAGGCTTCAGCACCACTGCCCACGGCTGGTCTTCAAAAGACTTGGGCCTTTGAATCAACCTGAAGCCCGGTATTCTTTCTTTCATAAATTTCTCCAGTGCCTCCACCTGTGCAATGAACACCACAAGCAGCAGGGAAAAAAAAAAACACACACACACACACAAAAAAAAAAGACAACAACAATCGCCTTATTTAATATATAAATATATATACTACGTTATTATCTATACCGAATTGCATGCTCTACATGTATTATGGAGTCTCTCACCTCGCGGTCATCAGTATCGGAGGCAAGGAACATGGTGGAGATGTTTCCAGCCATGCCGAAGGCCTTCACCAGGCATGCACCCGCATGCTCCACAGAGAGTCGTGCATTGGGATTGCTGTGCTGCATCAGGTCCGTCCGCCTCCAATGCACCCCCACGTACCGACCAACTGCATTCTCTCCCTCTTGCCCCTTCCTCCCTTGCCTTCCCTCCTGCTGCTGCTGAAGCTTTCGCCCCCTTCCTCCTTCCGTTTCCAGAGCAGCATCAGCAGCCTCCCACGCCCTCCTGGCACCTGGCAGCACCACACTTCGAACAAACTCCCTAGCAGCTTCAAGAATAGCGGGGTGTGGCGCCACAGCCAGAGCATTAGGGCACTCAGGAGACTGCCTAAAGGGGACGTCCAGGTAATGTTTCCCTGGGAACGTGAGATGCATGGATCCCAAATCTCCCAACAGAACAACCCTGGCGGTTGGCTGTATCATAGACTGCAGTGCCAGGAGCTTCGGGATCTCCAGAGGCTCGGAGGCGTTGCCGATCGTGAGAGTGAGGTTCGGAGGGTAGCGGATGCCGGAGAGGGAGGGGAGGTCGTCGTGGGAAGCAGAAGACTGGTTGTAGCACTGCTTCTGCAGACACAACACCTGATCCACTTGCACTGCTGCACTCTGAGATGGAGATTCTGGTGCTGCAGCAGAAGTAGGAGCAGCTACAGGTACTGCTGCTGCTCCTGCTGCTTCTGCTGCTGCTGCTGCTGCTGCTGCTGCTGCTGCTGCTGCTGCTGCTGCTGCTGCTGCTGCTGCTGCTGCTGCTGCTGCTGCTGCTGCTGCTGCTGCTGCTGTTGCTGTTGATGCAGCTACTAAAGGTATTGCTGCTGTGGCTGCTGTTTCTGAACCTGCTGGTGCGAATTCCGACCCGGGTGTGGAACCTAACGGCACAAAGAGGGCGAGCAGGTCGTCTAGGGAAATCACGGATTGTGGGCCGTAGCACAGGCGCGTGTGCTGGTGGGGGCAGTGTGGGGTCACATAAGATGCCAAAACAGAGAAGAAAGTGAACGGTGATGTGAGATTTACAGCAGCGCACGCTGCAGTACAGCCGTTCTCTAGCGCTTGCTGGCAGGCCAGAAGGCCGCTGCAGGCCAGAAGCAGTGAACAGCAAGCAGCGAGTAGCGAGAAGCAAGCAGAAAGCAACATGCAGCGAGCAGCAGCGCACCGGGAGGTGGAAGAATGTGCGGCGGTCGTAGTGGCGGGTGACCTCGTCGGCTCGGAGGGGCACCACGAGCGTGCGGTTTAACACACCCGCCACCACCAGGTGGTTCTTGATGCAGCGAATGCGGTTACTTAGCTGGGGAGTGGGGCGGTCACCAGCAATGGGCATGCACACAAGGAGACATGCACACATGGAGACATGCACACATGGAGACATGCACACATGGAGACATGCACACATGCACACATGGACACGTGGATACATGCACACATTGGCCCATGCACACGTGGAAACATGCGCACATGCAAGCATGCACATATCGGGTCATGCACTCACGCACATATGCATATATGCATTCATGAGGAACAATGGACAGGAGCCATGAGGAGTGAAGGCAGACAGACGACATAAAGCATTTCGCATGCCACAGCTGGGCCATACACAATATTTTCAACATGGACTGGATGTATCATATACAGGGGAAGCACACCACACCTAGTTACCACGCCCACTGGTCACCACACCCACGTGGTTACTGCATCTCACCTGGTTACCACACGCACCTGATTGCAATGGCAGCCCATGAGCAAGGGCAGCGATCAGCTCGTTGATCGTTGACTGAAGTGTGTTGCTTCGGGTGTTCGAAGGGCCGAATGACTCCCTGACATCTCACCTGGTTACCACACGCACCTGGTTGCGATGGCAGTCCATGAGCACGTAGCGATCAGCCTGCGGCTCCCACGCCATGCTGCCCCTCTCAAACCCCATGTGGTACGCCCTCTGCATCCCATAGCACCGCTTTGCACCCACCTTGCCTCGCTCCTCCGCCTCCCTCTCCTTCAGGGTAATGGCCCTCCCCCAGTTCACCCTTCCCCAGTCAGGATCATCTAACCTCCCAGTTCCTGGCGTGCTGTTGACTGTAGGAGTAGGTACAGAGGGCGGGGCCTGGGAACCCGGGCTTTTTCCTGGCGCTGCTGTGTCTGGAGCCGGAAGGGACGGCGGTGCTTGTGCCGGTAACGAGTCGAGCGAGGCATTGCCAGCTGCAGGGGAGACGGGTGCGAGAGATTGCTGGACTACGGAAACAGAAAGAGGTGGGGAGCGGTGCTTGTCGCTGACCGTGAGACTCGCCGGCTGCTTTTCTACTACTGGTGTGGTGCTCGACTGAATTCCCTCTGCATCCCCATCCCTTCCCGCCAAGGCCTCTTCCAACTCGGATTCCAGTTCATCCACTCTCCCTGCAACGATCTCATCCGCAGCCGCAATGCTCTCGAGCGAACTCTCGTTTTCGCGAGACGCTGGTAACCCGACATGGAATAATTTGCACAGGATGAGGAGGCGAAGTAACGTGTACAGAAGCCGCGTGGGCATCGCGGAGAGGTCGCGAGAGAAAAAGCTGAATCTCGCATTCCCGCTGCTTTTAATCACGCAATTCTGCCGCTCGGCTTGACGTTACTCATAATCACGCATTCTCGTTGCCGGTAATTACGAATTCCTGTCGCCGCACCTAACAAAAACACTAGCATGACTGACGGAAACGCGAGGGGATGGGAAGCACAAAAAATATTCAGGCAGCCATCCTCGGGAATTACGAGCCGGAGACGATCATATACCTTCGCCCCCCCTCCTCCCCCCCCGCCGGTCTTACAGAACACCTCCGAGATGGGTGGGTGTTGGCTGGGGGAAATGTTTTTCAGGAAATGCTTTTCCTTCAGGGCGTTATGTTATGGTACGCAGCTATTGTACACATGGAGGTTACCCTAAATAAATTAGTCCCAAGCAGGCTCGAAATGAAAGCCAGGTACAGCCCTTGGAGCCGTAGGTTTTCCATTCCAACCTTTTCTGAGAGGCCCACCTATCATAGACCGCAGAGCTCAGACAAACCAGCCAGGCCGATAATTCTCCGAAAGATGCCAATGCCTCACCACACAACGGCTGCAGAAGCCACCCCCAAACCATGCAGCCCTACATATAAGCTGTCAGCTTCCGACTGACTCCACTGCTGCTGCAACTCCGCGGCATTATCAGCTATGCACTGCTGGGTGATCGCAGCCATTATGAGTGCCGTTCCCCCGGTACTTCCCCTGCAGGCGTGGGCGGCTAAAGGTCTAGCCTCTAGGTTCCTGGTATGACCTTTCAGCACAGCACAGCAGCAGAACCACACGAATCAGCCAGCCCTCCCTGGGCTGCACAGCACACAGCTGCTGCACAAACCACCAGACTCTAGAATCATGCATTGCAACACTGGAAGTGGGAACGCCACCCACCTATGACCCATCCACCCTCTCCCGCTACATCATCTGAATCTCATTCAGAAACTCCTTCACATCGCTCATCTCCAAGCGGTGAAGCTCTAGCCTCTAGGGCACTTCGCCTCTCAACCCAGCACTGTAGATGGGAACATCACCGTGCACCCTCTCCCACTACATCATCTGGATGTCATTCAGAAACTCCTCCACATCGCTCATTTCCGGGCGGTCCTCGGCATTATCAGCAATGCACTGCTTGGCGATCGCGGCCATCATGAGCGCGCCCTTCCTCGGGTACTTGCCCTGCAGCTTGGGGTCGATCCACTTGTCGGGGTCCGCCACGCTGGGGTGCAGGTGCTTGTGCATGGCGGCTGCTAGCTTGATGTTCCGATCGTCCACTGCATCCTTCCCTGTCAGCACCTGCAGCAGAATCACTCCAAACGAGAACACGTCGCTCTTCTCCCGTAGACAGCCTGGAAACAGGAGGGAATGGAAATTAGGTAAGAGAGTGTCAAGCAGGGAGTGCAATGGGTGTCATACCCTGTAATCACTTGCAGCAAAATGCCCGTAGACAGTCCTGGCAGGACCCAGGGTCCAGGGTGAAAGGGGAGGGGGAGCGGCAGCAAGGGAGGAGGAGAAGCAGATTAGGGAGCTAACAAGCGCACTTTTGCTGACAAATGTGGAATCTGGAACCTGAATTGCAGCGAGAGCAGCAGCGCTCAACGCAGCAAGCAGCACTCAGCGGGGGAAATGCAGCGGGACACACCGGTCTCCATGTAGGTGGGGTCAAGGTAGCCCAGGGTGCCCATGACTCGCGTGCTCACATGGCTCACACCCTCCGGCCATCTCTGAGTGATTTGTGAGATGTCACCCTCTAGGCACGGGCAACACAGCAGCACGTTCATGCAGCACACACGAACGCACCAGTCTCCATGTAGGCCGGGTCGAGGTAGCCCAGTGTGCCCATGACCCGCGTGCTCACATGGCTCACTCCCTCCGCTGCCTGCTTCGCCATCCCAAAGTCCGTCAGCTTCGCCTCCATGCCCTGCCATGCGCCATGTGCTCCATGCCCATATGCCCACATGCCCACATGCCCCGTGACCCATGCCACGTCCCGTGCCCCACGCCCCATGTCCCATGCCCCATGCCCAGCAACGACAGCAGGTGCAAGGTGGAAAAGATGAGGGGTGTGAGGAATTGTGTCAGTGCAGTGCAGTGCAGTGCAGCAGTGTGTGTGTGTGTGTGTGTGTGTGTGTGTGTGTGTGTGTGTGTGTGTGTGTGTGTGTGTGTGTGTGTGTGTGTGTGTGTGTGTGTGTGAGTGTGACCAATCAAGGGTGTGGAATGCCGGCAATCCACAAACATGTGGACTACCAGCATCGTGAAGGGCAATGCGTCCAAACCCACACACCTTGCAGATGGGCCAGCCACGCCACAACAACACACCCTCGCTCCTCCCATCTCTTCCCTTATCTCTCACCCTCCCTTGCTCACTCTCACACTGACCGTACCCTCTCTGTTCCCACACCCACCTCGCTCGCCCCTCACCTCCCCCAAAATAATATTCAACGGTGCGATTGCGATCAATCACGTTGTGCTCACATACCTCAACCCCCCCTCAAGCCGTCCCTCACCTCCCCCAGAAGGATATTCGATGGCTTGAGGTCGCGGTGAATGACGTTGTGCTCGTGCAGATGCACCAGCGCGCCCGCTGTGCCCTGCACCACTTTCAGCCGCGAGTTCCAGTCAAACACCTCGTCCACGCGCGCTGGAAAGCAGGATGTGCAAGGGGGTGAGGGGTTTGTGGAGGAGGAAAGGGGGTTTCAGTCAAACGCCTGCAGGGCTTGTGCAAGGGGGTGAGGGGTTTTTGCAAGGCTGTGCCCTGCAGCACCCGCAGCCGCGAGTTCAGTCAAACGCCTCCTCCACGCACGCTGGGGGTTGAGGAGGGAGGTATGGGGGCGAATGGGGAGGGAGTGGGTGGAGTGTGAGAAGGCGGAAGAATGAGAAGAGGGGGAAATAGTTGAGTTGAGGAGGGAGAGCAAACGGCTCCAGTCAAACGGCTCCTCCGTGTTTGCTGGGCGGGGGATGTGTGGGTGGGGGCGGGGGAGGTGGTGAAGTGTGAGAGGGCGCGGGAAGGAGAGGAGAGGGGGGACAAGATGAGCGCACGCACAGCTAGTCGTAGGCGCGAGTTCCAGTCCCATGCGCTGAGAGGAGGGGATTATGGATGAGGAGTTGAAGGGTTGAAGGGGGTAGCGTAGGAGGGGGTGAAGACCGAGGGGTTCAGGGGTGAGGGGTTGAGGGGTTGAAGGGGTTCAGAGGTGAGGGGTGAGGGGTGAGGGGTTGAAGGAGGGGGGGGTTGAAGGGGGAGGGGGTGAAGTGTGAGAGGGCTGAGTCAATTAAGGCGATAGACGAGTTGAGGGGAGGGCAAGAAGACGTAGGCACGATAGAAAGAAAGAGCGACTCACAGGGGAAGAGCTTGTCGTCGAGGCTGCCGTTCTCACAGAGCTCGTACACCAGCAGTGCCTCGCCCTTCTCCGCGCAGTACCCCACCAGGCGCACCAGGTTCGGGTGGTTCAGGCTCGGCAAGAGCAGCACTTCCGCCTGGAAAGGGAAGGATGTGACAGGCGGGGGTGGGACGGCAGTTGGTAGAGAGGAAGGAGTGGAAGAGGATCGAGAGTCATTTGAGGTGTTCAACACTTCTTCAGACATGCCTTGAACCCACTCACCCACCCACCCACTGTTCACAAACCCACTCACCAGCCCATCACCCCATGCCATTCACCCATAGCCAATCCCCCCCTAGCCTTGTCGTTTAGAGTCCTTCACAACACTTCCCCAAGGCCGCCCATGCAACCCTGCCCGCCCACGCCCACTCACCAGCCACTCGTCCATGCCCTGGGAGCTCTCCGCGTTGAGCATTTTCACAGCCACCTTGGTCACCTCGCCCGTCACCTTGTCCGTCAGCGTCCCCCGATACACCTCCCCGAAGCTGCCCTCCCCCAGCACGCCCTTCTTGCTGAATGAGTTGGTCGCCGCCTTCAGCTCCGCCAGTTTGAACTTCTTCGCGCTGCCAGCGCCGCCACCGCCAGGCCCGCTGCTGTTGGTCGTCGTGACGCCTCCTGCGGAGAGGGAGTAAGGGGACACGGGAAGAGAAGGGGAGAGAGATTATTGAGACGTCTCAAAGAACGGAATTATAGTCAACTCAAGAGATTGCAGCAGGCTGGTGCTGTTGGTCGTTGTGACGCCTCCTGCGTGGAGGGCGTCAGTCGAAACGGGAGGAGAAGCGGAGAAGAACGGATTCACAGTGAACTCAAAAATTGCAGCACGGCTAGAGCTCGTGGTCGTTGTGGGGTTCCTGTTTGGAGGGTGTCAGGGGGGACCGCAGGAGAAGCGGAAAAAGCCTGTGTCAGGCGGGACGGCAGCAGAAGCGGAAAACCCTGCATCAGGGGGGACGGCAGAACGACTCTCTGTCGGCTCAAAAGCCTGCGCCAGCACTGCTGGCGGTGCACGTGCGGAGTGGGGCTGGCGGTGCACGTGCGGAGTGGGGCTGGCGGTGCACGTGCGGAATGGGGCTGGCGGTGCACGTGCGGAGTGGGTTATGTTTGGAAGAATCTCAGAGGGTTATGACGTGTGCGAGGCGTAGAGTGGCCAAAGGCTCGCCGGTAAGGCTCAGAAATTTCAATGAGGACCGCGACTCGATGTAGCTACTGATTCAAGATTCGTTCGACCGACAACCACGGAATGTTACACTTTACGAGACGCGACAACAATACCTGGAAAATCAGTGACATTTGTAACTGCGAAATCCACGACGATGGTAACTGCAAAATCCGCGTCAAGCGCACCCCGGAATGCGCGACAACGGTAACTGTACCCCATGACAAGTCCCGTACAGGCAAGAACCAACCCTACCTGAAGCTGAAGAATTGGAGACGATGGGAGCGGAACTTGCGCCGGAGCCTGCGGAGCTCTTCTTAGGAGCATCTGAACCGGTGGAGCTCTTCTTTCCGGCTGACGTGTTGGACGACGCGGAGCTGCGAAGGTTCGTAGAAGATCCCTTTTTGTCGACCGTTACCTCGACTGACATGCAGCCCCCCATGACGGGAGCAGCGCGTCAGACGGAGGCTCAAGGGTGAATGTAAGGATCACTAAAACACCACTGGAGGGTTAAATGTGTCAATGCGTCTATGCTTCCGATTTTCAAGTGACGCTGCAATCTGCCAAGTTAACCAGTTCTGGCACAGGAAGTAACTGAGTCAGACGGGGGTTGCGTCGTTGCTTCGTTCGCCGTTGATCCTGCCGTGCAATTGGGGTTTTATGCCTCCTCCAGCAGCAATAAGCGCAAAATCCCACTTGCTAAAGAAATATTGCTACGCGACGAGACGCTCCGACTGATAACGATTTGAAACGAAGCACATTCACGAAGGCCTAATAATACAAAATCTGGAAACATCCCTTCGTGACTTAGCTGGATAAGGACGGCTCTTACGGATGGCACATTAGCGAAAATGGGAGGTGAACTCGACAAAGCACTCCAACAACGCAGCGCAAACTCCACGGACTAACTTCAGCCATTATGACACGTCGAGGAAACTATCGGTGGCTTCCATTAACGACACTGACTGGAGATCGCGACTCAATAATTAAAAAGTCTCGGGAAACGAAATGTTTTTCCGCAGAAACAGCGACAGCGGAAACGGCAGCTACTAACTACGAGACACACAGCCGCGGATATCTGTTAGCTGCTGCTAGTGCTGCTAGCATTTCACCTCCTAAAATCGCCAATGCATCACTTATCACGGCTAAGCCCCCAGGCAACACCGCGAATCTTGGCGAGGAAGCAGCAGGGTGATCATCTCATCATCACCAACCACCGTTCTGCAATGAACCTGCGAGCAACCTCAACGTGTCTGTTCTGTAGATGACTTTCCACCGACCAGTCAACCAAACCACGACGAACAGGTGCGGGTGTGGTGATGGTTGGTTTGGGGGGAATTTGGACAAGAGAACAGGGGTGAGGATGGACGGATGGTGCCGTGTCGTCGGATGGTGCTGTGCCGTCGTCTGCAAAGAAATGAACGGCTCACGTTACCTGCTGGCCTTTTTGCAGGGGGAGGGGAGCACCTGATGCTTGACTCTGTTGTCCTCGAGCATCGTTGTACAAAATGAGCTGATAGAAATTGGACAAGTAGAAATACTTTTATATGCTGCAATGAAAGACACAAGTGGAAGCTTACAAACATCTCACGCAGGGGTATTCACGGTTAGGCTCACGTTAAACCTCAGAAAGAAATGGTTAAGATTACCGGGGCTTGAGATGTTGGAAAAATACAAAGACACAAGAATCTGCATATGTGATGGAGTTAAGATGAACTTACAAAACCTACTGGTATGATCCCTATGTATTTACACATCATGCTCACAGTCTAGGGACAACTATAGAGTATGTGCTGCCACTGCTGACTGACAGGTGAGGACATAGTTGTGTCAAATGTTGTAGCCTATAGTGAGGTTTGTCTTAGGGGGTACAAAACTTAGGGTTAGCTATATGTACCCCAACCAACATCAATGCATCATCCATTCCTCATTCTGACATGGTATCAGTTAGGTTAGGATCCTGTGGGATCCCGTTCCTCCGTTCTCCGTTCGTATCTCCCGAGCCTGATCCTACCTCTCGTTCGTACCGGTTCCGTTGTTACCGCGCCTAGTGCCGAGCCTAGCGCCCTTCCCCCCGTCGCCTAGCGCCCTTCCCCCCGTCGCCTAGCGCCCTTTCCCCCCCGTCACGTCGCGCCCTTTTCCCCCGTTGCGTCGCGCCCGTTCCCCCCCGTCGAGTCGCGCCCTTTCCCCCCGTCGCGTCGCGCTCTTTCCCCCCGTCGCGTCGCGCCCTTTCCCACCGTCGCGTCGCGCCCTTTCCCCCCGTCACGTCGCCCTGCCCCGTCCCGTTGCCCCTGCCCCGTCCCGTCGCCCTGCCCCGTCCCGTCCCGTCGCCCCGTCCCGTCCCGTCGCCCCTGCCCCGTCCCGTCCCCGTCCCGTCCCGTCGCCCCTGCCCCGTCCCGTCCCCGTCCCGTCCCGTCCCGCGGCCCTGCCCCGTCCCGTCCCGTCGCCCCGTCCCGTCCCGTCGCCCCTGCCCCGTCCCGTCCCCGTCCCGTCCCGTCGCCCTGCCCCGTCCCGTCGCCCCGTCCCGTCTCCCTACCCCGTCGCGTCGCCCTCCCCCGTCGCGTCGCCCTGCCCCGTCGCATCGTGCCCGCCCTTTCCCCCGTCCCGTCGACCCTACGCCCTGGCCCGTCGCTCTAGCCCGCTCTTCCGCTGCGACTAAGTCCCACCTGAACCCTAATTTGCCTCTTACCTCCTGCTGTTACTCGCCTGCTCGTTCGCGTTAGTTTTCGCTATGGCGACTCCGCGAGTTCTTCGTTTCGACGCTGACGGCAGACCTCTTGACTTTTCCGTCTGGCTCCTTCGCGCTCGCCGTCTGTTAGAGAGTCAAGTCCAGGGGGGCGAGACCCTCTGGTCGCACGCTACTGGTGACCTCCCCGAGCCCCCCGAGCCTGCCGCTTTAGGTCCTGCCCCTGACGATGCTGCTACGGCTCGCTTTGCCCGTCAGCGCGCTGACAGGACGGCTTGGACGTCGCGTGACGCTGCGGCCTGCATCGCACTCAGCAGCCTCCTCCCTGAGTCAGAGGAGGTCCACTTCACTCAGGTTCGCACCGCTGCTGCGTACCTCACTGCGATTAAGGCCCGCTACTCTACTCCCGCTACTGTCTCTCTTGGCCGTCTTTTCCTCCCGTTCCTGTTTCCTGATCTCGCCTCGTTTGAGCGCTCTGCTGACTTGATCGCTCACCTCCGCTCGCTCGACGCTAGTTACCGCGCTGCTTGCACTGAGGCACAGCTTGCACTGCTTCCTCCCCCCATGGCGATTACTATCTATTTCATCGCCACTAGCCTCCCTGACCGCCTTGCCTCCGTACGTGACGCGCTCCTGCTGAAGCACCCTAGTGAGCTGACAGTTGAGGTCCTTGAGTCTGCGCTCAAGGACGTCGAGAGCAACCTTCGCTCGGTAGCTGCCGCCTCTGGTGCTGTGCCCCCCCCACTCTTCCACGGGTGCACAGTCCCGCAGTTACCCACCTTCACTGCCTCTCTTGCCACTGCCGCTACTGACGCGACTGCAGCTGCTGTTACGACTGCGTCGCGGTCCCGCGGCAAGGGGGGCAAGAAAGGTGGTTCTGGTGGAGGTGGAGGCGGAGGTAGCGGAGGTAGTGGGGGTGCTGTTGCGACTGGCGGTGGTGGGAGTGCAGCGTCTGGAGAGACCTCTCGTGCAGCGGCTGGTGACTCCACTGCGCCTGCTGGTGGTGGCGACACCCGAGCTCGTCAGTCGTCTCCTGTACTGCCGGCCCCGCTAGGTGGAGCAGCGGCGTGGTACCAGGCTCAGCGTCAGCAGCGGCTTCAGCAGCAGCAGCAGCCCCTCTCCTCCCAGCAGCCTCAGCAGCAGCAGCGTCAGCAGCTGGCTCCGGGGTCGGGGCTGCGTCAGCCCCAGCGTGGTGCTGCTTACCCTCCCTGCACCTATCAGGTTCTGACAGGTCCTCGTCGGGGCCACCCTTGTGGCCGCTTTCACCCCCCTGGTCAGTGCTTTGCTCAGCTCACTGACACGGTCCGGTTGGCCTACGGGGTTGGCGGTCCTGCCCTTGACTGGCTTCCTCTGGTTCAGCGCTACGGCTCCGCTCTGTGGGGCATGTCTGCTGAGCAGTTAGTTGATCTGATTGGTGCTCCTCATGCTATGTATGCTGTTGTTGACTCTAGTGTTTCTGACTCTGCTTACTCTGGTGTTGTTAGCTTAGGTGCTAGCCTTGCTCAGTTGCCTGTTGCTAGTGTAGGTTCTTGTGTAGACTCTAGTCCAGCGGCTACCTCAGAGGACGGTTCGCTGTCGTTCACGCTGGACTCTGGAGCCTCTCACTGCTTCTTTCGTGACAGCACGACACTTACGCCTCTTCCTGCGCCTGTTTCTGTGGCGCTGGCTGATCCCACTTCGGGACCAGTCACCGCGCGTCACACTACCACTTTGCCGTGTCCGGCTGCTCCTTCTGGGTCTCTCACTGGGTTTCACGTCCCCTCGTTCTCCCGGAACTTGGTGGGCGTGCGACCCCTTGTGAGTCAGCACGTGGGTGTGTGGTTTGAGCCTTCTGGAGAGACTGCGGTGTGTGTTGACGGGGACTCTTACCAGCCTCTCGCCACTTTTGCTGCTGAGCCGGGCTCCGGTCTCTACACTCTTCACACTGGCCCGCGCGCTCAGCAGCGACTGCAGCAGCAGCAGCAGCAGCCTCAGCAGCGGCAGCAGCAGCAGCCGCAGCCACAGCGGCCGCCGTCGCAGCAGCCACTCCTCCCAGTTCCTGTCCCTCCCCCTAGTCTCCTCCCTGCGTCTCACCAGGTGGTTCCGTCCCCTCAGGTTGTCGCGTCCAGTCCAGTCGCTGCGTCTTGCTCCTGTCGGTCGCTTGCCCACCCCACCGTTCTGTGGCACCACCGGATGGGACACCCTTCTCTTCCACGTCTGCGTGCTATGTCTAGTCAGCGTCTGGTCTTAGGTCTCCCGCGTGTCTTGCCGTCGCTGCCGCCGTCCCTTGCACCACCGTGCGGTCCTTGCGTCGAGGGTAGGCTGCGTGCCACCCCTCACTCCTCCTCCCTTCGTCCGGCCACCGAGCCTTTTGAGACGCTGCACTTGGACGTCTGGGGCCCCTCTCCTTGCCCTGGCCCTGAGCGTGAGCGTTTCTTTTTGGTGGTCGTTGACGACTACTCCCGCTATACCACAGTGTTCCCCCTGGCGAGGAAGTCTGAGGTGACTTCTACGCTGATCAGGTGGTTGCTTACCACCCAGGACACTCGTGGTCGTCGTGTCAGCTGTCTCCACTCCGACCGCGGGGGCGAGTTTCGCTCCGGCATTCTCGCTGGATTCTGTCGCGAACAGGGCATTCGTCAGTCCTGGACGCTTCCGGAGTCCCCACAGCAGAATGGGGTTGCTGAGTGTCGCATAGGCCTGGTCATGGAGATTGCCCGCACCACGCCCGTGCCCCCCATTTCCTGTGGCCATACGCAGTCAGGTACGCCGCGCACCAGCTGAACCTCTGGCCACGCGTCTCTCGGCCGGAGGCTTCACCGACCAGTCTTTGGACAGGGTCCCCTGGTGTCGCGTCGAGGTTTCGTGTCTGGGGGTGCTTGGCTCTTGTCCGCGACACCTCCGCGGACAAGCTCTCGCCTCGCGCCGTTCCTTGTGTCTTCCTTGGTTTCCCTGAGGACTCCTCTGACTTCACCTTTTACCACCCTCCCTCTCACCGGTTCTTTGACTCCCGTGACGTCCGTTTCGAGGAGTCCACCCCGTACTACGTCAGGTACCCCAGTCGAGGTCTCCTGGTTCCTCCTCCCCCCCTCTTCCTGACAGCCGCTCCCCCGCCTGCTCCCCCGGTACAGCCTCCCCCCCCTGGTCCAGCCCCGTCTGGTGTGTCTCAGGCTAGCCCTCCCCCTTCGGTAGCCCCCCCTGTACAGCCTCCCTCCCCACAGTCTTCCTCGCCGCCTCCTGCAGGTGCTCCCTCTCGGGAGGTTGGTCCTGCGACTGTCCCTGTACCGGTTTCTGGTTCTGGGGGTGCTGGAGTTGGAGCTGAGCCGCGGGTTGCAGAGGACTCTTGTCTTCCGGGGGCTGGTACTGGTCGTGCGGAGTCTGGGGGTGCTGGTGCGGAGTCTGGGGGTGCTGCGTCTGGGGGTGAGGGTGTCCCTTCGGTTTCTGGAGAGCCTGGGTCTGGAGCTGGTGTTGGTGCTGCCTCTGGGGGTGGTGTGCTTGGTGCTTCGGAGGTCGACTCTGGGGCTGCCGCTGCCCCGGACACTACTCCTTCCCCCCACCCCTACCCGACCAGGTTCCAGGCTCGTGTTCGCCGTGCTCGTGAGGAGCAGCTGGAGTTGGAGAGAGAGGAGAGAGAGTTGCAGCGGCTCGAGGAGCAGGAGCGACAGCAGCAGGAGCAGCAGCAGAGGCAGCAGCCGCTGGAGCAGCAGCAGCCACAGCAGCCGCGGCAGCAGCAGCAGCAGCAGCAGCAGCAGCAGCAGCAGCTGCTGCCGTCTCCTCCTCCTGTCTCGGGTCTTCGGACCCTTGGTCTCCCGTCTCCCTCTCCTTCCTCCTCCCCCTCTCCTCCCGTCTCTGGTCCTCCGCTTCCTCCTCCTGACCCCTCTCCCGCTGTTTTCCCTCGTTCTCAGTCTTCGTTGTCTCCTCCTCCTTCTCAGACTTGGGCCTCTCGTCGCTCCCCTCGTGCTCGTCCCTCGTCTCCTGTTCCCTTCACTGACCTTCGTACAGCCTTCCTTTGTTCTCGTCCACCTCGTCCGTCTCCGTCTGTGCTTCCGTCTCCTCCTGAGTCGGCCCTCACTGTGTCGCTTCCTTCTCCTGTCACTGACTACTACCGCACGTACCGTCCTGTTCTCTCTCGTGTTCTCGCCTCTCTTGTTACCCACCCTCGTGCCTCTGTGTCCTCTGTGTCCGCTCTTACTGCCGCAGTCACTGAGTTTGCCTCTACCCGCCGCCTTGACTTCGCCACCGCTCTTGTGGCAGCTCCTCCTTCCAGTCCTCTGGCCGTCGGGGGTGTGTCTGCCCTTGGCTGTGACGCCCTAGAGGACAGGCAGTTCGAGCTAGAGTTCCTGGCGGCCGCTTCCCCTCATCTCTGTGCCATGCTCCTCGCCCCTGAGGGTGACCCCGACGCCCTTGACATTCCGACTCCTCGCACTTACGCTGAGGCAGTGTCAGGGCCTTGGGCCTCTCAGTGGAGAGCTGCCATGGACGCAGAGATGGCCTCCTACAGATCCACAGGCACCTACGTCGATGAGGTTCCCCCTCCGGGGGCGAACGTAGTCGACGGCATGTGGATCTACAGGGTGAAGCGGCCACCGGGATCTCCTCCGGTCTTCAAGGCGCGCTACGTGGCTAGAGGTTTCAGTCAGCGCGAGGGAGTTGACTTCTTTCAGACCTTCGCGCCCACCCCGAAGATGACCACTCTTCGGGTGTTACTACACGTAGCAGCACAGAGAGACTACGAGTTACACTCTCTCGACTTCTCTACTGCTTTCCTTCAGGGCAGTCTTCACGAGGAGGTCTGGTTACGTCGTCCCTCTGCCTTCACTGGCTCTTTCCCTCCTGGGACCCAGTGGAGGCTGAGGCGACCGGTTTACGGTCTTCGTCAGGCTCCTCGTGAGTGGCACGACACCCTGCGTTCTACCCTGTCTGACCTTGGGTTCCAGCCGTCTTCTGCTGACCCGTCGCTGTTCGTTCGTCGTGGCCCCACACCTTTCTTTGTTCTGGTCTACGTTGACGACCTTGTTTTCGCCACCCCTGACAGGGTTGCTTTGGCACACGTGAAGTCCGAACTGCAGAAGAGACACACCTGCACTGATCTTGGTGAGCTGCGCCACTACCTTGGCCTGCAGATCACCAGGGACAGAGCTGCTCGCACCATTACACTTTCACAGTCGCACATGGTGCAGCAGGTCCTTCAGCGGTTCGGGCTTCAGCACTCCACAGTACAGCGCACACCTCTTGCTGTTGACCACAGACTCACTGGACCCTTTCCTGACGAGCCGTTCGAGCCTAGTGGTCCCTACGCAGAGCTTGTGGGTTGCCTCATGTACCTGATGACTTGTACTCGCCCGGACCTCGCCTTCCCTCTCAGCGTTCTTGCGCGCTTTGTTGCGCCAGGGAGACACCGTCCTGTTCACTGGACAGCAGCTGTGAGGGTGGCGAAGTACCTAGCGACGACGTCAGGCGTGGGGCTAGTTCTTGGAGGGCAGCAGTCTGTCGTACTTACTGGTCACTGTGACTCCTCTTACGCTGACGACGCTGAGACTCACAGGTCTACTCAGGGGTACTGTTTCAGCCTGGGTTCTGGAGCTGTTTCCTGGCGGTCCACGCGCTCCTCTTCGGTCTCGACCTCTACAGCTGAGGCTGAGATCTACGCTGGTGCCATGGCGGCACAGGAGCTGCGTTGGTTGACCTTCTTGCTCACCGACCTTGGTGAGCGGCCGAGCTCTGCACCGACCTTGTTCACTGACAACAAGGCGTCTATTCTCCTTTGTCGAGAGCCACGACTGGAGAGCAGAGTGAAGCACATTCACGTCAGGTACTTTCTTCTGCGAGAGTTGCAGAGGCGTGGACAGGCTCGCTTTGAGTTTGTGGAGTCCGAGGCCAACACTGCAGACATCTTCACCAAGGCGCTTCCGCCTTGTGACCACCAGAGGTGCTGTGTGCAGTTAGGCCTTGTTGACACTGGTTCTCGTGTTGCTTAGGCTTGAGTGTACTGTTTACTTTGCTTTCTATATACCTCTGTTACTTCTTGGACTGGCCTTGTGGCCACTGTTGTTTGTGCTCAGACTGTGTGGTGACGTTGTGATCCACCCTGAGCTTCGTTTCTTGGACTGGTCTTGTGACCGTACTCGTTTGGTTCTGTTAGACACCCCTCACTTAGGCTATGGGGGTGTGTCAAATGTTGTAGCCTATAGTGAGGTTTGTCTTAGGGGGTACAAAACTTAGGGTTAGCTATATGTACCCCAACCAACATCAATGCATCATTCATTCCTCATTCTGACAAGTTGTGACTCATCTCAACCCAGCCAGGGTAGATTTAGGGCCTATGGGTTACTGTGTGGGACACAGCACACAGTTCCATTCGGCAAGAGGGCGGACTGCATGATCACCTTACCAACCAAGACAGCTGTACCAGTACATTTTCTTATCGCCCACATCATGTTTTTCGCATTAGCATACACATGCAATGAAGCTATGGTTATTTTAGTTTCATGATGTCTTAGCTTGGCAGTGGAAACACAAAATACCTAATAATCAAGAATGAAGGTTTTTACAAGGTTTTACTCCGCCAAATATCAAGCAATGCCATACCCAAAGCACACACCAACCAAGTGAGCTTGGCACACTCATTCCCCTAGTTCAACATGAGCTTGGCATCGCCATCAATAAAGAGGCTCATGAACTCCTCCCCATCCACCGTCTCCTTCTCCATGAGCAGCTCCGCCAGCTTGTGCATCACATCGATGTTCTCCGTCAGCAGCGTCTTGGCCCTCGTGTAAGCCCGATCCACCAGCTCCCTCACCTCAGAATCAATCAGATCAGCCGTGGCCATGGAATACTCGGTCGCGTTTGTCACCTGCTGGCCAAGGAACGGGTTCCCTCCACCTCCACCCAGAGCCAGCTGCCCAACCTTCTTGCTGAACCCGAGCCTCTCAACCATCTGCCGAGCCACGCGCGACACCTGCATGAAATCGTTTGAAGCGCCAGTGGTAACATTCTCCGCGCCGAAAATCAGCTCCTCGGCAATTCGGCCTCCCAGAGCCACCGCCATCTGATTCTCAAGGTAGGATCGTGAGTAGAGTCCCGACTCCAGGCGCTCCTCGCTGGGGGCGAAAAAGGTGAGACCGCCAGCGCCGCCGCGGGGAATGATGGAGATCTTAGCAACCGGATCGTACTCCGGCATGAGCGCGCCCACCACGGCGTGCCCAGCCTCGTGGTACGCCACCAGTCGGCGCTTCTCAGCGGAAACCACGGCGCCCTTCTTCTCGGGCCCCGCAATGATCCTCTCCAGCGCGTCGGAGATCTCGTCCATGGAGATCTCCTTCAGGTTGCGCCGTGCAGCGAAGATCGCTGCCTCGTTCATGAGGTTCTGAAGGTCCGCGCCGGTGAATCCGGGCGTGCGGCGCGCCACCTTGTCGAGATCCACGTCCTTCGCGAGGACCTTCCCGCGCGAGTGCACCTTCAGAATCGACACGCGCCCCGCGACGTCCGGGCGGTCAACGGTCACCTGGCGATCGAAGCGGCCGGGGCGGAGCAGCGCGGAGTCGAGGACATCGGGACGGTTGGTGGCGGCGAGGACGATGACGCCCGTGTTGCCCTGGAAGCCGTCCATCTCCGTCAGCAGCTGGTTGATCGTCTGCTCGCGCTCGTCGTTGCCACCGCCCAGACCCGCGCCACGCTGACGGCCCACAGCGTCGATTTCGTCAATGAAGACGATGCAGGGGCCTTGGACTTGGCCTGGAAGGGCAAGAGGACAAGTTAACACGGGTCAGACATCTTAGTTATGCTATTCTCTTTCAGATGTTAGAACATTTTCGACAGGTCAAGAATTCTTTCAAACGTTGAAATCACTGAGTGCTGCCACAGGAGGTAAGGCATCTAGATTCAAAATTTGTGGTCGCATGCTCACCTTCTGGAAAAGGTCGCGGACGCGAGAAGCACCGACGCCGACGAAGAGCTCGACGAACTCGGAGGCGGCGCAGGAGAAGAAGGGCACCCCGGCCTCACCGGCCACAGCGCGGGCGAGAAGGGTCTTGCCGGTACCGGGGGGACCCACGAGCAGACAGCCCTTGGGGATCTTGGCACCCAGCTGGGTGTACTTGTCTGCAGGTAGCACGAATAGAACCGAGGAAAGATGTAGGATTACAGAGGATTCGTTGAAGTCCAATGGTATATGTTGATGCAGCATAGTTTGATTGAATCTATGGTGGTTTTCAAGGACAATGGTATGTTGACGAGCTGTGCCAAACAAAAGATTGATTAGACAAGGAAAGGTAAGGCTTACCAGGGTTCTTAAGGAAGTCGACGACCTCCTGCAGCTCCAGCTTCGCCTGATCGGCACCCGCCACGTCCTTGAACGTCACGCCGGTCTCAGGAACCTCCTGGAACTTGGACTTAGCGCGGCCGAAGTCCATGGGCCCGCCGGGGCCGCCTACTCCGCCAGGGCCACCCTGCGCGCGGCGGAAGAGGAAGAAGAGCCCGGCGAACGCGATGAGCGGGAAGAGGAGGTTCGCGATGAGTCCGATGTAGTTGTTGCTCGCCTCGCTCTCCGCCACGGAGATATCCACGCCGTTCTGGGCCAGAATGTCGACCAGGCTCGGGTCGTTCGGCAGGGTGACGGTGGCGCGGCGGCCGTCGATGGCCGTCAGCTGAAGGAACGCGCCGTCCTTGCTGAACCGCACGCGCTCCACCTTACCGCTCTGCACTGCGTTGATGAATTCACTGTAGCGCCAGGTGGTGCTCTCAGGCAGGTCTAGGCGGTTAGCCGTGGCCACGGGAGGGGCAGTGAGGGATGACTGCCCCAGGGCTGAGGGAGCGGCGGCAGGGTTAATGGCTTGAAGCTCAGTTCCGAAGATAGGGGTCGCGGGAGCGGCGACATCCTCGGCAAACGCGGCGGGGGATGCTGCGAGGGATAGGACGAGGGAAGTGAGAGCGGCGGGAGGAAGGGCCTTTGCGAGGGTGAGAGCGGCGTCATCAGCGGCGGCTCTAGGGGAGGAGTTGCGCTGGCAGGCTGCGACGAGGTACTTCTTGACGGTAACGGCCAGGCGTTGGCCGAGAACTGACGACCGCAGCTTCTGTGGTGCAGCGCTGCTCTGGACTGCACGCGCAGGGAGAGCGAGGGAGGCGTGGGCAGCGATGGAAGCCATTGCGCTAGAGCTAATGCGAATAAAGAATGCGTCAATTAAGAAGACTAGCGCAAATGAATCACTTGGTCGACAGGTTATCGCAACCCAAAAATGGCCCTCGAGGGTCGGCTATCAAAATCTGAATTATCTATCTAGAGCGAAAATCTGTTGGGATATATGTCTGGGTACAGCCTGTCATCGCTTTCCCTACGAAGTGCCCTGCTGGGCTTGAGGAGGTGGATTTCCGCCCTCACCCTCCGGAGTTCTCCCCTGCTGTGCCTGGGCGGTGCTCGAACAGTTTGGGAAGTGGGGAGGAAGGGGGGGTGGGCGGAAATTGACGGGCCGTGGTGAGGCCAGCAATTCCCAAGGGATGTGCAGGCACTTGGAGCGGCGAATAGTTGCTCGCGTTTCGCGAGCCAATTAGGACGTGCTCTTGCAGCCACGCAGGCGCACAAACCTCGATGCCTCCGAACAACCTCAGGATGTTTGCCAGTGACGTGGAGGCTCTCAGGGCATGGTCCTCGGTGAACCAGAGGGAAGACGTGGGCCATTCTAAGATTACCACGTGTACATTTGGCAAGGGATTGTTGTCCTCTCTTTTGCTGGCTCTCACAAATAGAAGTTCTGGTAAAGGAGATGGGTACCCTTATGACAATACCTTAGAGCCACGGTATGGACTCTGAAACCCATTGCCCTCGAGCCAATCTTCCAACAAGAAACGAAGAGAGTAAATGTGTGAAGAATTATACATTCTTTTTCATGTGATCTGATTACACATCCACCCTCCCCCACCCCCCCCTTCCCCCTCCCTGTATTCTTTTGGATTTATCAATAATGTTGTGATCACAAAGTAGATCGTGCCTCGAATCACCTCAGGAAGGTTTGCAGAATCAGAGTGTTGCAGCAGAAGAAATTGACTTCAGATCAGTGTGGATGTAAAATGACAAAGATGATTAAAACTTGCAAATACAACGGCTTGTATAAGAGTACTAAGGAATACGAAAGGTCCTAGTCTAACCATGTACTATAAGGGGTACTAGCCTTATTCAAATTCAAACCCAACCGTGCGGCGCGTACAGTTACGAAACTATTTCCGCCATTTTCCTCTCTACTGCAGTTGGCCGATGTTGTCTGCTCCGACGGTCCAGAATCTGGGCCTCATATTTCAGCGAAAAAAATGTTGTTTTAAGTTTTAAAAAATGCATGAGATTGCAGTCTTCATTTAGAAGCAAGGCTGATTTTTCAGCAATTTTCGTGAAAGTAGGAAAAAATACGAGTTTCCTAGTGTAAAATAACATAAAATGACATATTTGTCTGATTTTAAGAATAAAAATTTGTACCAACTCTGATTGATCAGCCTAGCCCAAAACCAATATAAGGCCTGGTGAGTGAAAATAAAAGAGGCATGAATGTGTGTGGTGAGGTGAAGAGCCTGAGAGATATTGTTGAAATAACTTATGGCAATAAACAAAAAACATGAATAAGAGGTTGAGATTGCATAGAGTTGAAAATTTTGTGGATACCGTACGAGAGGTGTGAGCAATCAGAAACCATGGATCTTGGTTAGGTACCCCTGTCGAGGTCTCCCGGTTCCTCCTCCCCCTCTCTTCCTGACTTCCGCTCCCCCTCCTGCTCCCCCGGTACAGCCTCCCCCCCCTGGTCCAGCCCCGTCAGGTGTGTCCCACGCTACCCCTCCCCCCTCGGTGGCCCCTCAGGTGCAGTCTCCTTCCCCACAGTCATCCTCACCGCCTACTGCAGACCCTGCGGGGGACGGTGTTTGTGGCGAGGACCCTGGGGGTGCTAGCTCTAGCGGAGTTGGAGTTGGTGTTGAGAGCGTACATGTGCCGGGCACTGGTTCTGAGGGTGCTGGAATTGGAGCTGAGCCCGTGGCTGCTGGAGACTCTAGTCTTCCGGGAGCTGGTGTTGGTCGAGCTGACCCTGGGGGTACTACGACTGGGGGTGCGGGTACGCCCCCTACGGGCCCTGGTGAGTCTGACCGCATTGTTGTTGGTGGTGCTGGCTCTGGGGGTGGTACGTCTGGTGCTTTGGAGAGCGGTCCTGGGGCTACCGCGACCCTGGACACTACTCCTCCCCCCCACCCCTACCCGACTCGGCACCAGGCTCGTGTTCGCCGTGCCCGTGAGGAGCAGCTGGAGTTGGAGAGAGAGGAGAGAGAGTTGGAGCGGCAGCTACTGGAGCTCCAGCGGCTAGAGGAGCAGCAGCAGCTGGAGTAGCCGCAGCAGCAGGAGCAGCGGTCGCAGTTGCAGCAGGAGCAGCAGCAGTCGCCCCCTCCTCCTCCTGTCTCTGGTCTTCGGACCCTCGGTCTCCCCTCTCGCTCTCCTTCCTCCTCCCCCTCTCCTCCCGTCTACGGTCCCACGTTTCCTACTCCTGACTCCTCCCCAGCTGTTTTCCCTCGTTCTCAGCCTCCGTTGTCCCCTCCTCCTTCCCACACTTGGCCCTCTTGTCGTTCTCCTCGTGCTCGTCCCTCGTCCCCTGTCCCTCTCACTGACCTTCGTACTATCTTGTTCCGTCCTAGTCCGCCTCGTTCGTCTCCGTCTGTGCTTCCTTCTCCTCCTGAGTCGGCCCTCACTGCTTCCCTCTCTACTCCTGTCACTGACTACTACCGCACGTACCATCCTGTTCTCTCTCGTGTTCTCGCCTCTCTTGTCACCGACCCTCGTGCCTCTCGGTCCTCTGTCTCTGCCCTTATTACCGCAGTCACTGAGTTTGCCTCTACTCGCCGCCTTGACTACGCCACTAGTCTTGTGGCTGCTCCTCCTACCAGTCCTCTGGCCGTCGAGGGTGAGTCTGCCCTTGGCTGTGATGCCTTAGAGGACAGGCAGTTTGAGTTAGAGTTCCTGGGAGCCGCTTCGCCTGATCTCTGTACCATGCTGCTCGCCCCTGAAGGAGACCCTGGCGCCCTTGACATACCTCGCACTTACGCTGAGGCAGTGTCAGGGCCTTGGGAGCAGAGATGGCCATGGAAGCGGAGATGACCTCATACGGATCCACAGGCACCTACGTTGACGAGGTTCCCCCCGTTGGGACGAACGTAGTCGATGGCATGTGGATCTACAGGGTGAAGCGGCCATCGGGATCTCCTCCGGTCTTCAAGGCGCGCTATGTGGCTAGAGGTTTTAGTCAGCGCGAGGGAGTTGACTTCTTTCAAACGTTCGTGCATACTTCGAAGATGACCACTCTTTGGGTGTTACTACACGTAGCAGCACAGAGAGACTACGAGCTACACTCTCTCGACTTCTCCACTGCCTTCCTTCAGGGTAGCCTACACGAAGAGGTTTGGTTACGTTGTCCCTCTGCCTTCACTGGCACTATCCCTCCTGGGACCTAGTAGAGGCTGAGGCGACTAATCTACGGTCTCCGTCAGGCTCCTCGTGAGTGGCACGACACTCTTCGCTCTACCCTCTCTGACCTTGGTTTCCAGCCGTCTTCTGCCGACCCGTCGCTGTTCGTTCGTCGTGGCTCCACACCGTTCTTTGTTCTGGTCTACGTCGACGACCTGGTTTTTGCCACTGCTGACAGGGTTGCCTTGGCAGACGTGAAGTCCGAACTGTAGAAGAGACACACGTGCACTGACCTTGGTGAGCTGTGCCACTACCTTGGCTGAAGATCACCAGGGACAGAGCTGCTCGCACCATTACACTCTCACAGTCACATGAGATGCAGCAGGTCCTTCAGCGGTTCGAGCTTCAGCACTCCACAGTACAGCGCACACCTCTTGCCGTTGACCACAGACTCACTGGGCCCTTTCCTGACGAGTCTTTTAAGCCTAGTGGTCCCTACGCAGAGCTGGTGGGTTGCCTCATGTACCTGATGACTTGTACTCGCCCGGACCTCGCCTTCCCTCTCAGCATCCTTGCTCGCTTTGTTGCGCCAGGGAGACACCGTCCTGTTCACTGGACGGCAGCTGTGAGGGTGGCGAAGTACCTAGCGACGACATCAGGCGTGGGGCTGGTTCTTGGAGGGCAGCAGTTGTTGTTCTTACTGGTCACTGTGACCCTTCTTATGCTGACGACGCTGAGACTCACAGGTCTACTCAGGGGTACTGCTTCAGCCTGGGTTCTGGAGCTGTTTCGTGGAGGTCCACGCATTCCTCCTCGGTCTCGACCTCTACCGCTGAGGCTGAGATCTACGCTGGTGCCATGGCGGCACAGGAGCTGCGTTGGTTGACCTTCTTGCTCGCCGACCTTGGTGAGCGGCCGAGCTCTGCACCGACCTTGTTTACTGACAAGAAGGCGTCGATTCTTCTCTGTCGAGAGCCGCGACTGGAGAGCAGAGTGAAGCACATTAACGTCAGGTACTTTCTTCTGCGAGAGTTGCAGAGACATGGACAAGCTCGCTTCAAGTTTGTGGAGTCCGAGGCCAAAACTACAAACATCTTCACCAAGGCGCTTCAGCCTTGTGACCACCAGAGGTGTTGTGTGCAGTTAGGCCTTGTTGATACAAGTTTTCATCATGTGTAGACTTGAGTTCTCTGCTTGCTTTGCTTGTACACTTTGCTTATATCTTTGTGAATTCTTGGACTGGCCTTGTGACCTCTTTTGCTTGTGCTCAGAGTGTGTGGTGACGTTGTGATCCACCTTGAGCTTTGTTTCTTTGTGACTGGTCTTGTGACTGTACACTTTTGGTTTTGCTTGACACCCCTCACTTAGACTATGGGGGTGTGTCAAATGTTGTAGTCTTAGTGATGTGTGTCATAGGGGGTACAACTCCTAGGGTTAGGTTTACGTACCCCAACTTACATTGTGAATGCAAGACTTTCGATTCTGACACTTGGGTACGCGATTGTGCTTGCAGGATGCGATATCAAGGGTAGCTAATTATATGCCAAGACCTTGGAGAAATCAACAGCATGAGGTTGTTGAGAAAATAAAGGATTAGTGTGAATCATGGTTGAACCCAACCTGATTAATTAACTGGAAATGAATCATTTGCATGCCATAGTCATAGAGACTTGAGGAAGATTGGAGAAAGAATTGCCATTGCTTTCCACCTCCTCCCTTAACCGCGTACAAGACTTCCATACATAGGGCACCTCGGAAACCACTACACATACGCGATCAACGGTCCGCTGCACACGGACAAATACGAATATGCTGGAATGAGTGCTGCTGAGCTGAGCTGATCTCTCCCCGTTTGACATTGATGCCCCTTGCAACAGCAGTATACGGAAGTGGAGTTTCTTTCTTGTTCTTGTGTCAATAGCTTCAACTTATTTTACCAGACCACGGAAAAGGGAGGTATCGGATCGTTATCTTGTGGAGTGTGGTTGAGAGCTCCAACCGTGACGCTGCATACATCCGTTTTCGCTTTCAATATCAGAATGTTGGCTCACGGCGATCTTGGTTTCTCTCCTTAGGTTGGTAGTTTTCCTCTCTTGCTAGTTTTCTCATTCTCGTTCTTGTAGCCTAAGGATCTCCTCATTTTCGTCTAACAGCAATGCCTGCATTTTGCTGAGCATGGCTCTAATGTGCTTTATGCAGGAAGCAATAAAGAATTAATACGAAGATTTGTCTGACCTCCACCATTTCCTACGAAAGCGCCTTGACCTTCATGACCCAAGCTGACTCCTCCTATTCCGACTACCACTGGTCTTGGCTGAAGTAGGATGCACAGCCAGGCACTCTTGCGATAGGGATCGACGACTCGAGGACAACTAGGTACGTTAGCCTCTTTCAGTTTAGTTACGTAAGACGTCACTGATAACTTGGACATGTCCGGTACCCTCGTGACCGTGGAACGTGCAGGATATCGCACTTTCTTGTTTTTTTCCACAAGCTCCTAGCAAGCAGCTAATGCTATTTGATTCCTTTCCGCAGGCTTTTACTGAATCACATCACCAGAAGAAAGTAATTGACCTTTACAAGTGTTTAGACTCTCCTTAATGATATCAAGGGGTACTTCTTATCCGACCACCATGACTGCTGGGCCAGGCTGAAACATGATCGTCAATCAGGTACCCTTGAGGTTGTTTAGCTTCTAGAGGTCGCTGACGTGGATTGATGTTCATGGCGCTTCATGTTTCGCAGATTAAAGTGTTATCTAACTCAGTTTGTTTTTCCGATGACATCCTGGTTAACTTCCTGAGTCGATCCTGGTTTCGGATTTTGCAGCAATTCATGGTACATATTCAACACTGCCTGCATCTTGCTGCTATTATGCTCATCTTCGCGAATTTACATTGCCGTGACACTCTGGCATCCAAGACTTGTACCCGACAGGTACTTTCGACATGGGGATTCAAGAGCTTCCCAAGTTGCTAACATGTGCGTTTTCAATTTCAATCTTGCCCTTTACCTTAGCAGCAAGAAACCTGCTAATTTGTTACTTTATTCATTTCCAGCGAGTCGAGGAAACGCCACCTTTCGCCAGCAGCTAATACTTGCTTTTTTGCTATTGTTGATTTCTTATTGTTTTCCGAGTTCCAGGATATATTTAAAAGCTGCTTGGAAGAGCGTTACTGACCCCTGTCAGCTCGTTCACTCGGATTCATGAACTTAAATGGCTCTCTTATTGCGGCTTTTAAAGCCGTTATTTCCAGTTGCCATCCAATGGTTACTACTCGTCCTCATATTTCACACGGACAACCTGTTACCATGGGATCGTATCATCAGCTATCTTCTGGACCTGCCTATTACCACCGTCAGTGCTGCCAACGGTCATCTGGGAAACATGGCCGTTTCATTGTTCAGAGCCTGGCTGGAAGGGGATTGGAGAATGCTGACACCTCGCATGCTAGCGTGGACCCAGGCAATCAGCTGGTGGCTGGCCTTTTCGGTTGTCATGACAAGCACGCTCACTGGTGTCCGAGATGTAATCTTATCTGTGTTCGCCGATTCACTGATCAGAGCAACTGGAAGCCCGAAGCGTCAGACTCGCTGGAAGCTTAAGAAGAGAGGCGTGCTGGTCATAGCGAACCTCCAGCTCTCTCCTGTGCTTCTTGATGACCTCGACCTCCCGGTATCAGCACACTCAGCAAAGGTGGAAACATTGGAGCTCTCTCTCCCCCTCCTGGCTTTTGTCCTCGCTAGAAACATCTCTCTGCAAATCAGAGGGTTTCATGTGGAGCTGACTTCTCGCAAGTTCCCCTCTGAGAGGGATTGTCATGGTCTTGATGCTCAGGTGGAAGCAGAGAAAAGGGCCAGGCAACGGCAGAGGTTGACTGACATTGACAGATTGCTTTGGGATGACAACACTCCTCCTCCTTCCTTCATGCAGAAATTTCAAGACTTTCTCATTTTCGCAGTTGCCTCCCGTGCAGCCCAGTGCGTGCAGGTTTCCATCTCCCAGGTGACCATTCGGTTTCGACCCAGCAGCCTGAGCTCTCTGCCTGATCATCTCCACCGCACTCTCTCCCTCCGCCTCGACTCCCTCAGCCTCAGCAACGGCCCTCCAGCCTCCACTGACTTGCTGCTTCCCAGGGCAAAGGTGGTGGACGTGCGGGGCTGCAAGCTTGAGCTCGTGAACGAGCCGAGCAGGCCTTCCGCTCCATCTTCAGGGGTTCAAGCGGGAAATGGCAGTGCTCCAGCTGGCAAGACGGATTCGTATAGCAGACTGCCCAGGCAGGCTCCACCGAGGGCTGCAGTGACTGTGGTGAAGCGCTGGAGCTTCTCTGTGACTGTGGAGGCAGGATGGGGTCTATGGCATCAGGGCAGCAAGAACAGTGGTGTGGTGGTGTCGGCCTCGCTGGACATGGGTGCTCTTATCATGAGTGCGAATGAAGTGGTGGTGGAGTATCTGTATGGCTTGGCTGTGGACCTGACTGAGTTCACAGACTATGCCAAGTACAGACAGACTCGCCCTCGTGCTTCAGTGCTGGAGGATCCCAGGGCATGGTGGCGCCATGCCATTGGAAACGTGGCACGAGACCTGCGAGCAGCAGCAATGGATGTTGAGCTGACAGGGCTGTCGCAGTCCCGTCAGGCCACCCTGCGCATGCAGTACGAGAAGCAGTACAGCGATTTCGTTGCAGGGCGCTGCTGGTCCATGACAGCTGCTCAGACGCGCCTGCAACAGCTGGAGCAGCAGCTTGGCACGTTCAACTGTGCGCTTGTGCGGTTCAGAGTGGCACTGACAGCCGAATCTGAGGGGTTGTCCCACAATGAGCCTGCGTGGGATCAGCACATGGCCGATGTGAGAAGCAAACTCCAGGATCTGAACTACTTGCTTTCTGGTGGCTCTGTTCCTGAGCCTCAGGCACAGAAGCCGGTCATTGAGGTCAGCAGCAGATTTACCTGCCCCAAGCTCTGCGTCTTGTTGACATCAGCGTCAAACCTTGATTGGGGTGCTGAGGTGTCGCTGCATGAGGTGGCGCTGAGGTTCACTGAGGGGGGTTCCCTTCACGCTGAGGTGTCATGCAGAGAGCTTCTGGTACGAAACTTCTATGTCCCTGAGAGCGAATTAGTAGGGAACATCGTGCACTCTGTCAGCTCCTGTCAATCCTCCACCTTTCCTTCCTCTGCAGCCTCCTCCCCTTCCATTGGTCCTCGTGCCTCACCCCTATCAGCTTCAGTGCCTGGCTCTAGTCAACCGTCCCCACTGCATCCTTCTCTAGGCAGTCCTGCTGTGCCTGCTGCAGCAGCTGCGGCTCCTCCATCTTCCTCCCTTTCCTCGGGCTCCACTCCCTTCTTGGCGGTCTGTTTTGTTCAACGATACGGCTCTCAGCCCCGTCCCTGCCAACTGCCCACCTGTCTCGTCGGCAGGTGGCATCTCTCCTGCCCCTCAGAACTCAAGAAACCAAGTTCAGGCCGTTTCCTCCAGTTCCTCCAGTCAATCCGGTCTGACAAGTACACGAAAGCACCGCAGCAGAGCCAGAAAGCTGTGCCGACGCAAGGAGAGAGGCAGCAGCAACAGGATTTGAATGATCCAACGGAAGGGTCAGAGGAGAGGGGACAGACAACACATCAACGGACGGAGGGAAGCAGGGGAAGTACGGGAGCGCATGGCGAGGCGAAGTGGAAAGGGGAGCGTGAACTGGGCGTGTTAGAGCTTGGGTGGGGCGAGGACGAGTTGCAGCGGCTGCATACTCGAGTGGAGGCACACATGTCTCCCCTTCGAGTCTTCCTCGACCGCCGCTGGCTTTTCCAGCTCATGCAGCTTCTCTCCTCGTCTCCCTCAACCCAATCACAGTCAACTGTAGCCAGCCAAGGCAGAGTGCCTGGCCACTTGGCCTCACAGGCCGGGAAGGGTGTGACTAGCCGTGCAGAGGTTAGAGCTGGTGTAGGGAAAGGATTGGGAGGAGAAGGTGCAGGGAGACAAGGTGGGGAGATAGCAATGGGGGACGCAGCTGGTGGTTCAGGTGACACTGAATGGATGCCCGATATCACCAAGCAGCAGCACTACCTGTACCACAGAAGGGGAGACTGTGGAAGCCTGGATGTTAGGAGCAACGGTGCTCCTGCTAGTCCTGCTGAAAGGCGTCCAGGCACACCCGGTGGTGGCGCGGGGCAGATCCGTGGTGGTGGTATCAGTGATGGTGGTGCGGCGCCGCTGAACCCTGCTCTGTTCGCGGATCTGCAGGATTACGTGAAGGAGTTTGGGCAGCACGTGGCGAGGAAGCGAGTGCAGCATGTCAGGGATAACCTGCCAGAAGTCGCCGCCCGGGTTGGCAGCATACTCTTCATCATCCCATGCCGCGACATTGTGAGTGTGAAGTAGAAAAATTCAATCGTAGCGTGCTAAGTGCTCGTGCTGGTCTATCACAGCTTCATTGCATCAGCATGGTTTGACTCTATTCAGATTGCTTTTATTACAATTCTAACCCTTGGCACTGCGCCTTAACTCTCCAGGACGTCACGCCTCGTCCATCATCGGCATCAGGATCAGCTGCCACTCAGCGCTCGTCGGTGCCTTCAGCAGGAGGTGACAGTGACTTTCAGGCATTCTTTGGTATGGGGATGGACCACCAAGCACCACCATCACAGCCGCAGCAACATCACCATCACTGCCATCAACACCAGCCGCAGTCAGAGCGACAGAAAATTGCTCAAGCATGGAAGACCCAGGGAACGGGCATGGGAGCGCAGAGAAGGAGACCTGCAGCACTGACCCCTCCCCTGCTGGTGATATCTTTGTCAGAGATCATCCTGGACACAAGGCCGACTGAAAGGTAATAATTCGTTTTGACTTTCCTCCTTGCTGCCAGGTTCATGATACTTCCTCCTGAAACTTGCCTTCCCCTGCGCCTTTGCTGAGGAGCATCCATATGATCTGATCCTGTCCCCCTTTCCTCTTTTTTCTTCTGTTGTCTCGATTGATCCTCAGTGCCATTCTCCAGAAGCAGGATGCTACCTCAGAATCAGCACCGTCGTCCAGCGACCAATCCCTAGCTGCCAGGTGGCGCAAGGTGGTGGCGTCCATGTCATCGCACAGGGGATGGATGCAGCGGCAGCATGTGGGCCCACTGCCGCCCAATTCTCTGGAGCAGATCAACGTGGAGCTCACCATGGAGGCTTACTTGACCCGCACTTCTCTTTCCAACGTTGCAGACTTGCGGGAAAAGTAATCATCACCCCCCCTAGCTACATCATATTGTTTTTGGTGTGCCGTTTGTTTTTGGCGTTTCTTTTTTATTTTTCCCCCGTTTACATGACCTCATTTGTTTGTCTATGCGGAGGAAGAATCCGTTTCCGTTTTTGTTTATGTGACTCTATTTGTTTGTTCACTTTGTGTCTGTGGATCAATGTTGTTCATGGTGCATGCGTGTGCATTGTTGATGTCTGTGTGCTTGGCGCCTTTCACATGGTTGGTTTGTGTATGCATGCATGCATGCACGACATCCATACGTGTACATCCTTTTCATTGCAGGGTGGACTTCTGTAAGTCAGTGTCAGTCAGTGCATCTGTCTGTCGCTGCACTGAACCTATTGGAGAAACCGCAACCACTGTAAGGCCCCTTTTCATGGCATTATTTCCCCATTCCCTCCTGGTGCTCCTTCAAGAGCCCCTCTCGCCAGGCTCTTTCCTGTGCTCTTCCATCCCAACCACATCTGTCCTTTTCACCCGTGCGCCTGCAACCTACCTTACCTTCTACCGTGCAGCTGCTGAGTGTGGAGCTAGTCACGTCAGTCTTCATCGTTCAGCTCTCCCCACTCATTGCCAAGGAGGTGTCCCGCCTCGTGCACACGTAAGTAATCGACTTTGGCATCTGCATTGCATTGCACAGTCCAGTTTCCACTAGTGCAAGACGCACAGGTTTCAGGTCCATCATGCCTTGGAAGCCCACTTTCAGCACGCTTATCTCATCACATCTGGAAAGCCCTCTTATCACGCCTATGCTGTCTGCGTTACCGCTGCACTCCCCCCCACTCTCCTCTTGCAGTTTAAGTGAGACCTTTGCAAGCACCGGAGACCTCTCCTCAACCAGCAAGGAACCACCGCCACCTCCACCAGTTACACCTGGAGCACACCAGCTGGGGTGGAGGTTCTCCCTAAAAGTACAGATCTCTAGCATAATGTGACAACCCAATTCTCCTTCCTATCTCAGCCGTAACTTGTTACAAAGACTTAGATGCTGTTGCCAACTCTTTCTCCTCCCTGTTCCGCATTACTTATCCCCAGTTCACACTCTCCCTTTTTCCCGTATCACAACCCTCCCCTTCCCCTCACTCCCCACCGCTCACTCTCACTTGCATCCACCCGTCTGCAGGGAGGCGGCTTCCTGGTGGAGGCGTGTCAGGAGATGGTGCCGCACAGCAAGGCTGACTGCCCCTACGGCGTGTGCCACTGCCGCCAGTGGGTGCCTTCGTCTGACACCGCTGTGGTACTCGTCTCCACCGCAGAGGACCTGCGCGGATGCCCTCCCAGCACTTCCAAATCAGTTCCTCCACCTACTGCTGCTGCCTCTGCTTCTGCTGCTGCTGGGGGTTCTGCGGTGGAAGGCCAGCCCCGTGAGCCAGTGGTGGTGGTGTTCCGAGTGAGGCTGGACAAGATTCGTGTGGAGGCTGAGCAGCACAATGATAAGGTGAGTAGTTTTCCGAGCACCTCAGGTGTACCCCGTGGCCCGCCGGCCTTTTGGGCTTTGTGAAATTTGGCGATATCCGTCTTGTATCCTTTGAAATCGTTACTTGTCTTTTTCGAATCTCACTTCTCCTGTCCCTTCTCCTTCCATCAACAACCGTTGTCCTCCCAAACCAGTTATCTCTCCTATTGCTGCTCAGAGGTCTCTCCAGTGGTCGTATCCTCCCTCCTGTAAGTTTTATCTCTCCCCCTCTGTCCCCCCTCCTCCCCCACCCACCCCTCGTCACCTTCACTTTGCACATCACCTCTCTCTACCTCTTTGGCCCTTTCTCCTTCTCTTCAGCATTTTCCCCCTCATTTCCTCCTCTCCCCATCCGCTAACTCTTCCCTCCCTTTTCTCTGCAGACTGCGATGGTGCGGGAACTGTTTCCCCCTGGCAAGGCCATGATGGCACGGGTCAGTACCAATAATGCTGGACCCACCTCAGCTTGCAATATGAACAGAACACCAATTTCTCTGTGTGACTCTACTCCACATGCACGTCAATTCATCTAGAATTGTTTACCGTCCACCATCCGGGCCACCATTTCTGCGTCCGACTGTGTTAACAACCACTGCGCTGTTGCTATTCTCTTAAACCTCATTTTTGTTCCATCCCTTCCGACATCACGCAGGTGTTTTACCGGTGGCGCCTTCAGACAGTGGTGGCGAGGGGTTACAGTGATGTGGCCATATTTGCTGCCTACGAGGCGCTCCAGCGGGCCAAGGCTCAGGTGCAGTGCAGCAGGGTTCATTGCCTGTAGACTGCAGCTCAGTGCTGGGAATCAGGGGAAATCAATTTTTGAGGCGCCTAAAAAATAGGCTGCAGCTCAGTGCTGGAAATCAGGGGTGTTCGTGTTGGTGCACGTTGGTTTGATTAGTTGTGCTTCCTGACAGACATGAGCAATGGCTTGACTGGCATTACACTCGTCCTCTGTGTGTGTGCACGGGTGAATGCTCGTTCTACCTGGCTGCGCTGCAGGTCGCTGTTCAGCTGCAGGAGGCAGGAACATTGCATCAGGTGGCTGTGAAAGTCGCCCTCCTCCCATTCTGCTGGTATGCCCCCTTTCCACCGCTAAAACAGCCAATTTTCAACCTCCAACTTGAACCCTTCTGCTGTAGAGACGATGTTGCTTCCTTCTTCCACATCCACTTCACTTCACTGACTGCTCGAGTCGGATTCCCTCTTTCATCTTACTTGTTCTCTTTCATCCTTGTCCTGCAGCGACACCAATAACCTCTCCGCAGTGCTCACCTTCCTCACCCACCTTCAAGCCGCTATCTCTCGGACCACCTCTGCTCCACCGGGTCCCTCAAATCCCCAAGCTCTGACTTCTGGAAGCAGCGAAGTAGAGAGGGACTCGTGGGGCGAGCCCACACCCACTGCTTTACCCTCCGTCCGCCCAAATTCTTCGTCTTTCCGGTCGCGTGTGTCTTTTAGAGATAGAGTGGAGGACGACGTGGAAATGGAAGATGAGGAGGAGGAGGCACAAGGTGGGGAGACGTGGCCTGGGAAGCATGTGGGGGATGGAAAAGGAGATGGTTCAGAGTTCGGGCCTCGCGTGCGGAGGACTGGCGGAGGGAAGCGGATGAGCATTGAAGAGCTGGCCGTTGACGGAAGCGAGGCAGGCACGGATGTTGACGAGGATAATGAGAAGCAAGGAAAGAGAGTGTCTCTGGATGATAGCCCTCTGGACATCTTAGGTCCGCGTTCTGAATGGCACTCTAACGGAGCTCCCTGGGAGGGAATGAGTGAGATGCGAACACGAGGACGGAGCAGGGATGGTGGAGAAAAGGACGGGAGAGGTGAAGGGTGCCGTGTGTATTCAATGAGTGGGTGGAGGGAGAGGAGGAGGGGTTGGCAGGGAAACAGAGGGGAGGGAGAGAGCGGGAAAAGCAATGCAACGAGTGAAGTGTGGAAGTTGCAGGCAGAGCTGGGATGTGGCATGGTGATCATGTCCATTGGGGGGGTTTCCTTTGGCAGCGTCATCATGCAGAGGGTGAAGGTGGACTTAACCTCGCAGCCAGATGCAGTGGATGTGGATCTCACTGTGGGCGATCTGGATGTGGTTGACATGCTCGCCAACTCCAAGTGAGTCCCCCCAACACACTGCTGTCTCCCCAGGCCCCCGTTGTCTGATGTATTCGGTCCGAATTAACACCACATTCTCTGTATTTCGAGGCGATCCGAGGTGCAGGCTTCACCACTGCTTCCCTGATTCTTTGTCTGTAACCATCCCTCCTCCGATGCATGCCCAACCTTGGGTTTTCTTTCCAACTCTTGATTTGATCCACCTCACCTTCGTCACCAGGCACTACTCTCACATTTTTGAGCCCAACGGAGACCTTCCAAGCCTGAACCTTGTCATTCGGCAGAACATGGTGCAGCGAGGGCCGAACCTACCTGCCAAACCTCAGGTATGGCAAGTGGGTGTGGCACGATACTATACGGTAGGTCTGACATCAGGCACTAAACACTCACATCAAAGTTCGAGTCTAATCCGCCACAATTCCAGGAACTCGATCGACTGTATTCGTTCTCAAAGCATTTTCTCACACTCGTCGTCATCCGCTCCTCTCTCAAACGTGCGCTCGCCGCTGTGAAGCCCCAGCAATTTTTCCCTCCACAGTCCACCACTAACTTCTCTCCGCACCCAGGGCCACTCTGTGCGAGCCGGCAGGTGTGTGTGTGTTTGTTGAGAGCCAGCAGACAAGGATGACTGCCATCTGCCGCTTCACAAGAAACAACTTCTGAGGCGCCGTAAATACCCCCCTGTCTCTTTTTGTGAGCTGGCAGGTGTGTGTGTTTGTGGAGAGCCAGCAGACGAGGATGACTGCCATCTTCCGTTTCTTCAACGACTTTGCTCTCTTCGTGGAGCGCATGGCGCCCATCTTCTCACCCCCCCAGGTATGCAGCCCACACACAAGCCTTTTGCCTCTCACTCAATTACGAAATGGCTTCTCATGATCTCATCTCCTCACCCACATGTGCTGGAGTCTTACCTAGTCCTCCTAGGTAGGTAGTGCACCTGGTGGAAACCAGCTGCCACCTCTCTGCCTACGTGCCAACACATGTGAATGGCTCTCCTTTCGTCTCCTACACCCTTCTGACTTGCTTGTGCCGACATGCCAGCAGGCACCCGGTCCATCTAAAGAAGGCGGCGGCTCAACCAAGGGCCAGGATGCCAAGAGGGAGGGGTCAAAGCAGGGGGAGGGTAAAGCAGCTGGGGATTCAGACGGAGAGGATGCGCCTCCGCTGGTGTTCCTGCACATCTCGGACCTGTCGCTCTGCCTCCCAGTGTAAGTGATGCTTGAATGTCTTTGTGCTCATGTGGTGCGCTGCCGCTTGTGTATCTTGACTTTACTGGATGCTGTCATGTGGCACATGTCTCGTCTCCCCTCTTGTCTCCACCCATCTCCCCCATGTCAGGTCGTCGTGGAGCGAGGAATCTCTGGATGTGCGAGTGGAGACCATCAATCTCATCGTTCCCACTCCAGCTTCGCAGCGCCTGTCCCAGCACACACTGCTCAGGTGCATACTTGGTTTGCCTGCACTCTGAGTCAACCCTTTCCTTGTTTTGCTTCTGTGTGTCTCTGGCCCGACCCGAGGCTCACTGCACAGATACCAGGTACCCCCACACAGTGCATGCACTCACACTACCATTATATCTCCATAACTGTATATGTTCCCCATGAATCCACCTTCTTACCCTCCTCTGCAGACTCGCAACAGGCATCCGCCCGCACGACCCGTCCTTCTGGAAACCGCTGGTGGATGCTTTGGACCGCTCCCCCCCCGCCTCCCCCGACTCCGTTGGCATTCAGCTCTCCCGTGTTGGGGGCTACTGGTCCCCCTCCAAGGTCAGTTCGTTGAAGATGTCACGTCATTGTCAGCTCTTCCGTGGTGGGGGCTACTGGTCCCCCTCAAAGGTCAGTTCCTGTAACGGTCACTTCATTGTCATTCAGTTCTTTAAGGCAACCACGTGCTGCTCACTTGTGGTTGTCCACTCTCTGTTCTGTCCGATGCCTTCCTGTCTCCTCTCCCTCCTCGTCTCTGCTCTCACCAGACCATCACGCCCAAGGTGGAGCGGAACATCATCTCAGAGAGTGGTGTCTTCATCTCCGTGCAGGTAGGCCACGGATGGGTCTGGAATTTGGAGTGTGGTTTACTGATAGCATAACATAGTTGACTGGTTTAATTGAAGCATGTTTCCTTCCTCCTCTCACCGCAATCCTTAAAACGAGTACTCCACCTTCAGCCATCCACAAAGTACTGACAATTTGATCCTGTCTTTTTATTTTCTCCACAATGCCCCCTTCCTCCCCGAACTCTGTCCGGTCTCCCTGCCAGTCGAACCCATCACGGGTGCACGTGCACTGGCCTCAGGTGGAGATTCACCTGGGCCTCACCCAGTACAATGCCATCATGACCCTCATCTTCCAGAACCTCGCAGAGGGCTGCTCCTTCACAGGTGGGCTTTGGCGCAGTGCTGGTGCAGGATCATGGGCAACTATATTTTAGTGGCTGTAGTGTATGCACAGTGGAATCCATAACACTTACGTATGACGGGCTTCCTTTATAGAGCAGCTACTTGTTCAAACTCCCAACCATCTCATCGCCATCCAAATTTTCCCCTCAACAATTTAGCTGACACGTGTCACGTTCCACCTTAAACCCTACCCTATGCCATGCCAATCCACCCCCCACCAAACTACCAGAAGCACAGCCCCCGCTGACTACAAGTCAACAAGAAAATCATGCTGTCCAATGTCATTTTCCCGTACCCATGCCCATGCCATAATCAACCCCCACCCACGCCCCCCCTCCTCCACCCGCTCCTCTCCCCCCACCAGACGACCAAGTGTACAACCCGATGGTGGGTCGCCCCATGGGCGGCGAGGCTGCTCCTCCGGACCCCTGCATCAGCCTGGCAGGACTCACCCCCGACTTGGAGATTCAGCTCGACTTCGGCCGCGCTGTCATCCACGCCGAGATGGAGCACCCGGCCACTCTGGTTGAGAACGGGTGTGTGTGCGGGGAACAATGTATATGATGTCCCTTTTTTGCATCTACGGATGAGCTCTCCCATGCTATATGCTCTTTAAAAATATCCTGGTTTTTTCTCTTCTCTTTGCCAACCATCCAATGATCCAACTAACCCTGTCACCTGTGTTCCCCCAATCAACCAGCTTTGGTGACCCTCTTTTGTCATTGAGAGCGCATCGCCTCACCATTGTCTACTCCAACTACACTGATGTGAGCGCCTGCCTCCTTTCCCTTCCGTACTCCAGCTGCACCGAGCCACACTCGTCTGCCTTTCCTTCTCTCTCATCCAGCTTAGGTCCGTACGCACCTGCCCCTGCATTTTTTGGCACGCTTTGGCACCTCCTGCAAGTCTCTCAAAGAAATTAGCACCCTTCGTATCCTGCTGCGATCCATGTTCTTATCATTCTGCATGCTGTTTTTCTTCCACCTCTCCAACTTATCCCGCTCCTTCGTCCCCACCCGACCCCCCCCCACCCCTCTACCTCCTGTGTGGCTGGTTTGCTCTCCAGTTCTCGCAAGTGACAGTGAAGGCGTTTCGCCTGCTCTTAAGGGACGACCGCTTCCTCAAGTTTTCCCAGTCAGAGGTTTGCACACTCCCTCTGTCAGTTCAGTTCAAGCCGTTGCTCTTCTATTCATCCTACCAATCGCCATGCTCTCCACTCCTCCCACATCCGCTCTCAGTCAGTCAACCAGTTTTCTGTTTATTCTCCATCTTATGTTTCCTTACTGCTCTCCCCGTCTCCCTCATTCTCCACCTTCCCCCTCCCTTTTCCCGATGCCCCCTTTTCCCGATGCCCCCTTTTCCCGATGCCCCCTTTTCCAATCTCCAGCTGGCCCTCATCGAGACCAATTCCTCGCGGGCCAAGCCGCCCCCCACCTCAGCTTCCACATCCACCCGCCTCTCCACACCTCCCACCCACACCCGCAACTACACCACCCCCATGGGTGGCGAGTCCGGGCAAGGGCTCGGGTGCGATCTGGACAGGTCGTTTCTGGTGAACGTGGTGATGAAGGCGGAGGGCACGACGGGCGTGCAGGTGGTGTTTGAGCGCACCAGCATTGTGTGGCCCTTCTACACGGACCTCTCACTTGTGTGGGAGTTTCTGGAGGTCGTGGCTGGGTACTTTCAGAAGCCGGGGTGTGCGCTCGGGCCTATCAGTCTGCAACCAGATTCGTGGCTGATGGCCAACATCCTGCTGCATGTGAGATTGAGATAATGCTTCTGGAACAGTGCCTTTGAGTAACGGGTTTGACAATGGATTTACTGAACTGTGGGTCTGGGCAACGGTTCTGCACCATTGCGTTTGTTACAAACGGTTTGTAGTTTTGAATTGAACTCCCAGCCAAGAGCTTGAGTATGCATTTGCATCCCTGCAATTTCATTTAACGACCCTTTCTCTCTTGTCTGCGTGTGGTCTGTTTCACAAGTGCGCTACTGACGTGTTCCCTTACCGTCCCTGCACCCTCCACCACCTCTCATAGGACTTTGATCTGTTGCTGCCAGTGCCAGAGGAGAGCCTCATCAACGTCTGCCCGCCTCCCTCCAGCTCCCACCACTCCAGCCCTCCTCACGCCAACCCTCCTCTCGCCACCCCGTCACCAATCACTGCTGACTCTTCTCCAGCCTTCCACTCCGCCCAATCCCGCATGCCTCCTCCCTCCACTCTGCCTGACCGCTTCTACGATGCTTCTGAGGTTCTCCCTGCGAGCCGACGCAGCGGCAGTGTAGGTGCTGGGGGTGCTCCTGCTGGCAGTGGCTTTGGCAGGAGTGGCAGCAGTGGCAGCGGTGACAGCGGGCAGTTTGAAAGTGCAAGGAACACGTTTGAGGAGCCAGTGTGGGTGCCGGAGTTGCAGGTGTGGAGCGACGACGTATACCTCTTTCTTTCAGAGCTCAAAGCCCATGGGCTCAAGATCAGGGGACAGACTCTGCGGGTGGGGCATTTTGCAGGAGGAGACGGGGAGAGCAAGCTCCTGGTAGACTTTATCCGCGTCAGCAGTGTGTTCATCCACCAGTCTCAGTACTTTGCCCCTCACGACGTCATTGGGGAGTTCACTGCCCAGCTTCTGTTTAACCAGCACTCTCCCAAGTGTGCCAATAAACAGGCCAGCCTGCTGTCACTGCACATCACACCTGATCTCCATCCGTCGCTCTCTGCATCTCCACGTTCTTCCTCTCCTGCTGCTTTCCCTGCCTCCGCCACTGGAGGGCAATCCAGCAGCAGTGCCGTCAAGTCTGGCCGTCTGCCTATTTACTTTGTTTTCTCTGTGAGTCCCCCTGGGCCTGTCTTCTCCACAGCACCCTCCCGTTTCTTCCCAACAACAAAGTATATCTTTCCCGTTGCCTATGCATCCTGTTCTTCACTCAGCCCACTCTCTGAACCGTTTCACTTCTCAACTCTCTCACACTTTTGACTCCCTCTCTCTCACCCCGAGCAGCATCTTGTGGTCCTTAGCTCGTTCCTCCGGACGCTCAACATCCGCCTCAAGCGCAGCCAGGGCAATCTGCTGCATCAAAACCTCGACCTGTATGGGGACCCACTGCCGCCCGCCTTTGTGCCGTCCAAGCTGGGCGTCAACCTCCAGATCCACGAGCTCTTTGTTGCTCTCATCGACGACAGGTGAGCAAGTGCAGAGGCCGTGCCTCAAGGCGCCACAGGTGATGACGTGTGCCGCTTTGCCCATGGCTAGTCTATCATTCATTGGCTCATGCTCTGGCTCTCACACACACGCACTGGCCCTCAACCCTGAGTCACATTCGCCAGGGGCCTTCCTCTTTCGCCCCTTGATCATCAACACCACCCCTTCCCTCGGCCCACCCATGCAGGATGGGCAGCCCCACGTCGGTGCTGGAGCTGGTAGCAATGGACATTGCCCTGAACACCAACCACCCCCCTCCCCTCTTCCTCTCCCTCACCCCGCACCCACCTGCTTTCGTGGTGCGGTCATGCAGGATGGGCAACCCCACGTCGGTGCTGGAGCTGGTAGCAAAGGACATCGCCTTCAATGCCACAAGCCAGATTCTCACCGATGGCGGACCCGAGCTGCTCTCCTGCCGCCTCTCCCTCACTCTCCTCTCCAACTTCCTCAACTCCGGCTTCGAGGTCCTTCCTTTCCCTTATCGCCTATTTCTTTCCGCTTTATCGTACCTACCCTTTCTCGCACCTATAGTTGCCTCCCCCCTTCTCCTCCCCAACCGCTTGCACTCTCTCCTGTGTCTATCCATCACCCTGCCCACACTCGAACCTTGCAACTCTCTTCTGTCTTTATTGTTCCTCTGTCGTTCTCACCTGCTCACCCCCCCTGCCCATTCGTCTCCTTTACCTCCCCCCACCGTAGATCATGGAGCCAATGACAGAAGCATGGCAGTTGGGGGCTGACATGAAGTCCACGGGCAACCACGTGACGATAGCAGTGCAGTCGCACCAGCTGCTGAACGTCATGTTCACGCCCATGCAGCTGCGCTCGCTGGGAGACGCCCTCAACTTCTACACGCTGCTCTCCAACTCGCTGCTCGTGCTGCCGGGGGGTAGCCTGCATGGAAGCGACCGTGACGAGGTATTGGATTGGGTTGAGCTGGGTTTGGTTGGGTTGGGTTGAGTTGGGTTGGTACAAAGGGTGCTGTACATGCGTGGTGTGTGTGTGTCTAGCTGTCCAGGGCTAGTGGCTCTGTCTTTATCTGTTATCTACCGTCCGTTACATCTGCTCTTGACACGTTTTCATTCTGTCTTTCTTCTCTTCGTGCCCCTCGCTGCCTTTCTTCCCCTACCCGCCACTGTCCTGTTCCCTCTTTCTCCACTCTGCAGTTGGGTTCTGGAGCATCCTCCTCAACAGCTCATGGAGGCTCAGTTCCACCTGCCACCTCCGCCCGGATGACTCGAGTGAGACATAACAGCAGGTGACTTTTGAGTCGACTCTTAAGTCACCCGGATGAGTAGAGTGAGACATAACAGCAGGCTAGCTGGGTGGGGGGGAACAGGGTGTGGGAAGTTCGTTGAAGGGAGGGAAGGGAAGGTACCTACGATTTATCCCTTGTGTGCATTGGGAGAGTTAGAGGCGCAGTCGTTTCCGTTGCTTATTTCGTCTGCCTTGTCATGATCAGCCTCCCCTCCCCCTCCCCCCCCCCTTCCCCTCCCTCCCCTCTTTCCCCTCTCCCTGGACATGGGACCTGAGATAGTTTTTGGAGGAATAACTTCGAGTGAAAATGAGTGTGGATGGATTTGAACGAAGTAACGTTTTTTGGCATTGCTCGTTGCGTTGTTTTCTATAAACATCAACCTCCATCCTCCTCTCCATGTGACTTCCTGCAGGCAATGAGCATGCTGAGGGCACGCGAGTACTTCCCCAAGTCAGGAACCCTTGCAGAGGTACACTCCCTTCACCTGTCTGCATATTAGACATTTCTGCTGCCATGTTTGACTTGTCGTACCCCTCCACCCAAATTGACAAATTAATGCAATTTTTGGTTTCGATTGTCTTTTTCTCCATGCAAATATTCTTAGCCCAACTGTGGTGTTCTTCCAATCCAGCGTCATGTTCCCCATCTCATCTCCCTTCACATATTGCTCAGTTCCCTTAACCAGCACCACCTCCTCCCCACAACTCCACTGCACTGCACCGTGTCCAGTGTAACACCGTTAACTGATGTATCAACATTCCCTCATCCCGTTATCTCATCATCCCCTCAACCCCTCACAACCTCAACCCCTCAACCCTGCATCCCCTCACCCCCTCATCCCCTCATACCTGAAACCGCCACCACGAGCAGACACTGGAGGCGTCACTACAGGAGGTGGCGGTGGGAATGGTTAGCTACCGAATGGTCAACCTCTCAGGCCACACGCTCTACTACTGGACCGGTACGTGCTGTGTCAGCTGCAAACCATGCCTGGGTGGCAGCGTCTTGTCTGATCTGCACTAAATTCAGACCAGACGGGCCCTGACTCACAGTTGCCAAGTGAACGTTGATGATTGCGTTTGCTTCTGGTGTGCAGAGAAGGACGAGGAGAAATCCAAGACGTACTCAGTGGAGGAGGGCGAGGAGCAGGTGCTGGAGGTGCAGCCAGTGCAGAAGGTGGTCACTCTCAGGGACACCCGCAAGATTCTTGCGCGCACCATCTGTGTCAAGCTCAAGGGGGACTGGCTGCCCATCAACGACATTGTCATGGACAAGGTGAGCTGCTCCCATGGGCCGATTCTGCCAATTTCTTTTCAGCCTAACTAAATCCTGCACACCTCAAAAAGCAAAGAGACTGGGGTACACCTGAGCTCTTAAACTAGCCTCTTAAAACCAAAATTCCACCTCCGCCCGCCCCTCCCCACGCAGGTGGGCAAGTACGTGATGGACCTGCGGCTGCCGGGGAGCACAGTGGTGCTGCCGGTGGTGTTTGACGTGACACTCAAGTCGCGCACCAAGATCATCACTGTGCACTCCACCATGCACCTCCGCAACGACCTCGACGTGCCACTCGTCTTCTTCGCCCTCCTGCCCAGCCCCAAGGAGACTGGAGGCGAGACAGCCAAGTCCTCCTCGCAAGTCAAAAAGTTCTCCCTTGGTGAGTCGCTGTGCGCTGCCGCAACGCTGCTTTTGCAATGCCGTTCTTGGCACACTATGCTGCTGGTGCTGCTGTATTCCTATAGGCTTGGCTGTGCTTCCTGTTTCTCTCCTCGCTTTGATCAAATCGTGTCCTTTAACAATGTGCTCCTCCTTTTAGCTGTCGGGCTGTCTGTTTCTCCTCTTGGGTAACTTACTGGTTCGTCCATATGTGCGGTGTGTGGTGTGGACGCTCCTCCATTCCGGCGTGCCTACCCTGTGCAGGCCCCATACATCCTCAGCATGAGATCTTCATGCCCATCTTTGCAGCTCTGGGAGGGCAACTCATGGCTCAGGCTCAGGTGCGTCATGACATGGGTGCATGCTAGGATGGCTCAAGCACAGGTGTGTGATGGCATGGGTGCGTGTTAGGATGGCTCAAGCACAGGTGTGTGACGGCATGATCCAGGTACAGTCGCAACCCACCTCGGATCAATCTGACGCCCAACACAGCATACTTCACTTCCGCTTTATCATTCACCCAACCAACCCCTCCACCCTCTTCCCACTCCTCCCTTCTTTCTCCCTCGCCCCACCACCCCTGACACACCGCGTGGCAGGGCTTTGCGCGAGCAGAGAAGGACGTGGTAGCACTGGACCTAGAGCACCTGCCAGAAAGGCGATAGCAAACACACCTCTTTTTTACTTCCGTCTTGTCATTTCCCCAACCGACACCCACACCACACCTTCTTCCCCCCTTCCCCCCGTCTCCCCCCCTCCCCTCGCCCCATCTCCACTTATACCCTTCATGGCAGGGCTTTGCGCGGGCAGAGAAGGACGTGGTGGCACTGGACCCAGAGCACCTGCTGGAGCAGCAGGGCCTCCTCGAGTTCCCCATCCTCAACCAGGGCGGCTGCTCCCCGCTCGTGGGCAGCAGCGGCGGCACCAGCAGCAACAGGCTGCTGACCCGTTTCGGCAGCATGACACGGAGGCACAGTGATGGCGGGGGGAGTCTGAGACTGAGTGAACTCGGGAGTGTGAAGAGGGGGAGCATGGCAAACGAAGGAGAGGATGAGTTTGAGAGGAGCAGTGGCGTGGGTTCCTTGGAGGAGTTTGACAGTGCGAGTGATGTGAGGAGGCCGTTTTACTGCTGTCTGCAGGTGAACTCGGATCCTCTCGCGCACAGTGCGAGCAACGGGTTGTACGAGGAGTTCACTCTGTCCTTTGTGCCCCCTGTGGCGATCCAAAACGGCCTGCCGTATGACTTGGAGGCGTATGTGTGGGATGTGGAGTGGGGCACGCGTCACATTGTCTACGTTCCTTCTGGTCAGTATCCTCAATTTTGCCACTACCGCTGCTGCTGCTGCTGCTACGCTGCAATACTTCTACCCGGCTGCTATTGCTGATACTGCTGCTGCAATCCCTCCTTGCTTTGCTTCTGACTCGTCAGCGGCCATACATTCTCCTTGCTTGTTTCTCTTCTCTTGCATCCCCTGCATTCCCGACAGGCGAGTCCCGAGACCTATACCACGTCAGCCTAGACCACACGCTGCAGATGCACATTGCGGTGAGCCACATGGCACTGTTGTAGCTCCCACTGAGTCTGTGACTAGCAGACGTTTTTTGAGAATTCTCAAAAAACATTAACTGTAGCTCCCACTGAGTCTGTGACTAGCAGACGCTCATAGATTAGAGAGGCTGTACTGTCTTGTTGAGCTCCGACTGCTTGCAAAGAGTGCAAGCTGTGGCTCTTTCTGCTTCCTCGTAAATTCTGCTGCCCTTCATCATGTTTCCATTGTCTCCTTCACTCTGCTGCAGCTCTTTGTGCCAGGAGGGGAGTACAGGACGCGCCGCCGGTACCCCATTCACTTCCCTCCCAAGTGAGCTGTCCTCTTAGCCCTCAAGCCCTCCCATTTGCATTTGACAGGCATCGCAGCAACCCCCCCTGACGTGAATGCCTTCACACGTCCGTCTTTTCTTCTCTTATCATGCTGTCTGTCTCCTCACTTGCTCGCTCCTCGTGACTTCACCACCATGATCACTAATTCTTCCCATCCCCATACCCTCACTCCCCCTCGCACCTCTTCTCCATACCCCCTCAGCCCGTTGCTCCAGAAGCAGTTTGGCAGCCGTGCTTTTGCCTACGACGTGCGCACTCTCCGCCTGGCTGTCAAGTGCCGACTCTTCCCACAGCACGCCCCATCAGCCTCGCCCATCACTCTCTCCATCGACAACCGCCACAACTGGCAGTCGCGCAATCGCAGCATTTCTTTACTCGCTCACTACTGGGTCATCAACCTCACCAAGTTCCGCCTCAAGCTCTCCACTGGATCCTCCCAGAACCCTCTCGACTGCCCACGGTACCAGGAGGGCCAGCCAGCCCTGCTGAACGTGCGCCGCGGGGCGATCACTGCGATCAGCTTGGATGGCTTCCATTGGTCGAAGTCGATCTCGATAGATTCTGTTGGGATTAAGGGGTCGGTTGCGGTTGCTGGCCCGGCGTCCACAGCGTCACAGCACCACCATCATACGTCAGATCATGCTTTGATGCGGCAGCAGACGACCGAGGAGTGGGAGAACGTGGTTCAGCTGGAAGCTCCTGCTGGCACTCCCTCCCGCCGCACCACCGCCATGTCACCTTTCCCAGTCAGTTTCTCTACTGCTTCGGGCCCTTTCGACTGCTTTAGCAGATGCCTGAACACCTCCATTCTCCCTCTGTGTCCCCTTCTCCCCTTCGCCCATCTCTCTCCCTCTTCAAACCCTCCCATTCACCACAACTGCACGCGCCACACCACCTCTGCCTTGTCACCATTCCCACTCAGTGTCTCTGCCTTCTCAGGCATCTCTGAATGCTCCGGCGATTATCACCTCCATGCCCCTTCTCTGCATGGACCAAGGCGCGCGCGCGGACCAAGGGGCACGCGCGCGGGCCAAGTCTCTTTACCCATCTCCCTCCCTCTTCACGCCTACCATTCACCACAAAGTCCGCCCACCCGACAAACAAAAAAACATATGAATGCACGCATTCACGACAACTTTAACCGCCCTCCCTGTTTCTGTGCTGCATCTTCTCTCCTCCCTTCTCTCCACCCTTGCACCAGACCAGACCAGCACTCACCCCAAACGAGCCCTTACCCCAGATGCACATCCTCCCCTTCTCGCCCACCATCCCCCAGGCCCTGCGGCGCTTTGAGTTTGGGGTGGAGGTGCGGCTGGCGCCATCACTGTGCGAGGGCACCAAGCTCGTCATCATCTCTCCTCGCTTCATGGTTTCGAATCAGACGGGCCAGGCCATGCAGATCGCACAGATCGGCACCACCACTGCCCGGGTACATACCTTTTTCTTCTTTGCCCTTTCACCGATATACCCTCTGCTGTATGCGCCAGCATCAGCATGGCACTTATTTCTCCCTGTTTGGGCTCGGAACCCCACGCATGGCACTGTGCTCCCCTGCTGCTTTTGACTTGACTATTCTCAATGTCCGCGTCCGTGGCCTTTCGTCTGGCAGGTTCTGGCGGACAAGATGCGGCAGCCGTTCCACTGGGATGACGAGAAGCTCGGGACGTACCTGGTGGCTCGGTTGCTGAGCAGCGAGCAGGAAGAGGATGACATGGATGATGGCACAGAGGCGGGGGCGGAGGAGGAGGGGGGGGAGGAGGAGGAGGATGAGGTCAGCTTGAGTTCTGATGGAGAGCATAGTGAGGGGGAAGAGGAGGGCGAGAGAGGGGAGGGAGTGGAGGAGAGGCACGCAGGGGATGAGGTGCGAGGGATGCAGAGGTTGCCGAGGGACTCAGAGGATTCGCTTGTGTCGTGCGAGTCGATGGAGGGTAGAGAGCAGGTGCAGACAGGGGCGAGCAGCATTGGGTCTGAAGGGTGTGATGACGGTGGGGACAGCTACCGTGATAAGAAGATGGGGTTACCAAAGGCCCAGGAGGGGACCGGGGCAAGTGTCAGGTTGCAGGACACTGGCAGCGACAGGCAGAAGCAGCAGCAGCAGCCCCACAGCGGCGGCAGTGGCAGCAGAAGTAAGCAGGTGGAGAATGATAGCAGTAGAAAGGGGGATGGAAGCTCGGGGAAGGGAGAAGGAAGCAGTAGACGCCTGGCCGGGAGCAGCAAGTCATTAGGAAAGAGCGCCAGTCACACGGAGAATGAAACGGGCAGCGAAGGCGGGCGAACATCCCAGAAGAAGACTGCAGGGAAGGGGCGGCGGAGCAAAGGAGGGGAGATGGACGTGGATTGGGACTGGTCGGGTGCGTTTGATATCGACAAGCCGGGTGAATCCGCAGTGCGCATCAAGCACAGGCGCAAGAGGGGAAAGTACGCCATTCTCTCCATCGACGTCTCGCTCAATGGCGCCTCTGCTCTCGTCACGTTTGGCATCTGCGGCTCCAAGCACAAGCCTCCGCCCTATCGGTACGTGCCGTGCCGGCCTTGTTTCGCATCGCACACATGCTTCCTTGCATTGCATTGCATTGCATTGCATTGCATTACATTGCATTGCGCATGTCGGTTAACCCTTCCCTAGTGGGTCTTTGGATCCGGATCCCTTGGTTGCTCACTCGGTGCCTGCAGAATGGCGCTTTCTTCCTGCATAATAGCTCCCATGTCACCGTATCTTCACACGACTCATGTCATCGCTTCTCTTTCCCATTCACGTGGCATGGCAGCATTGAGAACCGCTCGGCCTTCATGACCATCAAGTACGGGCAGCTCACCACCCCCACACGGCAAAGGCTGCCTCCCAATCGCTCCACCAACTATGCTTGGGACCAGGTGTGTGCCAGCCAGGTGGGACCAGGTACGCCCTCCTCGCGTACCAGGAAGGACCATCTGCACCTCGAAAGTGCCTCAAATCTCTCTGAACCTCTGTCACGTCTCTGAGATGAAGTGACACTCTCCCACTGTGATTGCAGCCCACACACCACACCACGCCCGTCCATTATCAGGCAGTTGCTGTCTGCTGGATATGGGAAGAGTCAAACCCTCTCATCCGGACAGCAATCCACCCAGCAGCCTCCTTTGCTGTTCATTTGAATTCAAACGAGTCGTTCGTATGTCTTACACCCCACTGTAACCCCCTCACCTCTCCCCTCACTTCCCCCTTTTGCTGTGGCCAGCCACGCATGGCCCAGCTGCTGCAGGTGGAGATTGAGGGGTTCGGTGTGACGCGCGAGTACGACCTGGACGGCATTCGCGAGCTGCCCACCATCATCCTCTCCGAAGACGACTTCACTGGCAATGCGTCGCTGAGAGACAGGTATGGCAGGAGGTCTGGGAAGGAACAACAAGGAACTGGGGGCCGGGTGGGGGGAGAATGGTGAGGTGGTGGGGAAGCTGCCCGCCGTCATCCTCTTGGAAGACGATTTCACTGGCAATGCGTCGCTGAGAGACAGGTATGCCTGCTGGTGAAGTGACACAAGCTGCTGCGGAGGGAGGGTGAGGAACTGGGGGAGGGGACACACGACTCCTTTCCTCTCCCCCTTTCTCAACCCCCCCTACTCACCCTTCCTTTTCATCGCCCTGCGCATATCTTTTGGCCAAACTTGTCCGGCAGGATGTTTGTGATGGTGGGAACGCAGGCTCGAGCGGTGGCAGCGCTGTATGTGAACGTGTATGCAGACGGAGCCACCAGAGTGCTCTCATTTTCCGACACCAAACACACCTCCAAGTGAGCCCCTTCATTCAGACACCCAACACACCTTGATGATGATACCCTGTATCAAAGTCATGCCTTCTGTGTTCTCCTGAGACGTTTGTACGCTCGTTTATGTATATCCGCCCGGGTTAAATGCATGGTGTTAACGACTTAGAGTCGACGGCGGGCTTTGATTCGAAGCCCCTCAGATTCATTCTTAGTCATCCGACGCCCACCCCACTCTTGTGTATCCGCCCGTGCTGTGTACAGGGTATCAGAGGAGGACGAGCGCACCACACTGCAGGAGAAGCTGCAGGTGACGAGTGAGCGGATCGACTTCGCTCGCAAGGTGCTGCATCGCGCTCGAGCTCTTGCAGGGGACGCCCCACTGGATGCTTTGGAGGCACAGGTGAGAGAGCAAGCTGCAGCAGAGGTGAGCCATCTGCAGCAGAGGCTCGTAAGTAGGCTGTCTGATGGTTCAGTCTCTCGGTTCAGAAAATGCAAGTGAGGTCAGACTTTATAACTGTCCAATTGTTTGGATGTTGTCTCACACGCAATGTCACAACCCGTTTCACCCTGGTTTCCTGTGCTTGTCTTGTCATGGTGCAGCCATCGTACATCAAGACTCCTGAGTACAGTGCAGCAATGGCCAGCTTCACGCCCAACCACCCCCCCTCCGTGCGCTCTACTAGCAGCAGCTCCTCTGCTCGCAGTGCCAGGCAACTCCGTCGCAGCAGCAGCGACACTCCAGTCGCCTCTACAAGCAGGAACCCCTCGGCGTCCGTCGTAACTGCCACTGGCGCTGGCAGTGTGAAGGAGCGGTTCTTTTCCAGAGCAGATTCAGAGGGCTCCTCCCCTCGCACTCCTCCAGAGACCTTCCCCGTGTTTACTGGCAGTAGTTCTGAGCCTTCTCCTGCTAGTAAAGCCGCTGGTGATCCTATCCCAGTTACCACACCGCCTAGAAGCCCCCCCCTCTTGAGAAGCTCGGCTTTCCCCTCCTCTGCAGCTGCTGCCACTGCCAAAGAGGCTCGGGCTTCAGGCTATGCCAACGACAGGGCCCTCAGTGACTACTCGGATGCCTATGCTGAGCGGGTGAAGTCGCAGCCAGGCAAGGCAGGGCACCGTAGGAGCAGGAGTCAAGAGACAGCAGAGCAGCAAGCAGGGAAGGGTGGGCCATCTGTAAAGCTGAAAGGAGAGGGAAAGGCAGAGAAAGGAAAAGGTGTAGCGAAGGATGATTCAGAAGCTTCGGAGGTGGTGGAAAAGGGTGTTAAAGGGGAAGGGGGCAGTGAGGCGACCCATGCAGGCTGCAGCTCACACTCTCAAGAAGCGCCCAGAGGATCTGGCCCTTCACGCTCCGAAGTGGCAAAGCCAGGGGCATTAAGAATTGCCGACGCTGGGGAGTATGCAGGCAAGGCAGAAAGGCTGAGAGGGCAAGAAGCACTTGACTACCTGTACCTCCCTGGAAGCGCGGCCGCCGTGCCTGAGTACCCGATGAGACTGGTCGAGGTGACTGCGTATGGCGTGCAGGCAGGAATGCGGGCTGTGAAGGAAGGGATGGAGGTGGTGGAAGGGGTGGGGGGGGTGGCAGAGAAGACTTTGAAAGGGAATGGTCTGTACGTTGAAGCAGTCAAAGTATTGGATGCTGAGGTATCGCAAGGGAATATTGTCGAAATGGCCAAGCATGTTGAATCCGCAGCAGCAGATGTGAAAGGGATGCCGAAATCGGCAGCACAGGCATTGTCGAAGGAGAAATCAGATGGGGCAGAAGCTGTGGCAGTTAAGGAAGGGGCGCGTCAGGGGGAGGTGGTCAAGGAGGCAGATACAGCAGCAGCAGATGCAGCAGCATCTTTAGACGAGTCAACTGCAGCTGGAAAAATACAGGGTGTCTCAGCTTCAGCAGCTTCAGCTGGAGAGCTGGCTGAGTCCGACACCTGTGCTCCTGGCGCAGCTGCTACTGCCAGTCCTGGCGCATCCGCTACTGCTGCTCCTGGCTCATCTGCGAATGCTGCTATTGTGTCTGATGATGGTGATGCTCCCTCGACCAAAGCTGGTGGGAGGCCGTGGGAGAGAGTGAAGCGGCGTTTGGGGTTCATGAGTCAGGGCAAGGGGAAGAGAAAAGCACAGCTGCTGGAGCCGAAACAAGAGGAGAACGATAGTACAGGAGGAGAGAAAGGTGAGTATGACGGAGGAGAGCACAGGAGGTCAGAGAGGCTTGTTCAAGAGGCCGATGGCGAGTTGAATCACGAAGGACTTGAGACGGATGAGCTTTCTGAGAAAGCACGGATCCTTTCATGTGTGAGGGAAGGATCAGAGGAGGAAAGTGAGGGAGAGGAGGAAGGAGGGGAGCAGGGAAGCAGCAGGGATGCAGGCAGAGAGCAGGGTGCAGGTATTGGTGCTGGGGTGACTGGTAGTGATGGTGGGAGAATCAGTGACGACGGGGCAAGTGGACCAGAGAAGGAGAGCGTACGTGTGGTAGATGATTGGGAAGGAGGAGAGACTGGTGGATTGCAGAGGGAGGAAGGGCAGGGGGCAGACGCAGCAATGGAACAGGGCCAAGGGGAGGGAGCAGAGAGCAGGAAAGGAGGGACGGAAGGGGGTGAGGGAGAGGGAGGAGGAGGAAGTGAGCGGGTGGATGCGCCTGTGTCTGCATCGCTCCTTGGTTCTTCGCTAGCTGCTGCTCGCTTTGTCCTCGGGTTGAAGCGAGGCAGGGCCAGACGTACAGCTGGTGCTAGTGAAGGAGAGCGAAGGTCTGAAGTAGCACGTGTTGATCCTGAGGTATATTTCCATCCTGCTGCTGATTCTGCATCCAGTTCTGCGGCTGCTGCTGGTAGTGCAGCCGCTGCAGGCACTGCTTCTGCTACAGTTGCTGCTTCTGCAGCTGTCGCAGAGAGTGGTGAGGCGGATGCTAGCTCATCTGGTTCTTGTGCTGCCACCGATCCCGGCAAAGGGCGTGCACGGGGATTCGCTGGTGGTGGTGCTGAGACGGATGCTGATATCACTGACGCTCATGCTGATGCCCATCCCAGTCAGCACACTGATGCTAACACACGTGGAGCGTTAAATGCACAAACTGTGCCAGCCTCAACTGCTGCCAATGCTAGTGCTGCCCAGGTCAATTCTAGTGATGGCAGTAGTACCACTGCCTCTGCCTCTGTCCCAGCCACAGCAACTGCTGCCACTGAGCGTGCGCTTGGAACTGACGCTGCTGTCACTGAACCCGTTGTAGCTGCTTCTGGTGCAGCTGCCACTGCACCCCCCGTAGCAACAGGTGCAGCTGCCACTGCACCCTCTGTAGGGGCAGGTGCAGCTGCCACTGCACCCTCTGTAGCAATAGTTGCAGCTGCCAATGCGGCCTCGGGATCAACTGCTGGTGCTGCCACAGGTAGCAGCAGCTCCACAGGAAGCAAGCTCAAGTCCAGCAGCAGCTTCAAAGCGTCATTCAAAGCAGCTGCTGCACGAATCATAAAACCTTCTGCTGCCAAGCCCAACAGACCCAAATTCTCCGAGGTGGTTGCTGGTGTCACGGCCGGTTCTGCCGCCATGGGCAGTTCTGGTGGGCCTGATACCTCCCTTGCAGATACCCCTCTTCTTCCTGCATCTGCTACTGCTGCTTCAAGTGAACCTATGATGCTAGAAACAGCAGCTGCAAAAACTGAGCCAACTATCCACCTGGATTCCCTCTCTTCCTTTCCACCCCTCAACCGCAACCGTATCCAAGCCACTCTACCTGCTGTGCCAACAGCGGACCCCAACGCTCGTAGTGCTGCTGCTGCTGCGTCCCTCTTACCCTCCAGCCACAGCCTTGGCGAGTCAAGCAGTGGTGGCAAGTCCAGCGATAAATTCTCTGCAAATACTGCTGCTGCCGCCGCTGCTGCTCCTGGTGATCCTGTGTTGCTAGAAACCGCCATAGCATCAGAGCCAGCTATTCATCTGGATTCTCTCTCCTCCTTCCCCCCACTCAATCGCAATCGTAACCAAACCACTCCCCTCAGCGCGCCAGCAGCAGACGCCAACATTCGTACTGCTGCTGCTGCCTCCCTCTCACCCTCCAGCCGCAGCCTTGGCGAATCAAGCAGTGGTGGCAAGAACAGCGATAAACTCTCTGCAAATGTTGCCGAAGCTTCGACTGTCGCTGCTGCTGCTGCCGCCACTGCTGCTGCTGGTACTGCTGGCATTGCTGCTGGCACTGCTGCTAATACTGGCACTGCGGCTGCTGCTGCTGCAGGTGCCTCTGTTGATGCGGCCACAACTGCAATTGTTGATGCAGATTCAACTGCTTCCGTGTCTCCCTCTGCAAGTGCTCCTGTTGCTGCTGCTGCTGCTGCTGTTGCTGCAGCCTCTGCTGGCTCTGGTACCGCCGATCACAGCAGCAGTGAGCTGCAGTTGCCAGTGAATGTCCAGCCTTCTGAGTCAGCCAAGTCGGAACACCACAGGTCGCACTCAACTGAAGTCGCTCCAGCAGTGGAAGACGCAGCAACAGGAGGAGCAGCAGGCGAAGCAGCAAGAGCATCTGAAACCCCAGGCACCGATGCTGTCCACCCATCTTTGAACCACTCCCAGCCGCCTCCTGAACTCGGTGCAAGGCCTACCCGGGGCCGTGTGACTTGGAAAGGTGTCGTGGACAAGGTTAGTGTTGGCACCACTGCTGCTGTGGTCAACACAGGGAAGAGAGTGACAGGAGCGGCATCAGCTTTGCACTCCGCTGCATCTGCTTTCCTGGACGGCACCTCAGAGAAAGTTCAGGAGAAGTTTCACGAGGCGAAGGAGGCGTTTGAGGAAGCAGAGGAGAGGGCGGGGGAGTGGCGGGCGGATGAAGGGTTCAAAGCGCAAGTGGGGGCGATGAGGACCGTGCGCTCTATGGAGTCGTTCTTCGGGAGACAGGCGGATAAGCTGGTGAAGGCTTCCCATGTTGCTGACATGGTCAAATCCGCAACAACTGCAGAGCTGCGGGCACACTGGCCCCATGACAGCTTCAGGTTGCCGTCGTCTAGAAGCGAGGGAGGAGAGAGTGTCGGGGAAGGGGAAGGTAGTGAGTTGATGCCCGTGCCGACGTTTGATGAGCTCCAGAACATGGCAGGGGCGGCAGCTGTTGCGGAGAGGGAATTTATCGGGAAAAATAGGCCATCTGGATTGGTCATGAGCGCGAGCGTCGCGGCAGGGCAGATGGCAGCAGTAGCAAGGCGAGGCCAGGATGTGGTGGTGAAGGCTGGGTCCGTGGTCAAGGGAGCGGTTGGGAGTGCGCTTGTTGCCGGGTCTGAGGCGGCTGTAGCAGAGGGAAAGGCCCTGGTGGCTGGGACGGCTGTAGCGCTGAACGTTATGGGAGGTAGGCTGGGGGATATTAAAGAACACGCAGAGCAGGACGTGCAAGTGAGCCTTGCAGACTGGCGGAGACGAATGCAGGAGGCGGGGATAGGGGCGGAGGAGGAGGAGGACATCAGTGAACTGCGGCAGGAGCGGATCCATCTAGGCGACGAGGAGTATGATGCAGGGGCGATCGTGGGAGGCGACGTGACGGTTCATGTGATTAAAGCCATGGATCTGGGGCTCCGGCCGGAGAAGACGCATCCGTACGCGGTGGCGCAGGTGGAGGGGCGGCGGCTGCGTTCGTCGGTGTGCAAGGGGACGGTGTGCCCGCAGTGGGACGAGTTGCTGGTGTTCAAAGGCGTTTCTACCACGTCCAGCATGGCTGTCTCTATCTTCAGCAGCGAAACCATTGGCTCACACAAGTTCCTTGGCCAGGTGAGTCCCGGCCGTCGGTGTGCAAGGGCACGGTGTGCTCGCAGTGGGATGAGCTGCTGGTGTTCAAGGGCGTGTCTACTGCGTCCAGCATGGCTGTGTCTCGAGGAAACCATTGTCTCACATAAGTTTCTTGGCCATGTGAGCCCTGCGGTGTGGAGCTGCTTCCCTTGCTCGCCCCTTTTTTGCTCACAACATCCGTGGCGCTGTTTACGGTGCCCTACTTGCTCGCTCGTGGCTGCGCTTTGGAATGAATCTTACTCAACGACATGTTCCCTGTTGCCCTGTTGCCCTTCCCCCCAGGTGGTGCTGCCGCTGGTGGACGGCAGGGCGCTGAACCGCGAGCCCGGGTGGCACAAGCTGAGTCGGCGCACGGCGCACGAGACGGTGACAGGCAGGGTGTTCCTGTCCACGTCGTGGGACGCCACAGAGCTCGAACTCATGGCTCTGCAGGTGGGTCAGCTGCGCGTGCATCCATGCATGTATGCATGTGTTGTTTTACTAGCCATGATGCAGTGCCACACCACCCGAACTCACACCGTTGCCTCTGCATCCGTCTGCCCCTGCAGCGGAGTGCACGCCTCCGTCCATCATTCATTCCCTGCCTCTCCTTCTGCCCCTTGCATTCGCCTGTGCCCATTGGCCTGTGCAGCTGCGCGCGAAAGAAGCCGAGCTGGATGCGTTGGAGGAGCGGCTGGCGCAGGAGAGGGAGGCGAGGCCGCGCGAAGCAGTCATGGCAGCAGAGGCCCTCGCCAACCCGCTCGCGCTGCTTCCCCGCACGCCCTCCTCAGCCCTGCGCACGCCCACAGGGGGCCCATGCTGCGCCGCATGTTCACTCTCAAGGGCCCTGGGGGGATGGGTGCGGCTGCCTCGTCCGTGCCGCCTGCTGCGGTGCAGCAGCATGCCGCTAAGGGCCAGCTCAAGGTGAGGGGGTGGAGGGGGTGAAGAGGCCATGCTGCGCCGCATGTTCACCCTGCGGGGCCCTGGTGGGATGGGTGCGGCCGCCTCATCCGTGTCGCCTGCTGCGGTGCAGCAGCATGCGACAGGTGAGAGGGGGGTATAGGGTTGCGAGAGGAGAGGAGATGAGGGAACAGAAGCATACGACTCTGATTGTTTCTGTTACAATACAAACAGTACATGCCAGACCCACCTCTCTTTTCTCTTTTCCGGCCGGGGGAGAGTGCCAGAAGGGTGGCTTCACTCCAACGCCATCTCTCACCTCTGCCTGCACTCCCCCTCTACTCACCGCTCTACTCACCTCTCTCTACTCACCTCTCTCTACTCACCTCTCTCTACTCACCTCTCTCTACTCACCGCTCTCTACTCACCGCTCTCTACTCACCGCTCTCTACTCTCTCACCAGGTGAAGGTGGTGGAGGCGAGGCACCTGGCAGTGCCGGCGGAGTGGCTGCGCTCGGTGCACCGCATGCATGCCTTTGCTGCGCTCTCCGTGGTGTCCCCCTCGGGCACCAGCACGCTCCCTGTGAAGACGCGCGTCATCAAGGGTAGCTTCTTCCCCAAGTGGAACGAAACCTTCACCATCAACGATGCTGCTCTCACCTCCTCGCTGCGCGTGCAGGTATGGTTGGAACTTGGAGTCATTGCATGATTGATCGGTATGGCAGGTATGGTCGGAGGAGTCATTGCATGATTGATTCTGGTGCAGGGTATTGGCCGGGTCGTGTTACCGGTGCAGTGCAGGTACAGGCAGGGTCAGAGAATGTTTGAGCACCGAATGCATGCCATTGCTTGCGCCGCTCTCTGTGGTGTCCTCGCGCGAATCACCCTTGTTTGTGCATCCCCTGCAGTGCAGGTGTTTGACAAGCCAAAGCTGGGCAGCCCCAACCTCCTGGGCGACTTTTGAGACGTCTCAAAAGTCCTCTCACGTATATCACCAACTTTCGTCCCACCCTCCTGCCCATGCCCCGTGCATCCCCTGCAGGTGTTTGACAAGCCAAAGCTGGGCAGCCCCAACCTCCTGGGCGAAGCTACAGTGGACGTTGCCACCTTCAAGGTGCGTTTAGCAGCCACCTTCAAGGTGCGTTTAGCAGCCACCTTCAAGGTGCGTTTAGCAGCCACCTTCAAGATGCCCCCGGCAGCCAGCTACACTCAGGTTCAAGCCATGGCCATTTCTTGTGCCGCGTGTTGTACCATGTGGTGTTTTGGTGCTCATTTTGGGCAGCGGCTAATCTCGCCTTGTGTGTTTGGCTGCTGTTCTCCGCCTGCTGTTTCCCAGGATGGGCTGCCACAGTACTTGCTGCTGACTCTCAAGCGAAGTGCTGCAAGAGAAGGGGTGCGTAACTGCCTGCTCTGCTCCATCCTCCTCTCCTTTCGCCCATGACCCCTGTCAATCCATTCCCCATTCATCCCCCTCCCGCCCTCAACTTCACTCACTCTTGTGTCTTCTCTTTCCCTCCTCAATCTCTGGCCGTCTTTACTAATGCCTGCACCTTATGCGGACTGCATGCCACTCTTTCTTTCCTTCAACTGCAGGAGCAGGAGGCGGTGGGCGGCAGCATTCGTCTTCGAGTGCACTGGATGGTGGATCACGGGAAGAAGGCAGAGGAGAAGACCGGAGTCAACTTTATGGTAAGACAGAACGCTTTCACTTGAAGATCCAAGTGACACGCTCTTCGAAGATCCACCCTCGTTCTTTTTGCCGTTTCTTCCCTTCCCTCCCACAACGCACCACTAGGTCCCCCACATGTTGCCGTCCTCTCTTCGTCCCTGTTCTCAAATCATTCCCCTCTCAGTCACCAATTATTCCAATTCTTTCCTCACCTTGAAACCCCCTCTCGCCATATTTGCATCTCATTCTCCTCCAATCTCCTCTTCACCGGCCTCCTCCTGGTGAACCTCCATGGGCCATCCATCCATGCCCATTGTCCCTTACTTCATCTTTCCTCGCCTTTTCCCTTCTGCCAACCTGTGCGACGCACCGTTCGAATCACGATCTTCCTGTTTCCGCTCGTTGTCCTCCCTCGTTCCCTTCTCCCTTCCCCCTCCCCCCTGCTCGGCCTCTTCCCCCTTCCTCCCACCTGTCAACCTCCCCCAGGTGAACCTGCACGGGATGACCGTGTCAATAGTGGACCGCCTGCCCCGAGAGATCATGCTGGTGCTGCTGGAAGAGATCTGCTGCTCCTGGGAGGAGTCGGTGAGCCACATGCGGAATGGGGGAGAAGGGGGGGGGGGTGAGGGGGCGAGGGAGAGAGTTGGCTAGACATGTGAGAGGTGCTTGGGTTTGAGGGTGGGTACGTTAGAGAGATCATGCTCGTGGTGCTGGAAGATATCTGCTGCTCCTGGGAGGAGTCAGTGAGCCGCACAGGCACAAGGGGAAAGCGGAGTGTAGAGAGGGGGAAACGGGAGGGGCTGGCGAGGCATGTGAGAGGTGGCGAGCAAGCAGCAGTTGGACAACCAGCTGCTCATACCCACCCACCACCCCTCGCCACACTCCCTCCCCAACTCCCACCCCTCTCCCCTCTCCCTCCCCCTTCCCTTCTCCCATCCCTGCCTGGCGCACGATGTATGGTATGGGGAGCAGGTGAAGGAGGTGGCAGGCAAGGTGGAGGTGGGAAAACTGCAGGTGGACAACGAGCTGCTCACACCCACCCATCAACCCTTGCCACACTCCCTCCCCAATCCCCACCCCTCTTCCCCCACCCCCCCTCCCCCTCCCCCTGCCTGGCGCACGATGTATGGGGAGCAGGTGAAGGAGGTGGCAGGCAAGGTGGAGGTGGGAAAACTGCAGGTGGACAATCAACTGCTCACGGCTCGCAACCCCGTTGTGCTCTCGCGCACCCAGGTCAGAGCCTCAGCTCAGATTTCCCTGTGCTTTCTTGCACCATGCTTGAGTTTCACCTCCCCCCATCCCCCTGTTGCGATTGTAAGAAATCTGTCGACTCTCTCACACTCGCGGCATACTGACTTTCACTTCAACCCTACAGTAATTCTTCTCTTTGCATTGCCCCGAGTTCTCTCGCTCCCAGGCCTTCCCAGCAGAGGCCCTGTTCATGGAGCAGGGCAAGGAGCTGGCGAACCAGGCAGCGCTGGCCGGCATGCTGAACACAGACCCCTCAGCCAGCAAGGAGAAGGAGAAGGCATTCATATCAGTGGAGTTCACGCGGCTGCTGCAGCACCCCTCCATCGTCTACTACCGCCGCTTCCTCTTCCAACTTCAAGAGTTCGACCTGGTGTTGGAGGAGGATTTCGTGGATACGGTGGTGGCATACCTGCAACAGTTGCCTATGGATGACCTGTGGCAGGAGAAGGATAAGCGGGGCGGGGAGGAGGAGGAGGAGAAGAAAGACGACGAGGATATGATGGAGGACATGGCCGGTGCTCCCATCGCCAGGACTTACCTGGTCAGTCTGGAACTCATGTTGGAACGTTTTTGCCTAAATGTTGTAGGGTTTCGCGTCCATACACCCTGCTTCAACCTCTCTTCCTTCACCTGTTTCCCATCAAAGCTCCCTTAGTGAAAGCACATTTCCCGCTCCCCTTTCCCTCTTCCTCTTCCCTCTCCGTGCCCGCTCCTCTTCCCTCCACCCCTCTCTCCAGACCCGCGACGCAACCATGATTTCCCCGTCGTCCCGCCGGCACTTAGTTAAGTCGGAGCAGCTGGAGCCGTTGGTGAACCGCAGCAGCTGGGTGGCGGGCAACCAGGGCCTGCGGTGGTACTTTGAGCGCTTCCAGGTGCAGCCGATGCGCATCAACGTCACGCTTGTCATGAACCCCATCAAGAGCGACGCGCCGCCGCCCTCTGGGAGCAGCTCCGAGTGGCACCTCCGCACCACCGCCTCCTCTGCTGGCTTCCCGCTCATTCCGCTCACCCGAGCCCCGCTCAGGCTCAACAGGTGTGTAACACACATTGCATTCCCCAGGGAGCAGAGCGGCTCCATCCAGGTGGCACTTCAGCTGGACCACGGCGGCCTCGGCTGGACGTCCCTTGATTTTGCTCTCCTGAGCTTTGTTGGGACTCAACAGGTGGGAGAATGGTCTTAGCACGTCAAGAAACGTTCTTCCCTGACCTCATTATCTTCCTCTCCGTCCTTCCTCCTGCCCTCCTTTGCTGTATTCATGTGTGGCCTTTTGCTGTTTCCCAATTTTCTCTCAATCCCCTGTCTGCCCTCCTTACTTGTTCCATCATTACTGCTGGTCTCCGCATCTCTTGCACCCCCTTCAAATCCACTTCTGTCTGCCTCTTCATCCCCCTCTCCCGTGAACCCCTCTCTCGTGTTACCCTTTCTCTCCCATTAACCTTTCTCACTGCACGTTTGCTAGTCTGGTACTGGACAACGTGTTTCAAAACCAGACAACACTGCCTACGTACATGCTGCCTTCTCTGAATTCCCTCCCTCCTTGAAACCCGCCCCTCCCCTCCCCCCTCTTTCCTCTCCCTTCATGCGCGCCAGTCTGGTGCTGGACAACGCGTTTCAGAATCAGAGCACGCTGCAGACGTACGTGCTGCGCCACTACGGCGTGCAGCTGCTGCAGGGCCTCCACAAGATCCTCGGCTCTGTCGAGCTGCTCGGCGCCCCGGTATGCCCCCCCTGCTTTTCATTCATGCCCAATGGAGTGGAGTGGAGAGGCCTGATGGAGGCCGACAAGGTTGCTTGCGCGCTCGAGGCTGCGAGACAAGGAGCCTCAGCGTTCCTCGGAGGCACTGCAGACAAGCCTGTCGACGAGAATGAGTCATTGCGGCATGCAGGAGACGAGGAGCCAGTTGCATAGCACGCCATGGCGGCATGGCGTCCCAACGCCAGGCTGAAAAGGCGACAAGATTCGTGAGAGATCGCGAGGAAAATGAAGCTTTTTCTTCAGTCTCGCAATCTCTTGCAACTCATGTCGCCTTTTTAGCTTGGCGTTGGGTCGTCGTGCCGTCGTGGCGAGCCATGCAACTGGCTTTTCGTCACCTGCCGGCCCAAATGACTCCTTCTCATCGATTGGCTTGTCTGCTGTGCCTCTGAGATACACCGAGGCTCCTCGTCCCGCAGCCTTGAGCGCGCAAGCAACATTGTCAGCATCGATCAGGTCTCTCCACTGCTTTTCAACTCCTCCATCCCCTCTGCCTTCCTTTATCCGAACGTCATCAGAACTATGTTTTCGAAACTTCTGTCCCTCCATACACCACCCCTGTGCCCCAAATGCGACCTTCCCCAGCTATCTCTGGTGGACAATCTCGCTACAGGAGTTATGGACTTTTTTGTTGAGCCCGCCTCTGCCACCACGTGAGTGACTGCCTTCCCCCCCCCCCCCCCCCCTTGAACCTTTCAAATCTTGTCTCTTCTCGCTCCCATTCTCGTCACATGTTTCCCTCTGGTAATGGTTCTCCCATGCCTTTCTGAACAGAGACCCTCTGCGCTCCTCTCCTCGCAGCCGCTCTCACTCCTTGAGGGCTTCACCAACAGGGTGGTGATAGGCCCAGCGAGCGTCGTCAAGTCATGAAGTTTCAAAACCTTCTCCCTTTGCCCCTGATCTTATCCTGCTCCCCCTGTCCTCCTCTCCCTGTCTTACCCTCCGTAACACCTCTCCCTCTCCCCATCTGCACGATCCCCCTCCGCCCCTCCTGGCAGGCCGGAGGAGTTCCTGAGCGGGGCGGTGAAGGGCACGGTGAGTCTGATGAAGCACTCGTCGTACGGTGTGCTGCACTCCATCAGCTCCCTTGCTGGCGGCATCGGCACTGGCTTCGCCAAGCTCACCTTCGACGACTCCTACATCCAGAGGTAATTTTTTTCAGTCGCCTTAAAAAATAACTTCTAAGACGCCTTCATTCAAACAAGGGTGGGCTATTGGAAAAAAATTGGCGGATGTGATTTCTTTCAGAGATATTGGTGCATGGGCGTGCACCATTACCACGCATTTGAAACCTCTTCTCTCCTCCAGCACTCCACAATTATCCTTCCCGGTCCGTGTATCATTTCTCTTCTACCAACCCCAAGCCCTCCACCCAATCCCCTTCCCCTCTCGCCCACCGCCAACCCGTCCCCCAAACACCCCCTTCAGGTTCAGCCAGCGACCGGAGGGAACATCGCAGCAGGTGCTGCGAGGGGCGCAGGACCTGGGGCTGGGCTTTGTGGGTGCGGTCACAGGGCTGGTGCTGCAGCCTCTGGAGGGCGCACGCAGGGAGGGGGCCGTGGGCGCGGTCAAGGGCGTGGGCAAAGGGGTGGTTGGGCTGGTTACCAAGCCGCTGTCGGGGCTGCTGGGGTTTGCGTCGACGCTGACTGAGAGCGCCGGCACGGGATCCGGGCGATTGGGGGGGACGTGTCACGGCGGACTGTCCCGCGGATTCGGCTGCCGAGCACGTTTGGGCGGAATGATGCCATCGCGGTGAGTTGCGGCTGCGCTGCGGTCAGGTCAGTGAGGATGTTGGTTGGCATTCCTTCTCTCCTGTTTGTCCATCCTCTTTGGTGATCTGCTCCCCTCCACTCCCCCCTTTCTTCCAACTTTCTCATAGCTTGACCTAAAAACCCTTGGGAACAAAAGCTAGTATTGGCCAGCCTTGACTCTAGGCACAATTGCAGCAAGCATCACTTGCACCACCTTCCACCCTCCTGTATCGCAGAGGAGCAGCGAGCACCTCCTGACTCCTTTCCACTCCCCCAAACCCCCTGCTACCCCTCCACCCCCCCCCTTCAGTTGGAGCCAGAGGACAGTGTGGAGCTGAAGCTGGTGCTGGCCAACCTGGACTTTGGGCGGTACCGCAGTTAGCACCTGTTGACCCCTTTCCACTCCCCCGAACTCACTACATCCCTCCAACTCTTCCCCCTGCAGTTGGAGCCAGAGGACAGTGTGGAGCTGAAGCTTGTGTTGGCCATCCTGGACTTTGGCCGGTACCGTGACGAGCACCTCTTGGACCATCTGCAGACGTCGGGGCGCAAGGCCCTGCTCTTCACTGTTGTGCGCCTCATCTTCTATGACTGCCAGCGCAACGTCTTCTACTGGCAGATTCCCCTCAAAGGTAGGTTTACCAGATGCTATGCTAGTGATTGTTTTCATAGCGTTGAGGGGCCTTAGAATGCTCAAGGCAGTGCTCTTCTCCGTTGTCACTTGCTCTTCTACGACTGCCAGCGCAACGTCTTCTGGCAGATCTCCCCCAGGGGTAGGTTCAAGGGTGAGTTTTTCTCACACGATGCTTGAGTTTTGTTCGTGTTTGCTTGTTTTGTTTCTTTTCCCTTCAATTTCTTTCCTGACCTGCAATAAAACCATCCATCATCAAATTTCTCCTCACCTCTCCTTTTTTTCTTCGCCTCCCCCCCCCTTGTCCACTCTGGCTGCAGACATAACCTCCGTGATGGGGATGGAGGGGCGGCTGGAGAGCATAATTCTGTACGAGGCAGACGTGGTGATCGCACGCAAGAAGCTCCCTCTGCGCGTGCCCGCACGCAAGGTCATCAAGACCACAACCCGCGAGCTCCACATGGCGCTTTTAGTTAAGCTCAACCGGCACTTAGCCCGCATTCGCGCCACACTCCAGTCCTCCTCGTCTCCATCGACCCCCCGCCACGCGTCCCGTGAGCCAGTTGCTGCCGGCGCTGCAGCTGATGGGTCAGTATCCTCCTCTCGCCCCCCATCTGCTGGTTCCACTCCTGCTCTCTCTCCTTCCCCTTCGCTCCCGTCCCCGCTCCGCCTTGCTCAATCCCCTGGAAACGTGTCTGAGCTGAGTGCTGGCAGCGGCAAGGCAGCAGGGAGGCCTGGAAAAGCAACTGGTGCTGGCATTGATGGGCCGAGCAGTGGTGGTGGTGGGGGCTCCAGTGGTAGCACTGGGAGAGCCCATAACAGGAAGCAGTCATCTCTGTCTAAGGCGTTGTCCTTGCAGAGGGAGGAGCAGGAGGAGGATGAAAAGGCAGAGGAGGAGAAAGTGGCTTCTGAGGCGGCTCATGTGGTGAGTGTGTCGGGTGGAGCCGCCGCTGCAACGGCAGCGACACGTTGGAAAAAGCAAGCCAATACGAGAGATGGTGCAGGGAGGGCAGCTGACAAGGGCAAGGCTCCTGCAGAACTGACACACAGCCGCTCGGCTCCGGCCAGAGCTAGGAAAAGCAGCTTTCGCAGGGGCAAAGCAGCAGGAGGAGGAGGATGTTACGATTTGGGCAAGCATGCTGTAATACATGAAGATGTGGATATGGATGCAGCACATTTGGACCAGGACAACAGTGACGAGGATGACTATAGCGAGGATGCAAATGGCGTGGCGGCAAGGGTGACTCAGTTGGATAGGGAGGAGCGGCAAGAGGTGCGGCGTAATCTGGATGCGATACTGACGACTTGCCAAGTGGCGAGTGCAAGTGCTGGTGGTCGATCGGACCCTGCTTCAGCTCTGGTTTCTGTGAAATTTCTTGCACTTGCGGCGTATTCGCGTGAACAGTCGCATAGGGCCCACCAGGCCACGCTAGGAGTGACAGCATCGCAAGGTGTGGGGAGGGGTGATGATTCGCAGTGGGAAGAAGACGTGTCGGCATTGCTGCGCACAATGGTGGCGTTGACTGAGGGCGGTGAGACTGGCTCGTCAAGAGACCAGGCACAGATCTTGGGAACGCTAGAGGCAATCTGCCACCAAGCCATTGGCCGGGTCTCCGGCCATTGAGTATTAATATTATTTTGCGTGATTTGATGACGTCGTGCAAAGTCCTCTAGGATATAGGCTGCAGCACTAAGCGTAGGTAGGTAGGATGCGGTAGGCCTGTATATAGTGTCAAATGTTGTAGCCTATAGTGAGGTTTGTCTTAGGGGGTACAAAACTTAGGGTTAGCTATATGTACCCCAACCAACATCAATGCATCATCCATTCCTCATTCTGACATGGTATCAGTTAGGTTAGGATCCTGTGGGATCCCGTTCCTCCGTTCTCCGTTCGTATCTCCCGAGCCTGATCCTACCTCTCGTTCGTACCGGTTCCGTTGTTACCGCGCCTAGTGCCGAGCCTAGCGCCCTTCCCCCCGTCGCCTAGCGCCCTTTCCCCCCCGTCACGTCGCGCCCTTTTCCCCCGTTGCGTCGCGCCCGTTCCCCCCCGTCGAGTCGCGCCCTTTCCCCCCGTCGCGTCGCGCTCTTTCCCCCCGTCGCGTCGCGCCCTTTCCCACCGTCGCGTCGCGCCCTTTCCCCCCGTCACGTCGCCCTGCCCCGTCCCGTCGCCCTGCCCCGTCCCGTCCCGTCGCCCCGTCCCGTCCCGTCGCCCCTGCCCCGTCCCGTCCCCGTCCCGTCCCGTCGCCCCTGCCCCGTCCCGTCCCCGTCCCGTCCCGTCCCGCGGCCCTGCCCCGTCCCGTCCCGTCGCCCCGTCCCGTCCCGTCGCCCCTGCCCCGTCCCGTCGCCCCGTCCCGTCTCCCTACCCCGTCGCGTCGCCCTCCCCCGTCGCGTCGCCCTGCCCCGTCGCATCGTGCCCGCCCTTTCCCCCGTCCCGTCGACCCTACGCCCTGGCCCGTCGCTCTAGCCCGCTCTTCCGCTGCGACTAAGTCCCACCTGAACCCTAATTTGCCTCTTACCTCCTGCTGTTACTCGCCTGCTCGTTCGCGTTAGTTTTCGCTATGGCGACTCCGCGAGTTCTTCGTTTCGACGCTGACGGCAGACCTCTTGACTTTTCCGTCTGGCTCCTTCGCGCTCGCCGTCTGTTAGAGAGTCAAGTCCAGGGGGGCGAGACCCTCTGGTCGCACGCTACTGGTGACCTCCCCGAGCCCCCCGAGCCTGCCGCTTTAGGTCCTGCCCCTGACGATGCTGCTACGGCTCGCTTTGCCCGTCAGCGCGCTGACAGGACGGCTTGGACGTCGCGTGACGCTGCGGCCTGCATCGCACTCAGCAGCCTCCTCCCTGAGTCAGAGGAGGTCCACTTCACTCAGGTTCGCACCGCTGCTGCGTACCTCACTGCGATTAAGGCCCGCTACTCTACTCCCGCTACTGTCTCTCTTGGCCGTCTTTTCCTCCCGTTCCTGTTTCCTGATCTCGCCTCGTTTGAGCGCTCTGCTGACTTGATCGCTCACCTCCGCTCGCTCGACGCTAGTTACCGCGCTGCTTGCACTGAGGCACAGCTTGCACTGCTTCCTCCCCCCATGGCGATTACTATCTATTTCATCGCCACTAGCCTCCCTGACCGCCTTGCCTCCGTACGTGACGCGCTCCTGCTGAAGCACCCTAGTGAGCTGACAGTTGAGGTCCTTGAGTCTGCGCTCAAGGACGTCGAGAGCAACCTTCGCTCGGTAGCTGCCGCCTCTGGTGCTGTGCCCCCCCCACTCTTCCACGGGTGCACAGTCCCGCAGTTACCCACCTTCACTGCCTCTCTTGCCACTGCCGCTACTGACGCGACTGCAGCTGCTGTTACGACTGCGTCGCGGTCCCGCGGCAAGGGGGGCAAGAAAGGTGGTTCTGGTGGAGGTGGAGGCGGAGGTAGCGGAGGTAGTGGGGGTGCTGTTGCGACTGGCGGTGGTGGGAGTGCAGCGTCTGGAGAGACCTCTCGTGCAGCGGCTGGTGACTCCACTGCGCCTGCTGGTGGTGGCGACACCCGAGCTCGTCAGTCGTCTCCTGTACTGCCGGCCCCGCTAGGTGGAGCAGCGGCGTGGTACCAGGCTCAGCGTCAGCAGCGGCTTCAGCAGCAGCAGCAGCCCCTCTCCTCCCAGCAGCCTCAGCAGCAGCAGCGTCAGCAGCTGGCTCCGGGGTCGGGGCTGCGTCAGCCCCAGCGTGGTGCTGCTTACCCTCCCTGCACCTATCAGGTTCTGACAGGTCCTCGTCGGGGCCACCCTTGTGGCCGCTTTCACCCCCCTGGTCAGTGCTTTGCTCAGCTCACTGACACGGTCCGGTTGGCCTACGGGGTTGGCGGTCCTGCCCTTGACTGGCTTCCTCTGGTTCAGCGCTACGGCTCCGCTCTGTGGGGCATGTCTGCTGAGCAGTTAGTTGATCTGATTGGTGCTCCTCATGCTATGTATGCTGTTGTTGACTCTAGTGTTTCTGACTCTGCTTACTCTGGTGTTGTTAGCTTAGGTGCTAGCCTTGCTCAGTTGCCTGTTGCTAGTGTAGGTTCTTGTGTAGACTCTAGTCCAGCGGCTACCTCAGAGGACGGTTCGCTGTCGTTCACGCTGGACTCTGGAGCCTCTCACTGCTTCTTTCGTGACAGCACGACACTTACGCCTCTTCCTGCGCCTGTTTCTGTGGCGCTGGCTGATCCCACTTCGGGACCAGTCACCGCGCGTCACACTACCACCTTGCCGTGTCCGGCTGCTCCTTCTGGGTCTCTCACTGGGTTTCACGTCCCCTCGTTCTCCCGGAACTTGGTGGGCGTGCGACCCCTTGTGGGTCAGCGCGTGGGTGTGTGGTTTGAGCCTTCTGGAGAGACTGCGGTGTGTGTTGACGGGGACTCTTACCAGCCTCTCGCCACTTTTGCTGCTGAGCCGGGCTCCGGTCTCTACACTCTTCACACTGGCCCGCGCGCTCAGCAGCGACTGCAGCAGCAGCAGCAGCAGCCTCAGCAGCGGCAGCAGCAGCAGCCGCAGCCACAGCGGCCGCCGTCGCAGCAGCCACTCCTCCCAGTTCCTGTCCCTCCCCCTAGTCTCCTCCCTGCGTCTCACCAGGTGGTTCCGTCCCCTCAGGTTGTCGCGTCCAGTCCAGTCGCTGCGTCTTGCTCCTGTCGGTCGCTTGCCCACCCCACCGTTCTGTGGCACCACCGGATGGGACACCCTTCTCTTCCACGTCTGCGTGCTATGTCTAGTCAGCGTCTGGTCTTAGGTCTCCCGCGTGTCTTGCCGTCGCTGCCGCCGTCCCTTGCACCACCGTGCGGTCCTTGCGTCGAGGGTAGGCTGCGTGCCACCCCTCACTCCTCCTCCCTTCGTCCGGCCACCGAGCCTTTTGAGACGCTGCACTTGGACGTCTGGGGCCCCTCTCCTTGCCCTGGCCCTGAGCGTGAGCGTTTCTTTTTGGTGGTCGTTGACGACTACTCCCGCTATACCACAGTGTTCCCCCTGGCGAGGAAGTCTGAGGTGACTTCTACGCTGATCAGGTGGTTGCTTACCACCCAGGACACTCGTGGTCGTCGTGTCAGCTGTCTCCACTCCGACCGCGGGGGCGAGTTTCGCTCCGGCATTCTCGCTAGATTCTGTCGCGAACAGGGCATTCGTCAGTCCTGGACGCTTCCGGAGTCCCCACAGCAGAATGGGGTTGCTGAGCGTCGCATAGGCCTGGTCATGGAGATTGCCCGCACCACGCCCGTGCCCCCCATTTCCTGTGGCCATACGCAGTCAGGTACGCCGCGCACCAGCTGAACCTCTGGCCACGCGTCTCTCGGCCGGAGGCTTCACCGACCAGTCTTTGGACAGGGTCCCCTGGTGTCGCGTCGAGGTTTCGTGTCTGGGGGTGCTTGGCTCTTGTCCGCGACACCTCCGCGGACAAGCTCTCGCCTCGCGCCGTTCCTTGTGTCTTCCTTGGTTTCCCTGAGGACTCCTCTGACTTCACCTTTTACCACCCTCCCTCTCACCGGTTCTTTGACTCCCGTGACGTCCGTTTCGAGGAGTCCACCCCGTACTACGTCAGGTACCCCAGTCGAGGTCTCCTGGTTCCTCCTCCCCCCCTCTTCCTGACAGCCGCTCCCCCGCCTGCTCCCCCGGTACAGCCTCCCCCCCCTGGTCCAGCCCCGTCTGGTGTGTCTCAGGCTAGCCCTCCCCCTTCGGTAGCCCCCCCTGTACAGCCTCCCTCCCCACAGTCTTCCTCGCCGCCTCCTGCAGGTGCTCCCTCTCGGGAGGTTGGTCTTGCGACTGTCCCTGTACCGGTTTCTGGTTCTGGGGGTGCTGGAGTTGGAGCTGAGCCGCGGGTTGCAGAGGACTCTTGTCTTCCGGGGGCTGGTACTGGTCGTGCGGAGTCTGGGGGTGCTGGTGCGGAGTCTGGGGGTGCTGCGTCTGGGGGTGAGGGTGTCCCTTCGGTTTCTGGAGAGCCTGGGTCTGGAGCTGGTGTTGGTGCTGCCTCTGGGGGTGGTGTGCTTGGTGCTTCGGAGGTCGACTCTGGGGCTGCCGCTGCCCCGGACACTACTCCTTCCCCCCACCCCTACCCGACCAGGTTCCAGGCTCGTGTTCGCCGTGCTCGTGAGGAGCAGCTGGAGTTGGAGAGAGAGGAGAGAGAGTTGCAGCGGCTCGAGGAGCAGGAGCGACAGCAGCAGGAGCAGCAGCAGGAGCAGCAGCAGAGGCAGCAGCCGCTGGAGCAGCAGCAGCCACAGCAGCCGCGCAGCAGCAGCAGCAGCAGCAGCAGCAGCAGCAGCTGCTGCCGTCTCCTCCTCCTGTCTCGGGTCTTCGGACCCTTGGTCTCCCGTCTCCCTCTCCTTCCTCCTCCCCCTCTCCTCCCGTCTCTGGTCCTCCGCTTCCTCCTCCTGACCCCTCTCCCGCTGTTTTCCCTCGTTCTCAGTCTTCGTTGTCTCCTCCTCCTTCTCAGACTTGGGCCTCTCGTCGCTCCCCTCGTGCTCGTCCCTCGTCTCCTGTTCCCTTCACTGACCTTCGTACAGCCTTCCTTTGTTCTCGTCCACCTCGTCCGTCTCCGTCTGTGCTTCCGTCTCCTCCTGAGTCGGCCCTCACTGTGTCGCTTCCTTCTCCTGTCACTGACTACTACCGCACGTACCGTCCTGTTCTCTCTCGTGTTCTCGCCTCTCTTGTTACCCACCCTCGTGCCTCTGTGTCCTCTGTGTCCGCTCTTACTGCCGCAGTCACTGAGTTTGCCTCTACCCGCCGCCTTGACTTCGCCACCGCTCTTGTGGCAGCTCCTCCTTCCAGTCCTCTGGCCGTCGGGGGTGTGTCTGCCCTTGGCTGTGACGCCCTAGAGGACAGGCAGTTTGAGCTAGAGTTCCTGGCGGCCGCTTCCCCTCATCTCTGTGCCATGCTCCTCGCCCCTGAGGGTGACCCCGACGCCCTTGACATTCCGACTCCTCGCACTTACGCTGAGGCAGTGTCAGGGCCTTGGGCCTCTCAGTGGAGAGCTGCCATGGACGCAGAGATGGCCTCCTACAGATCCACAGGCACCTACGTCGATGAGGTTCCCCCTCCGGGGGCGAACGTAGTCGACGGCATGTGGATCTACAGGGTGAAGCGGCCACCGGGATCTCCTCCGGTCTTCAAGGCGCGCTACGTGGCTAGAGGTTTCAGTCAGCGCGAGGGAGTTGACTTCTTTCAGACCTTCGCGCCCACCCCGAAGATGACCACTCTTCGGGTGTTACTACACGTAGCAGCACAGAGAGACTACGAGTTACACTCTCTCGACTTCTCTACTGCTTTCCTTCAGGGCAGTCTTCACGAGGAGGTCTGGTTACGTCGTCCCTCTGCCTTCACTGGCTCTTTCCCTCCTGGGACCCAGTGGAGGCTGAGGCGACCGGTTTACGGTCTTCGTCAGGCTCCTCGTGAGTGGCACGACACCCTGCGTTCTACCCTGTCTGACCTTGGGTTCCAGCCGTCTTCTGCTGACCCGTCGCTGTTCGTTCGTCGTGGCCCCACACCTTTCTTTGTTCTGGTCTACGTTGACGACCTTGTTTTCGCCACCCCTGACAGGGTTGCTTTGGCACACGTGAAGTCCGAACTGCAGAAGAGACACACCTGCACTGATCTTGGTGAGCTGCGCCACTACCTTGGCCTGCAGATCACCAGGGACAGAGCTGCTCGCACCATTACACTTTCACAGTCGCACATGGTGCAGCAGGTCCTTCAGCGGTTCGGGCTTCAGCACTCCACAGTACAGCGCACACCTCTTGCTGTTGACCACAGACTCACTGGACCCTTTCCTGACGAGCCGTTCGAGCCTAGTGGTCCCTACGCAGAGCTTGTGGGTTGCCTCATGTACCTGATGACTTGTACTCGCCCGGACCTCGCCTTCCCTCTCAGCGTTCTTGCGCGCTTTGTTGCACCAGGGAGACACCGTCCTGTTCACTGGACAGCAGCTGTGAGGGTGGCGAAGTACCTAGCGACGACGTCAGGCGTGGGGCTAGTTCTTGGAGGGCAGCAGTCTGTCGTACTTACTGGTCACTGTGACTCCTCTTACGCTGACGACGCTGAGACTCACAGGTCTACTCAGGGGTACTGTTTCAGCCTGGGTTCTGGAGCTGTTTCCTGGCGGTCCACGCGCTCCTCTTCGGTCTCGACCTCTACAGCTGAGGCTGAGATCTACGCTGGTGCCATGGCGGCACAGGAGCTGCGTTGGTTGACCTTCTTGCTCACCGACCTTGGTGAGCGGCCGAGCTCTGCACCGACCTTGTTCACTGACAACAAGGCGTCTATTCTCCTTTGTCGAGAGCCACGACTGGAGAGCAGAGTGAAGCACATTCACGTCAGGTACTTTCTTCTGCGAGAGTTGCAGAGGCGTGGACAGGCTCGCTTTGAGTTTGTGGAGTCCGAGGCCAACACTGCAGACATCTTCACCAAGGCGCTTCCGCCTTGTGACCACCAGAGGTGCTGTGTGCAGTTAGGCCTTGTTGACACTGGTTCTCGTGTTGCTTAGGCTTGAGTGTACTGTTTACTTTGCTTTCTATATACCTCTGTTACTTCTTGGACTGGCCTTGTGGCCACTGTTGTTTGTGCTCAGACTGTGTGGTGACGTTGTGATCCACCCTGAGCTTCGTTTCTTGGACTGGTCTTGTGACCGTACTCGTTTGGTTCTGCTAGACACCCCTCACTTAGGCTATGGGGGTGTGTCAAATGTTGTAGCCTATAGTGAGGTTTGTCTTAGGGGGTACAAAACTTAGGGTTAGCTATATGTACCCCAACCAACATCAATGCATCATCCATTCCTCATTCTGACATAGGTATATGTTTTTTGTTATTAGGAAATAAGTGTAGATGTGCTCAGTTTCGAATAAAGCACTCTGACACGTCAGCCTCGATGCGATCCAGCCCAGATTTTGTCACGCGACTCCTCCGCCTGCACAGTTGTTTTTCCCGCCTTCGCCTCGAAACCGCAACACACCGACTCCTCTCCGCCAGCCCCTCAAACAACACAACACACCTTCATCTGTGAAGGGAAAGGCATTCTTGCTCCCACTGCTCAAGTAGAATCAAGGCCAGCGACCAAGGTGGTCTGTGTAGTTTCTTCTTATCCAGACAATCCATGGTCGTGCAGTGGAATTAAACATCCTTTGAGCTTACTACGTCGCATCCCATAATTTACGCCGATAAACGAGCCAGAGTGTCACTACTCTCACCCCAGGGGATCGTCGCTTTATGCTCCTGTGAATTGTTCAGCCATTGCTGTTCTCACAAGAGTCTAATAAGCTATCGTTTCCTCGTTAGCAACCGTAGCCGCTGTTCCCTACGGTGCCATGACCGCGTGTGCCTGCCTCTCGCGTGTCGCGATCCGTGGAGCGACGACGCTTTTTTCCGTCGCCTGTTGCACGCGCCGACAGCAACAACAATCGCTCTCGCTTCGAAAACACAAGCGTGCGTTACTAAGCGTCGCGTGCGAAAAACGATGTCGATTTCAACATGCGAATGTCGGGGTGGTGAGGTCGTCGAGACGGCGGTGTTGCGGTGCAGTGCGGTGCTCCGCCGCGTCAGCAGATGATCCAAGGGCCTCGATTCCGTCCGTCGCGACCGTATCTGGCGAGAATGGATCGCTCAAGGTTAGCAACCAGTGTCCTGCCTTCCTGACTTCCTGCCTTCCTTTATCTCCCTTACGTCAGCTCTCGTCCCCCCCCTTTGCGTTCATGCGCCTCACCCTAACAGACACCACAGCTTTCCCCGACCGTCCCCATCACCCTTGTCTCCTCACCGTTCTTACCACCCCGCCGTCCAACACACGCAGAGCACGAGTCAGGCTGGCGGGCAGAGGGCAGCGCAGGAGGGGAGTGATGACGACGTGCTGATAGAGCTCAAGGACGTGTACAAGTCGTTCGGCAGCAAACACATCCTCAGAGGCGCGTCGCTCAAGGTGTGGATTTACCGCCTGGCCGGCTCTCTCTACGCATCCAGGCGTGCCTTTGCCTGTTTCTGCGTGCATCTATGTGTCCTTGCATGCAGCCATTCCATTCCTTGCTCCACCACACCAACCTTGCATTTCTAACCGTCCCTTCCTTCTCCCTCCTTCCCTTTGCTCCCACCCACCGCCCTGAATGCACAATTGCATGGTGCAGATCCGGAGGGGCGAGGCGGTGGGGGTGATAGGCCCGTCTGGCACGGGCAAGTCAACCATTCTCAAGATCATGGCGGGGCTGTTGGCGCCTGGTAGGGCAAAAATTTATGTTCCTTATCCTCGTGTACATCTCATCCCATGCAGTTCATCACATATGAACTCCTCGTTGGTCTGGTAAGCACGTAAGCTAAGGGATGTGAAACCCAGCATGCACACGTGCTTTCTGTGCTGCTTCGCCTGTCCACTTGCCTCCCGGATATTTTTGAGAATTCTAAAAAGTACCCTGCAGCACCAAGGGATGTGAAACTCAGCATGCACATGCGCTTTCCGTGCTGCTTCGCCTATCCACTTGCCTCCCGACGACCCTGTTTCCTGTCTGTCTCTCCGTGGCAGGGTGAGGTTTGGATATGCGGCAAGAAGCGAGAGGGGCTGATTAGTGATCAGGAGAACGTGGGCTTGCGAATTGGCCTGGTAAGGTGTCCTAATGACTTGCTTTATTTTTGAGAAGCCTGGTTTTGCTTGTGGAATGTGGGCCGAGGGATGTGAAACCTTTTTGCATGCTTCCTTTTTTTAGAGAGGGGTCACTTATTGTACTGTAACTTGGTAGCCGTGCTTCCGTGTCTTTGGTATATGCATCGTCCTTGTTTTTCGAATACTTGCAGCTCTCTTTTATACATGTGTGTTTGAGTCGAATCAACACACCCGTTTGTGCCCCTATCCCTTCTCAACCTCCACCAGGTGTTTCAAAGCGCAGCTCTCTTTGACTCGTTGACCGTGCGTGAGAATGTGGGCTTCTTGCTGTGAGTCGCTTGCGTCTCCGGGCTACTCCATCCATACCCATACCATAAGAACCTCTCATCCGCGGCGTTCTGTAGCCAAAAGTTATATCCCTGATTTCATTCAGCTCTATTAGCATCTTTGGATCTGTTCCCCCCAGCTATCAAACCAGAGTTTTCCCTCGTCTCGTTTGTGTCACATCAGATACGAGCACTCGCGGCTGTCGGAGGAGGAGATTCGGCTCCGAGTGAAGGACAGCCTCAAGGCAGTGGGGCTCAAGGTGAGGAACATGTACCCATTTGTCCATCCATCGGTCCATCCGTCCGTCTGTCCATCCATTCATCCATCCATCCAACCCCCCACCCACCCACCCACCTTATCCTCCTACCCTGAATGCCCTCCGCCCCACAGAACGTGGAGGAGCGATTCCCCTCGGAGCTGTCAGGAGGCATGAAGAAGCGAGTGGCACTGGCACGGGCAATTGTATCAGACAGTGATGCACCGCAGCTAGAGGAGGAGGTGGTGATGTATGATGAGCCAACCGCGGGGCTAGATCCGATCGCGTCCACTGTGGTGGAAGATTTGATTCGCTCGCTGCACGTGGGGTCGTCGGTGCCGGTGCCTGTGACTGCGGAGATTGCAGCTGGGTTGGAGTCGGATTTTGAAACAGAGTCTGAGGATTCTGAGGATGAGGACGGAGGAGGGAGAGGGGTGGGTGGTGCTACGGGTGGGAGCAGCAGGGATGGTAGCGGCAGCGGCAGCGGTGGGGGGTCCAAGGCTCGCAGAATGGCGTCGGTGTCGTCGTACATTGTTGTGACACATCAGCACAGCACGATCCGGCGAGCTGTTGACAGGTCAGCATGGCAGGCTATCCCATCCCATGGCAATGCTGTACCTGTGTTGGGATGAGTACTGAATATGTAGGACACCTGGGACTTGAGTTGACTTGAGTTCTCCATACAGGCTGCTGTTCCTGTATGGGGGTTAGGTGTAGACATCTCAAACTTGATTCTCACATCTCAGTGCTCCTGCCTGTTTTGAGTGTTGCCATGCATGTTTTGTGCAGGCTGCTGTTTCTGTACGGAGGGGAGGTGGTGTGGGAGGGGCCTACAGAGGAGTTTGACACCACTGACAACCCGATAGTGAGACAGGTGAGTAGTAGATGCAACTGGTGATGCCTGTCAGAGGAAGTCCCTTTTAGCACATGTGCCTGTGCTGCTGCATGTGCGTGTGCTACTGCATGTGCATGTGATGGTGCACGTACGTGTGCTGCTACACTGGATGCTCTCATTGCTCGCATGACCAGTTACCTTTTCTCTACTATTATTGTGTGTGCTTGCAGTTTGCTGTCGGCAGTCTGGATGGGCCTATTCGCTACTAGTGTGTGCTGTCGTGTCGCTTACCAAGAGCCAAGAGAGAGCTAGCCAGGCAGTTACCACATAACTCTGAACTTTACATCGTAATTTCCATGTGTACACCATCCTTCCTATGGGCAGCCATATTGTATTGTGCACTGTTTTCTATCAGTTGCTGCTGCAATACTTCTCTTCCAACCTGAAGGAACACTAATGCATCATATTTTACATACAGGAGGGAGACCACACAGGGCTGACTACAAGATAGCAACTAAGGTACCGTACATTCAAAAAATTGCAGCTCACGGCACGGTTTCCTAAGTGCAACTCGCAAACTAAAGGCGACAAGGAAACGAGATTCCTCTATTTGTCCATGCCTTTACACACGATGTATTCCAAAAGGTCGAACCCTTGACTCCATGCATCCTCCACCACCCCCCGCCACCTGGCCCCCATCGCCTTCCCCAATGTTTTCAAAAATGCTGTTCTGAAAATCGGCGTATCGTCAGCAGCTACACCGTAATTTAGATGTCTACACCCTAGGGACATGAATTTCGGCGTGACTTTTTTCTCGACCACATCCGCGTCGTCCATTTGCATGATCGCTTCGCACATGAGCCCGAAGGCGTGCGTCGCGTGCTCCTGCAGCCGCTTGTTCAGCGGCGCGGGTTCCGTTGAGTTGCGAACGTACGAAAAGAGGTTCCGGCCGTCGGGGGAAATGTCGAAAACACTGGAGAGAGGAGGGGAGAAGGGGGGAGGGGGGAAACAGGACGGGCGGAATGCGGAAAATGGGAGAACAGGGTAAGGGAGAGGCAAGGGGGGATGCTGGTCGAGCGAAGTGCTGCGAAAAACAATCACGATTCGTTACAGATGGGTCTATGAGGCGGGGCATACATGAGGAAGAGAATGATGGCGTGTTGATCGGCGTTCGGCTGAATGAACTCGGCGAACGTTTCCCGCACGATTCGACCCTGCTCCGGTGTCAGCAACGGCGGCTTCTCGTCCGTGGAACTGGTACTTATCGGTGGTCCCGATATAGAGGGATCCGCTAACGACGCTCGCATCACGAAGTCCATTCTGAATGTCGGCCTCTCGGTTGGAGATACCCTTGTACGTGCAACGTGAGATTTCCGGAGGATCTACGAACCAGCTCGCGGAGACTTGTGTGGCTGCACTGTGACGAGGAACAAAAAGAGTAGGAAGAACGCGGCGAAGGGAGGAAGTGGAACGGGACGAGACGTTCGAGCGAACTGGGAACTAGGAAGAAGCGCGAAGGCCGAGCGGTAGAGATCGTTCAGGCTGGCTACTGTGGTTATCAACTCTAGTCACACCGAAAGTCCTCCCTTGCAAGCGAGTTATGTACGCTATGTTTCAGGTCGACTGCCAAAGCATGAGAAGAACCGCCGTCCATGGTCAACGCTCATGAACGATGCTATGACATACAGTAATCCGTCCATCACACCCAGACCGGGGCAGACGTGTTCCCTGGCCGCAACACATCACCACCACCATCCGATCCGACCCCACCACCAACCAAACCCAACTGCTCTGCTCGGCCCTTCAATTTCTCCGAATCGCTCGCGTGTGAATGTTTGCACGACTGGCGATTCGGCAAACAGCCAAGAGCACGAGTGTTGTTTGCCCCTGCGACGAGGTTTGTCGGGGCCTGGCGGACGTCAGCGGCCGCGCTGGCGTAACTGCAAGTGACGCTGATTGTATGCGGGGATCCCGTGGCGGGGAGGACCGCAACTCAGTTCGTGCTGTGCTGTGATGCCAGCGTTGCGAAGGGGAGGGGGGTGCGGCGGAGAAATGCACAGCACAGAAACCCAGCACGCGCAAAAATCAGCATCCACGATTGCCCCGCCCCCGCTTTGCTTGCCCTTTCGCTGCGAGAAGTGACCACGGCCCCTCAGCAAGCAAAAGGCCTCGCATTCCCATGACTCGTTTAAACATTATGCGTATATCGCTTCTTTGATGATGAGTGTTTCTCGAGTGTTTGTTCTAACCTTTAGCGAGACATAGTTTCCGAGGACACGGAACTGTTTCGCGAATGTGACGAGAACAACCCATGTTCTTAGAACAGAAGTCGCAAGCGTCGTATCTCAACGGCAGTTTCGAACGAGCAGCTGCGAGCGTGTTACTGACATCGCCCAAACGTAACCTTTTCTCGCTCTTGTTTTTGCTTTTGTGAACCAATAAGAATGCTTCGCGGGCTCTACTTGTTTCTGCCAGTCGACAGGCTTCAACTGCACCGCTTCTGTCAGGCTGTTTCTATAAAAAATGGCGGCCATACTCCACCATTGCATCCACTGTCTTGCTTGAGAAATCGGGTTCTACGACAATGCAGCGCGGCATCAATCAGAGTCTTATTTCTGTATTCAGATTCCTTTGTCGCGGCCATTGGATATCAAGGCATGGATTCCTGTGTTAAACATCCAAGCCGTTTCAGTTTCGCAATCAGATACTTCCTACGCTAGGCAAGTCACGAATGATCAACCCATCAACCAACCCAATCGACACCTACATCAATTTACGGATCGGTAGTTTCCTTAATTGTTCGTACTAGGTAGGTCGTTGAAAAAAGGACATCGAGGGGTTCGCTTCGATGTCGTCGTCAGGTCACAGAAATGGCGATCTGCACATCGGCACCAGCAGAGACAACACACATATCCTGTCAAGCGGAGCCCAATTCTCTCCCTCCTACTCGCAAGCAACCGGCAGAATGGGTAGCGGATTCACTCTAGCAGCGAGCCACAAGAAGCAGAGCGAAGCGATAAAGCAGAAGCAGAAGCAGAGGCCTAAGCAACGCCCGTCCTTCTCTCGCCGACCGCCGCTCATGCTTCCCAGAACATGGAGATTGCTGCGGTTTCTCTTTGTCGCCGTCGTCATTGCGGTAGCTCTCTCCTCATTCTTAATGTCCGGGATCGCTCCGTTTCTAGGAAACCCTAGCGCGATGTGGGCGTTTCTGACGACTCGCCGAGTGCGTAGAATAGCGTTCGGGTCTGGGACGACTCCCGAGAACACGTCACAGCCTGTGTGGACGCGAGGCGTCATTCCCTCCTCGCCTGACGTGTGGATATGGTGAGCCACGTCACGCCCTTGGGATTGCTTCTTCACGTAACCCTAATCTTTGTCAGTGCGTAATTCGCAGAGGGACGGTGACGTCGTTTGCTCGGAAACCCTAAATTTCAAAATCTTGTGGCTTTCTGTCTTCCCGTCCTACGTGGCATCTGATCAGGCTTGGTGACATGGCGTATCTGGATGAGCCCGAGGTGAACTGTACACGGTGGCCGTTACATCCGCAATGTAACTGTACCAGCGACTGGTTTCAACAACGGGGCATATCATGTGTCAGAGGTTAGCACTTGAGGTGTTACTTCTCAAAATTCCCCAATTCTGAGTTGAAACAATGCCAAAATTTTGACAACTATATGCAGAAATTCTAACTTCTCTGGGAGTTCAAGCACCTCAACCTTGTCCACATTCTCACCTGAACCTGTCCTACCCTTGGTCCCACTCTCTTCTGACTCCCCTTTTCCCCTGACTCTCCAGGAAACAGCAAGTATGCCATCACTCGGATGCAGCAGCAGCTTCAGAACCCAGATTATATAAAAGTAATATTGCATACTTGCATTGTGTCACTTCCATTCCTTTTCGTTCTGACATGAGCACTCTGCTTTGATCAAGCTCTGTGCGCTGCTCGTGCCTGTTCGTGCTGCTTTGGTTCTCTGCTGTGTTCTGCTCTTGGCCTGACTGATGGTGTGCTGATCCCTCTGCGTGCTACCTGAGTAGCATCAAACCGAGCACCACATCAAAAGCATTCATGCTTTGTCGATGGTTTCTGTCTGTCTCTGGGGGGAGGGAGTGAGAATTGGATGTGCTGGGTGGATTGGATCTGAATGGATTCAATTGGATGGGGGTCATGGGTTGGTTGGATGGATGTGAGGGGGGTTGGAATGTCCGTGTTGCCAGTTTTTGCAGTTTATGTGTCCACGCTATAAGCCGAGCAACGTGACGCCGATCCCTGACGGCTCTGATCCGTCTGCGTGCCCGCGCAGCATCCTGGGCGTGTATGACGACCGGGACTTCGGCTGGTGCGTTGTCCCTTCACGCCCTTTCTCACTCACTCCCACTCCTCGCTCTCACGCCTCACTCGCACTCCTCACTCAAACGTCTCGCTCGTACTCCTCTCTCACGCTTCTCACTCACGCCCCACACTCACACTCCTCTCCCACATTCATCATGCACACTCCTCACTCGCACTCATCACCCACATGCCTCACTCAAGATTCTCACCTCTCACGCCCACCCTCACCTCATCTCTTTGCATCTAGGACGCATGGGTACAAGCAGCTGATGCACAAGGACCCGCTCAAGACCGTCTTCCTCGACGCCCTGTCCCACTCTCACTTGTCACCTCCTTACTCAAACTCCTTATCGCCCACACCACCCTCTCCGTGCTGTGAGCAGGGCGCACGGGTACAAACGACTGATGCACAAGGACCCGCTCAAGACTGTCTTCCTTGACGCCCTGGGCGCACCTAAAGAGGACCCGCGGCGCGACCGGGGAGATGGCATCCAGGCCGTGGTGAGGGGCGGGAGACGGGAGGGGGAGCGGGCTGGGATGGGAGAGGCGACGGGAATGGAGAGGGAAAAGTGGAGAGAGGGGGAGCAAGCGGGATGGCATACAGGCCGTGGTGAGGGGGGGAAGGGAGGAGGGGGAAGTGGGCTGGAGTGGGAGAGGCGAAGGGAATGGAGAGGGAGAAGTGGAGAAACGGGGAACGGGAGGGGGATGATATCCAGGCATTGACTGGCTGTTCCAACCACTTGGTTGTTCCACACCTCTTATCAACCGTTCCCTAAAGATGGCTTTCTGTCTCTGCTGCTTGACTTTTCCAACAGACTAACCGTTCCACACCCTTTATCTATCGTTTGATATCCCTCACCACCGCTGCCCCCTCGCCTTCAGTACCACCTGAACGAGGCGCTGCCAGGTCAGCAGATAGACGTGTTCCTATTGGACGAGCGGTACTACCGGGAGAACCTGCCCTGCCACGTGCGCCGCGAATTCTGCTCCTCCGTGATGGACCTTGACCGGCCGCACAGCTGGCGCTCGTGGTGAGTGTGGAGAGGGGGAGTGGTTGAAGCAGGGAGAAAGCGGAGGGGGGAGGGTGAGAGGAAGGGGAATGGGTGATGGAGTTCTCTGATGGACCTTGACGCCCCTGACGTCAAACCTGACCTCAAACCTGACGTCAAACCTGACCTCAAACCTGACCTCAAACCTGACCTCAAACCTGACCTCAAACCTGACCTCAAACCTGACCTCAAACCTGACGTCAAACCTGACCTCAAACCTGACCTCAAACCTGACCTCAAACCTGACGTCAAACCTGACGTCAAACCTGACCTCAAACCTGACGTCAAACCTGACCTCAAACCTGACGTCAAACATGACCCCTAACCTGATGTCAAACCTGACGTCAAACCTGACATCAAGCCTTACGTCAAACCTGACCTCAAACCTGACCTCAAACCTGACGTCAAACCTGACCTCAAACCTGACCTCAAACCTGACGTCAAACCTGACCTCAAACCTGACCTCAAACCTGACGTCAAACCTGATCTCAAACCTGACGTCAAACCTGACCTCAAACCTGACCTCAAACCTGACGTCAAACCTGACCTCAAACCTGATCTCGATCCTGACCTCAAACCTGACGTCAAACCTGACCTCAAACCTATGTTGGAAAAGTCGCGCCCAGCGTATTGTACGCAAGCATATATACGCTTGCGTATAATACGGGATGCGCTGAATGGGTGACTCAAGAATGCGTGAAAAATACGCTGCCCGGGCAGGTAAAACTTTTTTTCCGGTCAGGAGGCACTAGGAACCTCATTAGTCGCACTCGCAGGAGTGCCAGTGCCAGTAGGGGCCATCATCGAAAAGCTGCGAGGTGATCGAGAGAACTGGAGAAAGAGAATTGGACGACGTGACTGATGAGAATGTTTAGGGTTGGGAGGGACGTACCTTTCTGTCCTCGATGAGGAAGGCTGGTAGGAGACATTCGTGTAGCTGAGTTGGAGTTGCGGGGTAACGGACGGTGCAATGCGGTTGATTTGAATGTCCCCTTGCCAAATTTGTGTGTTGGTGGGGTTGGCGAATTGCTCTGATGTGCAAACAATTTGACGTCGCATTTGCAAAATTCGTGCGCACAATGTATGTCGCGACGCATTTTCCAATTTCGTGCGCGAACTTTATATTTTTCTTATTTAGCCGGGCAGCCCGGATTTTCCCGAACGAATGTACGTGCGTATTGCGTACAGCGTATATTTGTCTACGTAATTACGCTGTACGCATGCCCAGGCTGGCGACTTTTCCAACATAGCCTCAAACCTGACCTCAAACCTGATGTCAAACCTGACATCAAACCTGACGTGACCTGAAACCTGACCTCAAACCTGATCTCAAACCTGACCTCAAACCTGACCTCAAACCTGACGTCAAACCTGACGTCAAACCTGACGTCAAACCTGACGTCAAACCTGACCTCAAACCTCACAACAAAACCTGACCTCAAACCTGACATCAAACCTGACCTCAAACCTGATCTCAAACCTGACGTCAAACCTGACCTCAAACCTGACATCAAACCTGACCTCAAACCTGACCTCAAACCTGATCTCAAACCTGACCTCAAACCTGACCTCAAACCTGACGTCAAACCTGACGTCAAACCTGACGTCAAACCTGACCTCAAACCTGACCTCAAACCTGACATCAAACCTGACCTCAAACCTGATCTCAAACCTGACGTCAAACCTGACCTCAAACCTGAAGTTAAACCTGATGTCAAACCTGACATCAAACCTGACCTCAAACCTGATCTCAAACCTGACGTCAAACCTGACCTCAAACCTGACGTCAAACCTGACGTCAAACCTGACCTCAAACCTGACCTCAAACCTGACGTCAAACCTGACGTCAAACCTGACCTCAAACCTGATCTCAAACCTGACCTCAAACCTGACGTCAAACCTGACGTCAAACCTGACCTCAAACCTGACCTCAAACCTGACCTCAAACCTGACCTCAAACCTGACCTCAAACCTGACCTCAAACCTGACCTCAAACCTGACGTCAAACCTGACCTCAAACCTGACCTCAAACCTGACCTCAAACCTGACCTCAAACCTGATGTCAAACCTGACGTCAAACCTGACCTCAAACCTGATCTCAAACCTGACGTCAAACCTGATCTCAAACCTGACGTCAAACCTTACGTCAAACCTGACCTCAAAGGTGACCTCAAACCTGACGTCAAACCTGACGTCAAACCTGACCTCAAACCTGATCTCAAACCTGACCTCAAACCTGACGTCAAACCTGACCTCAAACCTGACCTCAAACCTGACCTCAAACCTGACCTCAAACCTGACCTCAAACCTGACCTCAAACCTGACCTCAAACCTGACCTCAAACCTGACCTCAAACCTGACGTCAAACCTGACCTCAAACCTGACCTCAAACCTGACGTCAAACCTGACCTCAAACCTGATGTCAAACCTGACGTCAAACCTGACCTCAAACCTGACGTCAAACCTGACGTCAAACCTGACCTCAAACCCGACCCCAAACCTGACGTCACACTGACGTCAAACCTGACCTCAAACCTGACGTCAAACCTGACGTCAAACCTGACCTCAAACCTGACCTCAAACCTGACGTCAAACCTGACGTCAAACCTGACCTCAAACCTGACCTCAAACCTGACCTCAAACCTGACCTCAAACCTGACGTCAAACCTGACGTCAAACCTGACGTCAAACCTGACGTCAAACCTGACGTCAAACTTGACTTCGAACCTGACGTCAAACCTGACCTCGAACCTGGCGTCAAACCTGACCTCAAACCTGACGTCAAACCTGACCTCAAACCTGACCTCAAACCTGACCTCAAACCTGACCTCAAACCTCACCTCAGACCTGACGTCAAACCTGACGTCAAACCTGACCTCAAACCTGACCTCAAACCTGACCTCAAACCTGACCTCAAACCTGACCTCAAACCTGACGTCAAACCTGACGTCAAACCTGACCTCAAACCTGACCTCAAACCTGACGTCAAACCTGACGTCAAACCTGACGTCAAACCTGACGTCAAACCTGACCTCAAACCTGACCTCAAACCTGACGTCAAACCTGACGTCAAACCTGACGTCAAACCTGATCTCAAACCTGACCTCAAACCTGACCTCAAACCTGACCTCAAACCTGACCTCAAACCTGACCTCAAACCTGACCTCAAACCTGACGTCAAACCTGACGTCAAACCTGACGTCAAACCTGACGTCAAACCTGACGTCAAACCTGACGTCAAACCTGACCTCAAACCTGACCTCAAACCTGACCTCAAACCTGACCTCAAACCTGACCTCAAACCTGACCTCAAACCTGACGTCAAACCTGACCTCAAACCTGACGTCAAACCTGACGTCAAACCTGACGTCAAACCTGACGTCAAACCTGACGTCAAACCTGACCTCAAACCTGACCTCAAACCTGACGTCAAACCTGACGTCAAACCTGACGTCAAACCTGACGTCAAACCTGACGTCAAACCTGACCTCAAACCTGACCTCAAACCTGACCTCAAACCTGACGTCAAACCTGACGTCAAACCTGACGTCAAACCTGACCTCAAACCTGACCTCAAACCTGACCTCAAACCTGACCTCAAACCTGACCTCAAACCTGACCTCAAACCTGACGTCAAACCTGACGTCAAACCTGACGTCAAACCTGACCTCAAACCTGACCTCAAACCTGACGTCAAACCTGACCTCAAACCTGACCTCAAACCTGACCTCAAACCTGACCTCAAACCTGACCTCAAACCTGACCTCAAACCTGACGTCAAACCTGACGTCAAACCTGATCTCAAACCTGATCTCAAACCTGACCTCAAACCTGACCTCAAACCTGACCTCAAACCTGACCTCAAACCTGACCTCAAACCTGACGTCAAACCTGACGTCAAACCTGACCTCAAACCTGATCTCAAACCTGACCTCAAACCTGACCTCAAACCTGACGTCAAACCTGACGTCAAACCTGACGTCAAACCTGACGTCAAACCTGACGTCAAACCTGACGTCAAACCTGACCTCAAACCTGACCTCAAACCTGACCTCAAACCTGACCTCAAACCTGACCTCAAACCTGACCTCAAACCTGACGTCAAACCTGACCTCAAACCTGACGTCAAACCTGACGTCAAACCTGACGTCAAACCTGACCTCAAACCTGACCTCAAACCTGACGTCAAACCTGACGTCAAACCTGACGTCAAACCTGACGTCAAACCTGACCTCAAACCTGACCTCAAACCTGACGTCAAACCTGACCTCAAACCTGACGTCAAACCTGACCTCAAACCTGACCTCAAACCTGACCTCAAACCTGACCTCAAACCTGACGTCAAACCTGACGTCAAACCTTACCTCAAACCTGACCTCAAACCTTGCGTCAAACCTGACGTCAAACCTGACCTCAAACCTGACCTCAAACCTGACCTGAAACCTGGCGTTAAACCTGACGTCAAACCTGACCTCAAACCTGACCTCAAACCTGACGTCAAACCTGACCTCAAACCTGACCTCAAACCTGATCTCAAACCTGACCTCAAACCTGACCTCAAACCTGACCTCAAACCTGACCTCAAACCTGACGTCAAACCTGACCTCAAACCTGACCTCAAACCTGACCTCAAACCTCACCTCAGACCTGACGTCAAACCTGACCTCAAACCTGACCTCAAACCTGACCTCAAACCTGACCTCAAACCTGACCTCAAACCTGACCTCAAACCTGACGTCAAACCTGACGTCAAACCTGACGTCAAACCTGACGTCAAACCTGACCTCAAACCTGACCTCAAACCTGACGTCAAACCTGACGTCAAACCTGATCTCAAACCTGACCTCAAACCTGACCTCAAACCTGACCTCAAACCTGACCTCAAACCTGACCTCAAACCTGACCTCAAACCTGACCTCAAACCTGACCTCAAACCTAATCTCAAACCTGATCTCAAACCTGACCTCAAACCTGACCTCAAACCTGACCTCAAACCTGACGTCAAACCTGACGTCAAACCTGACGTCAAACCTGACGTCAAACCTGATCTCAAACCTGACCTCAAACCTGACCTCAAACCTGACCTCAAACCTGACCTCAAACCTGACCTCAAACCTGACCTCAAACCTGACCTCAAACCTGACGTCAAACCTAATCTCAAACCTGATCTCAAACCTGACCTCAAACCTGACCTCAAACCTGACCTCAAACCTGACGTCAAACCTGACGTCAAACCTGACGTCAAACCTGACGTCAAACCTGATCTCAAACCTGACCTCAAACCTGACCTCAAACCTGACCTCAAACCTGACCTCAAACCTGACCTCAAACCTGACCTCAAACCTGACGTCAAACCTGACGTCAAACCTGATCTCAAACCTGACCTCAAACCTGACCTCAAACCTGACCTCAAACCTGACCTCAAACCTGACCTCAAACCTGACGTCAAACCTGACGTCAAACCTGACCTCAAACCTGACGTCAAACCTGACGTCAAACCTGACCTCAAACCTGACCTCAAACCTGGCGTCAAACCTGACGTCAAACCTTACGTCAAACCTGACCTCAAAGGTGACCTCAAACCTGACGTCAAACCTGACGTCAAACCTGACCTCAAACCTGATCTCAAACCTGACCTCAAACCTGACGTCAAACCTGACCTCAAACCTGACCTCAAACCTGACCTCAAACCTGACCTCAAACCTGACCTCAAACCTGACCTCAAACCTGACCTCAAACCTGACCTCAAACCTGACCTCAAACCTGACGTCAAACCTGACCTCAAACCTGACCTCAAACCTGACGTCAAACCTGACCTCAAACCTGATGTCAAACCTGACGTCAAACCTGACCTCAAACCTGACGTCAAACCTGACGTCAAACCTGACCTCAAACCCGACCCCAAACCTGACGTCACACTGACGTCAAACCTGACCTCAAACCTGACGTCAAACCTGACGTCAAACCTGACCTCAAACCTGACCTCAAACCTGACGTCAAACCTGACGTCAAACCTGACCTCAAACCTGACCTCAAACCTGACCTCAAACCTGACCTCAAACCTGACGTCAAACCTGACGTCAAACCTGACGTCAAACCTGACGTCAAACCTGACGTCAAACTTGACTTCGAACCTGACGTCAAACCTGACCTCGAACCTGGCGTCAAACCTGACCTCAAACCTGACGTCAAACCTGACCTCAAACCTGACCTCAAACCTGACCTCAAACCTGACCTCAAACCTCACCTCAGACCTGACGTCAAACCTGACGTCAAACCTGACCTCAAACCTGACCTCAAACCTGACCTCAAACCTGACCTCAAACCTGACCTCAAACCTGACGTCAAACCTGACGTCAAACCTGACCTCAAACCTGACCTCAAACCTGACGTCAAACCTGACGTCAAACCTGACGTCAAACCTGACGTCAAACCTGACCTCAAACCTGACCTCAAACCTGACGTCAAACCTGACGTCAAACCTGACGTCAAACCTGATCTCAAACCTGACCTCAAACCTGACCTCAAACCTGACCTCAAACCTGACCTCAAACCTGACCTCAAACCTGACCTCAAACCTGACGTCAAACCTGACGTCAAACCTGACGTCAAACCTGACGTCAAACCTGACGTCAAACCTGACGTCAAACCTGACCTCAAACCTGACCTCAAACCTGACCTCAAACCTGACCTCAAACCTGACCTCAAACCTGACCTCAAACCTGACGTCAAACCTGACCTCAAACCTGACGTCAAACCTGACGTCAAACCTGACCTCAAACCTGACCTCAAACCTGACGTCAAACCTGACGTCAAACCTGACGTCAAACCTGACGTCAAACCTGACCTCAAACCTGACCTCAAACCTGACCTCAAACCTGACGTCAAACCTGACGTCAAACCTGACGTCAAACCTGACCTCAAACCTGACCTCAAACCTGACCTCAAACCTGACCTCAAACCTGACCTCAAACCTGACGTCAAACCTGACGTCAAACCTGACGTCAAACCTGACGTCAAACCTGACCTCAAACCTGACCTCAAACCTGACGTCAAACCTGACCTCAAACCTGACCTCAAACCTGACCTCAAACCTGACCTCAAACCTGACCTCAAACCTGACCTCAAACCTGACGTCAAACCTGACGTCAAACCTGATCTCAAACCTGATCTCAAACCTGACCTCAAACCTGACCTCAAACCTGACCTCAAACCTGACCTCAAACCTGACCTCAAACCTGACGTCAAACCTGACGTCAAACCTGACCTCAAACCTGATCTCAAACCTGACCTCAAACCTGACCTCAAACCTGACGTCAAACCTGACGTCAAACCTGACGTCAAACCTGACGTCAAACCTGACGTCAAACCTGACGTCAAACCTGACCTCAAACCTGACCTCAAACCTGACCTCAAACCTGACCTCAAACCTGACCTCAAACCTGACCTCAAACCTGACGTCAAACCTGACCTCAAACCTGACGTCAAACCTGACGTCAAACCTGACGTCAAACCTGACCTCAAACCTGACCTCAAACCTGACGTCAAACCTGACGTCAAACCTGACGTCAAACCTGACGTCAAACCTGACCTCAAACCTGACCTCAAACCTGACGTCAAACCTGACCTCAAACCTGACGTCAAACCTGACGTCAAACCTGACCTCAAACCTGACCTCAAACCTGACCTCAAACCTGACGTCAAACCTGACGTCAAACCTTACCTCAAACCTGACCTCAAACCTTGCGTCAAACCTGACGTCAAACCTGACCTCAAACCTGACCTCAAACCTGACCTGAAACCTGGCGTTAAACCTGACGTCAAACCTGACCTCAAACCTGACCTCAAACCTGACGTCAAACCTGACCTCAAACCTGACCTCAAACCTGATCTCAAACCTGACCTCAAACCTGACCTCAAACCTGACCTCAAACCTGACCTCAAACCTGACGTCAAACCTGACCTCAAACCTGACCTCAAACCTGACCTCAAACCTCACCTCAGACCTGACGTCAAACCTGACGTCAAACCTGACCTCAAACCTGACCTCAAACCTGACCTCAAACCTGACCTCAAACCTGACCTCAAACCTGACCTCAAACCTGACGTCAAACCTGACGTCAAACCTGACGTCAAACCTGACGTCAAACCTGACCTCAAACCTGACCTCAAACCTGACGTCAAACCTGACGTCAAACCTGATCTCAAACCTGACCTCAAACCTGACCTCAAACCTGACCTCAAACCTGACCTCAAACCTGACCTCAAACCTGACCTCAAACCTGACCTCAAACCTGACGTCAAACCTAATCTCAAACCTGATCTCAAACCTGACCTCAAACCTGACCTCAAACCTGACCTCAAACCTGACGTCAAACCTGACGTCAAACCTGACGTCAAACCTGACGTCAAACCTGATCTCAAACCTGACCTCAAACCTGACCTCAAACCTGACCTCAAACCTGACCTCAAACCTGACCTCAAACCTGACCTCAAACCTGACCTCAAACCTGACGTCAAACCTAATCTCAAACCTGATCTCAAACCTGACCTCAAACCTGACCTCAAACCTGACCTCAAACCTGACGTCAAACCTGACGTCAAACCTGACGTCAAACCTGACGTCAAACCTGATCTCAAACCTGACCTCAAACCTGACCTCAAACCTGACCTCAAACCTGACCTCAAACCTGACCTCAAACCTGACGTCAAACCTGACGTCAAACCTGATCTCAAACCTGACCTCAAACCTGACCTCAAACCTGACCTCAAACCTGACCTCAAACCTGACCTCAAACCTGACGTCAAACCTGACGTCAAACCTGACCTCAAACCTGACGTCAAACCTGACGTCAAACCTGACCTCAAACCTGACCTCAAACCTGACGTCAAACCTGACGTCAAACCTGACCTCAAACCTGACGTCAAACCTGACGTCAAACCTGACCTCAAACCTGACCTCAAACCTGACGTCAAACCTGACGTCAAACCTGACGTCAAACCTGATCTCAAACCTGACCTCAAACCTGACCTCAAACCTGACCTCAAACCTGACCTCAAACCTGACCTCAAACCTGACGTCAAACCTAATCTCAAACCTGATCTCAAACCTGACCTCAAACCTGACCTCAAACCTGACCTCAAACCTGACGTCAAACCTGACGTCAAACCTGACGTCAAACCTGATCTCAAACCTGACCTCAAACCTGACCTCAAACCTGACCTCAAACCTGACCTCAAACCTGACCTCAAACCTGACCTCAAACCTGACGTCAAACCTAATCTCAAACCTGATCTCAAACCTGACCTCAAACCTGACCTCAAACCTGACCTCAAACCTGACGTCAAACCTGACGTCAAACCTGACGTCAAACCTGACGTCAAACCTGATCTCAAACCTGACCTCAAACCTGACCTCAAACCTGACCTCAAACCTGACCTCAAACCTGACCTCAAACCTGACGTCAAACCTGACGTCAAACCTGACCTCAAACCTGACGTCAAACCTGACGTCAAACCTGACCTCAAACCTGACCTCAAACCTGACGTCAAACCTGACGTCAAACCTGACGTCAAACCTGATCTCAAACCTGACCTCAAACCTGACCTCAAACCTGACCTCAAACCTGACGTCAAACCTGACCTCAAACCTGACCTCAAACCTGACGTCAAACCTGACCTCGAGCCTGACGTCAAACCTGACCTCAAACCTGACGTCAAACCTGACCTCAAACCTGACCTCAAACCTGACCTCAAACCTGACGTCAAACCTGACGTCAAACCTGACCTCAAACCTGACGTCAAACCTGACCTCAAACTTGACGTCAAACCTGACCTCAAACCTGACCTCAAACCTGACCTCAAACCTGACGTCAAACCTGACGTCAAACCTGACCTCAAACCTGACCTCAAACCTGACCTCAAACTTGACGTCAAACCTGACCTCAAACCTGACCTCAAACCTGACCTCAAACCTGACGTCAAACCTGACGTCAAACCTGACCTCAAACCTGACCTCAAACCTGACGTCAAACCTGACCTCAAACCTGACCTCAAACCTGACCTCAAACCTGACGTCAAACCTGACGTCAAACCTGACCTCAAACCTGACCTCAAACCTGACGTCAAACCTGACCTCAAACCTGACCTCAAACCTGACCTCAAACCTGATGTCAAACCTGACGTCAAACCTGACCTCAAACCTGACGTCAAACCTGACGTCAAACCTGACCTCAAACCTGACCTCAAACCTGACGTCAAACCTGACGTCAAACCTGACGTCAAACCTGATCTCAAACCTGACCTCAAACCTGACCTCAAACCTGACCTCAAACCTGACCTCAAACCTGACGTCAAACCTGACCTCAAACCTGACCTCAAACCTGACGTCAAACCTGACCTCAAACCTGACGTCAAACCTGACCTCAAACCTGACCTCAAACCTGACCTCAAACCTGACGTCAAACCTGACGTCAAACCTGACCTCAAACCTGACCTCAAACCTGACATCAAATTTGAAGTCAAACCTGACCTCAAACCTGACCTCAAACCTGACCTCAAACCTGACGTCAAACCTGACGTCAAACCTGACCTCAAACCTGACGTCAAACCTGACCTCAAACCTGACGTCAAACCTGACCTCAAACTTGACGTCAAACCTGACCTCAAACCTGACCTCAAACCTGACCTCAAACCTGACGTCAAACCTGACGTCAAACCTGACCTCAAACCTGACCTCAAACCTGACGTCAAACCTGACCTCAAACCTGACCTCAAACCTGACCTCAAACCTGACCTCAAACCTGACCTCAAACCTGACGTCAAACCTGACCTCAAACCTGACCTCAAACCTGACGTCAAACCTGACCTCAAACCTGACGTCAAACCTGACCTCAAACCTGACGTCAAACCTGACCTCAAACCTGACGTCAAACCTGACGTCAAACCTGACCTCAAACCTGACCTCAAACCTGACGTCAAACCTGACGTCAAACCTGACGTCAAACCTGATCTCAAACCTGACCTCAAACCTGACCTCAAACCTGACGTCAAACCTGACCTCAAACCTGACGTCAAACCTGACCTCAAACCTGACCTCAAACCTGACGTCAAACCTGACCTCAAGCCTGACGTCAAATCTGACCTCAAACCTGACATCAAACCTGACCTCAAACCTGACCTCAAACCTGACCTCAAACCTGACATCAAACCTGACGTCAAACCTGATCTCAAACCTGACCTCAAACCTGACCTCAAACCTGACCTCAAACCTGACCTCAAACCTGACCTCAAACCTGACCTCAAACCTGACCTCAAACCTGACGTCAAACCTAATCTCAAACCTGATCTCAAACCTGACCTCAAACCTGACCTCAAACCTGACCTCAAACCTGACGTCAAACCTGACGTCAAACCTGACGTCAAACCTGACCTCAAACCTGACCTCAAACCTGACGTCAAACCTGACGTCAAACCTGACGTCAAACCTGATCTCAAACCTGACCTCAAACCTGACCTCAAACCTGACCTCAAACCTGACCTCAAACCTGACGTCAAACCTGACCTCAAACCTGACCTCAAACCTGACGTCAAACCTGACCTCAAACCTGACGTCAAACCTGACCTCAAACCTGACCTCAAACCTGACCTCAAACCTGACGTCAAACCTGACGTCAAACCTGACCTCAAACCTGACCTCAAACCTGACATCAAATTTGAAGTCAAACCTGACCTCAAACCTGACCTCAAACCTGACCTCAAACCTGACGTCAAACCTGACGTCAAACCTGACCTCAAACCTGACGTCAAACCTGACCTCAAACCTGACCTCAAACCTGACCTCAAACTTGACGTCAAACCTGACCTCAAACCTGACGTCAAACCTGACGTCAAACCTGACCTCAAACCTGACCTCAAACCTGACGTCAAACCTGACCTCAAACCTGACCTCAAACCTGACCTCAAACCTGACCTCAAACCTGACCTCAAACCTGACGTCAAACCTGACCTCAAACCTGACCTCAAACCTGACGTCAAACCTGACCTCAAACCTGACGTCAAACCTGACCTCAAACCTGACGTCAAACCTGACCTCAAACCTGACGTCAAACCTGACCTCAAACCTGACCTCAAACCTGACGTCAAACCTGACGTCAAACCTGACGTCAAACCTGATCTCAAACCTGACCTCAAACCTGACCTCAAACCTGACGTCAAACCTGACCTCAAACCTGACGTCAAACCTGACCTCAAACCTGACCTCAAACCTGACGTCAAACCTGACCTCAAGCCTGACGTCAAATCTGACCTCAAACCTGACATCAAACCTGACCTCAAACCTGACCTCAAACCTGACCTCAAACCTGACATCAAACCTGACGTCAAACCTGATCTCAAACCTGACCTCAAACCTGACCTCAAACCTGACCTCAAACCTGACCTCAAACCTGACCTCAAACCTGACCTCAAACCTGACCTCAAACCTGACGTCAAACCTAATCTCAAACCTGATCTCAAACCTGACCTCAAACCTGACCTCAAACCTGACCTCAAACCTGACGTCAAACCTGACGTCAAACCTGACGTCAAACCTGACCTCAAACCTGACCTCAAACCTGACCTCAAACCTGACCTCAAACCTGATCTCAAACCTGACCTCAAACCTGACCTCAAACCTGACGTCAAACCTGACGTCAAACCTGACCTCAAACCTGACCTCAAACCTGACCTCAAACCTGACGTCAAACCTGACGTCAAACCTGATCTCAAACCTGACCTCAAACCTGACCTCAAACCTGACCTCAAACCTGACCTCAAACCTGACCTCAAACCTGACCTCAAACCTGACGTCAAACCTGACGTCAAACCTGATCTCAAACCTGACCTCAAACCTGACCTCAAACCTGACCTCAAACCTGACCTCAAACCTGACCTCAAACCTGACGTCAAACCTGACGTCAAACCTGACCTCAAACCTGACCTCAAACCTGACGTCAAACCTGACCTCAAACCTGACGTCAAACCTGATCTCAAACCTGACCTCAAACCTGACCTCAAACCTGACCTCAAACCTGACGTCAAACCTGACCTCAAACCTGACCTCAAACCTGACGTCAAACCTGACCTCAAACCTGACGTCAAACCTGACCTCAAACCTGACCTCAAACCTGACCTCAAACCTGACCTCAAACCTGACCTCAAACCTGACGTCAAACCTGACGTCAAACCTGACCTCAAACCTGACGTCAAACCTGACCTCAAACTTGACGTCAAACCTGACCTCAAACCTGACCTCAAACCTGACGTCAAACCTGACCTCAAACCTGACCTCAAACCTGACGTCAAATTTGACGTCAAACCTGACGTCAAACCTGACCTCAAACTTGACGTCAAACCTGACCTCAAACCTGACCTCAAACCTGACCTGAAACCTGGCGTCAAGCCTGACGTCAAACCTGACCTCAAACCTGACCTCAAACCTGACGTCAAACCTGACCTCAAACCTGACCTCAAACCTGACCTCAAACCTGACCTCAAACCTGACCTCAAACCTGACCTCAAACCTGACCTCAAACTTGACGTCAAACCTGACCTCAAACCTGACCTCAAACCTGACCTCAAACCTGACGTCAAACCTGACGTCAAACCTGACGTCAAACCTGACCACAAACCTGACATCAAATTTGACGTCAAACCTGACCTCAAACCTGACCTCAAACCTGACCTCAAACCTGACGTCAAACCTGACGTCAAACCTGACCTCAAACCTGACCTCAAACCTGACGTCAAACCTGACCTCAAACCTGACCTCAAACCTGACCTCAAACCTGACGTCAAACCTGACGTCAAACCTGACCTCAAACCTGACCTCAAACCTGACGTCAAACCTGACCTCAAACCTGACCTCAAACCTGACCTCAAACCTGATGTCAAACCTGACGTCAAACCTGACCTCAAACCTGACGTCAAACCTGACGTCAAACCTGACCTCAAACCTGACCTCAAACCTGACGTCAAACCTGACGTCAAACCTGACGTCAAACCTGATCTCAAACCTGACCTCAAACCTGACCTCAAACCTGACCTCAAACCTGACCTCAAACCTGACTTCAAACCTGACCTCAAACCTGACTTCAAGCCTGACGTCAAACCTGACCTCAAACCTGACCTCAAACCTGACCTCAAACCTGACGTCAAACCTGACGTCAAACCTGACCTCAAACCTGACCTCAAACCTGACATCAAATTTGAAGTCAAACCTGACCTCAAACCTGACCTCAAACCTGACCTCAAACCTGACGTCAAACCTGACGTCAAACCTGACGTCAAACCTGACGTCAAACCTGACCTCAAACCTGACGTCAAACCTGACCTCAAACCTGACCTCAAACCTGACCTCAAACTTGACGTCAAACCTGACCTCAAACCTGACCTCAAACCTGACCTCAAACCTGACGTCAAACCTGACGTCAAACCTGACCTCAAACCTGACCTCAAACCTGACGTCAAACCTGACCTCAAACCTGACCTCAAACCTGACCTCAAACCTGACCTCAAACCTGACCTCAAACCTGACGTCAAACCTGACCTCAAACCTGACCTCAAACCTGACGTCAAACCTGACCTCAAACCTGACGTCAAACCTGACCTCAAACCTGACGTCAAACCTGACCTCAAACCTGACGTCAAACCTGACGTCAAACCTGACCTCAAACCTGACCTCAAACCTGACGTCAAACCTGACGTCAAACCTGACGTCAAACCTGATCTCAAACCTGACCTCAAACCTGACCTCAAACCTGACGTCAAACCTGACCTCAAACCTGACGTCAAACCTGACCTCAAACCTGACCTCAAACCTGACGTCAAACCTGACCTCAAACCTGACGTCAAACCTGACCTCAAACCTGACATCAAACCTGACCTCAAACCTGACCTCAAACCTGACCTCAAACCTGACATCAAACCTGACGTCAAACCTGATCTCAAACCTGACCTCAAACCTGACCTCAAACCTGACCTCAAACCTGACCTCAAACCTGACCTCAAACCTGACCTCAAACCTGACCTCAAACCTGACCTCAAACCTGACGTCAAACCTAATCTCAAACCTGATCTCAAACCTGACCTCAAACCTGACCTCAAACCTGACCTCAAACCTGACGTCAAACCTGACGTCAAACCTGACGTCAAACCTGACCTCAAACCTGACCTCAAACCTGACCTCAAACCTGACCTCAAACCTGATCTCAAACCTGACCTCAAACCTGACCTCAAACCTGACGTCAAACCTGACGTCAAACCTGACCTCAAACCTGACCTCAAACCTGACCTCAAACCTGACGTCAAACCTGACGTCAAACCTGATCTCAAACCTGACCTCAAACCTGACCTCAAACCTGACCTCAAACCTGACCTCAAACCTGACCTCAAACCTGACCTCAAACCTGACGTCAAACCTGACGTCAAACCTGATCTCAAACCTGACCTCAAACCTGACCTCAAACCTGACCTCAAACCTGACCTCAAACCTGACCTCAAACCTGACGTCAAACCTGACGTCAAACCTGACCTCAAACCTGACCTCAAACCTGACGTCAAACCTGACCTCAAACCTGACGTCAAACCTGATCTCAAACCTGACCTCAAACCTGACCTCAAACCTGACCTCAAACCTGACCTCAAACCTGACGTCAAACCTGACCTCAAACCTGACCTCAAACCTGACGTCAAACCTGACCTCAAACCTGACGTCAAACCTGACCTCAAACCTGACCTCAAACCTGACCTCAAACCTGACCTCAAACCTGACCTCAAACCTGACGTCAAACCTGACGTCAAACCTGACCTCAAACCTGACCTCAAACCTGACCTCAAACCTGACGTCAAACCTGACGTCAAACCTGACCTCAAACCTGACGTCAAATTTGACGTCAAACCTGACGTCAAACCTGACCTCAAACTTGACGTCAAACCTGACCTCAAACCTGACCTCAAACCTGACCTCAAACCTGACGTCAAACCTGACCTCAAACCTGACCTCAAACCTGACCTCAAACCTGACGTCAAACCTGACCTCAAACCTGACCTCAAACCTGACCTCAAACCTGACCTCAAACCTGACCTCAAACCTGACCTCAAACCTGACCTCAAACCTGACCTCAAACTTGACGTCAAACCTGACCTCAAACCTGACCTCAAACCTGACCTCAAACCTGATGTCAAACCTGACGTCAAACCTGACCTCAAACCTGACCTCAAACCTGACCTCAAACTTGACGTCAAACCTGACCTCAAACCTGACCTCAAACCTGACCTCAAACCTGACGTCAAACCTGACGTCAAACCTGACCTCAAACCTGACCTCAAACCTGACGTCAAACCTGACCTCAAACCTGACCTCAAACCTGACCTCAAACCTGACGTCAAACCTGACGTCAAACCTGACCTCAAACCTGACCTCAAACCTGACCTCAAACCTGATGTCAAACCTGACGTCAAACCTGACCTCAAACCTGACGTCAAACCTGACGTCAAACCTGACCTCAAACCTGACCTCAAACCTGACGTCAAACCTGACGTCAAACCTGACGTCAAACCTGATCTCAAACCTGACCTCAAACCTGACCTCAAACCTGACCTCAAACCTGACCTCAAACCTGACGTCAAACCTGACCTCAAACCTGACCTCAAACCTGACCTCAAACCTGACCTCAAACCTGACGTCAAACCTGACGTCAAACCTGACCTCAAACCTGACCTCAAACCTGACGTCAAACCTGACCTCAAACCTGACGTCAAACCTGACGTCAAACCTGACCTCAAACCTGACCTCAAACCTGACCTCAAACCTGATGTCAAACCTGACGTCAAACCTGACCTCAAACCTGACGTCAAACCTGACGTCAAACCTGACCTCAAACCTGACCTCAAACCTGACGTCAAACCTGACGTCAAACCTGACGTCAAACCTGATCTCAAACCTGACCTCAAACCTGACGTCAAACCTGACCTCAAACCTGACCTCAAACCTGACGTCAAACCTGACCTCAAACCTGACGTCAAACCTGACCTCAAACCTGACATCAAACCTGACCTCAAACCTGACCTCAAACCTGACCTCAAACCTGACATCAAACCTGACGTCAAACCTGATCTCAAACCTGACCTCAAACCTGACCTCAAACCTGACCTCAAACCTGACCTCAAACCTGACCTCAAACCTGACCTCAAACCTGACCTCAAACCTGACGTCAAACCTAATCTCAAACCTGATCTCAAACCTGACCTCAAACCTGACCTCAAACCTGACCTCAAACCTGACGTCAAACCTGACGTCAAACCTGACGTCAAACCTGACCTCAAACCTGACCTCAAACCTGACCTCAAACCTGACCTCAAACCTGATCTCAAACCTGACCTCAAACCTGACCTCAAACCTGACGTCAAACCTGACGTCAAACCTGACCTCAAACCTGACCTCAAACCTGACCTCAAACCTGACGTCAAACCTGACGTCAAACCTGATCTCAAACCTGACCTCAAACCTGACCTCAAACCTGACCTCAAACCTGACCTCAAACCTGACCTCAAACCTGACCTCAAACCTGACGTCAAACCTGACGTCAAACCTGATCTCAAACCTGACCTCAAACCTGACCTCAAACCTGACCTCAAACCTGACCTCAAACCTGACCTCAAACCTGACGTCAAACCTGACGTCAAACCTGACCTCAAACCTGACGTCAAACCTGACGTCAAACCTGACCTCAAACCTGACCTCAAACCTGACGTCAAACCTGACCTCAAACCTGACGTCAAACCTGATCTCAAACCTGACCTCAAACCTGACCTCAAACCTGACCTCAAACCTGACCTCAAACCTGACGTCAAACCTGACCTCAAACCTGACCTCAAACCTGACGTCAAACCTGACCTCAAACCTGACGTCAAACCTGACCTCAAACCTGACCTCAAACCTGACCTCAAACCTGACCTCAAACCTGACCTCAAACCTGACGTCAAACCTGACGTCAAACCTTACCTCAAACCTGACCTCAAATTTGACGTCAAACCTGACGTCAAACCTGACCTCAAACTTGACGTCAAACCTGACCTCAAACCTGACCTCAAACCTGACCTGAAACCTGGCATCAAACCTGACGTCAAACCTGACCTCAAACCTGACCTCAAACCTGACGTCAAACCTGACCTCAAACCTGACCTCAAACCTGACCTCAAACCTGACCTCAAACCTGACCTCAAACCTGACGTCAAACCTGACCTCAAACCTGACCTCAAACCTGACCTCAAACTTGACGTCAAACCTGACCTCAAACCTGACCTCAAACCTGACCTCAAACCTGACGTCAAACCTGACGTCAAACCTGACCTCAAACCTGACCTCAAACCTGACGTCAAACCTGACCTCAAACCTGACGTCAAACCTGACGTCAAACCTGACCTCAAACCTGACCTCAAACCTGACCTCAAACCTGACCTCAAACCTGACCTCAACCCAGACCTCAAACCCCACCCCTCGGATGCACCCCCCTGGTGGCCAGGTGTGGTGTGTCTTTTTGCAGCGAAAACCCGTTGCTCCTCTGTGTTCTTCTGGCCGTCCATGTCTGTAGCTTCATGGTCCCGTTGTTCCTCTCCCGTGCCTGCATGCAGGTGCGGGGACTTTCTTGGACGGGAGGTGCCTCGGAATCGGTGGTCGTGCTGCGACAAGGACGAGAAACTCTTTCAAGGTGAGATTATTACGAAAATGAAAGCTGTTTCAAAATTGTAGGGTACCAAACATGAATGTGAAAGCTTCTTGGAAGGCCCTTATCGAATCGGATGCTATTTTCACTGTCTTTTCCTACTTGCTCTAGCCTGAACCTAAGTACTGCCGCTCACTGGAAAATGTCCAAGAATCGGATGCAAGGCAAAGACTGCAAACACTGGTGCAGCTTGACAGCGATTTTTGAGACTAATGCCCCTTAAAGCAACCTCCGTAGCTCCTCGTCTCCCCCTTGCTTCCCTCTCTTTCCCCATCGCCCTGCTTTCCCGCTCTCCCTCTCCTCCTCCTCCCCCCTCTGGCACAGAGCAGCGTGGTGTGGGCACGAGGCGCACCGCAACCACTCGCTGTGGGAGGAGGCGTGCAGTCCAGCGCACGACGCGTTCGGATCGCAGAAGATCAGCGTGCGCAAGAAGGGCAAGGACCCCGCGCTCTGGGACATCTACATAGAAGAACAACCGGAGCCGCATAACTCGCAGTACTGTGAGGTGCTGGGGAGGCAGCAGCGCCTGTGGCTGCAGGACGAGTTGCACGACTCCAATGCGCCCATCAAGGTCATTGTCTCGCCCTCCCCGCTCTTCACGAATCCGCTGCCGCAGCCCTGCTCGCCGTTTCCGAAGCAGAGCTCTCCACTGCTGCCACGCTTACTGGGCCGTATGGGTCCGAGCCGCCTGCCGAACCGGATTTTGCAGGCTCGGTGACAGCAGCAGCTCCTTCCAGTGCCAATGGTTCGGTTTCCGAGCCTCCTTCTACGTCCGTTCCTCCTGTGGTGCCAGTTGTGGAGGACCCGGTTACCAACGTAACGCAATGCACGTGCTCGGGGGATGACTGGGAGTGTTACAAGCCGGCACAGCTGCACTTTCTGGAGATGCTGTCGCGGGTGGAGAAGGGGTGTGTGATTCTGCTGACTGGCGACATGGGGTACTCAGACATCAAGGTATGGCTTTCAACAGGTGCGCTCTAATCAGGTTGCTCCTTTTTTTTTCCTTTTCTTCTTCTTTTATTTATTTTGTCAATTGTGTTTGGTGTTTCTGCCATATGTGCATGCTCTTGATCATTTCTTGAGGCCGCAAAAGCTGCTATCCGAAAAGCCTTCTTGTCCATGCATGTGTATCTGTTTGCATGGCTGCTTGCATGGCTGCGTGCATCCATCCTCATGGAGCCCACCAGGTGTTCCGGCCGGGTCCAGGGCGGCCGTACACGGATCTCTACCGCAGCTCGCACCACTATCGCCCCATCTACCAGGTCTGTCACCCCCACGCGCTTCACCCTTGAATTGACTCAGAACTCTATTGCGCCTTGGGGCATTGCTGCTCCATCTACCCCCATGCGGCCTGATGTTCTTGCATCGCGTATAGTTTTCGTGATGTCACTGCAGTCTTTTTGTTTCTGTGATGTCACTGCAGTCTTTTTGTTTCTGTGATGTCACTGCAGTCTTTTTGTTTCTGTGATGTCACTGCAGTCTTTTTGTTTCTGTCTTGTCTGAATTGGCAGGTCATGGCAAGTGGCTTGACAAGGAGACCACGAATAGACACGTCCTGCAGTGCAGGTGAGTCAATCTGATGTCAAAGTCGGATCAGGTTGGAGTCAAGTTGATCAGAATGTAGTCCAACAGAGTCAAACTTCGGTCAAGCAAGTCAATCTGCAGTCAATCGAGATTCCATCGATCCAGCTGGTTTGGGGATTCTCATTCCCGGCATCACCAGCCTCATGACTTGGCTTGGGCATCACCAACCTCATGACTTTGCGTGGGCATCACCATCTCTTTGACCCACCCAGGCCCATCCGTACCGCTGTCACCCTCTCTAGTCAGACTCTCGCCTTGGAAACGCATACGGTATCTTTTGGAAGCGTTTTTCTTAAGTGCCTCAAACAGAATTATAGGAGTGGGAGGGAGACTGCAGCTTCTTTAGAGTGCTCATTCCCTATGGCTGTGTGGCTGTGTGTGTGCGTGTGTGTGTGGGCAGGCAATGCGTGGACACATGACCCGCTCAAGATGCGGCACCCCTCCGAGTGCTCCATTGCCCCCGCCCCCTCCTTTGGCATGGTGGAGGTGAGTGCTGGTGCGGGGTGGATATGCTGCTGTGGTGCCACAATTAAGGACCACATACCACACTGAAGTCTTTTCTAGCTTCGCGTTGGTGGAGGTGGTGGTTTTCTTTTCAATAGTGTTGAGATAAGTGAAAGTAATTTATGCAATTCAGTAGTTTATCTCACAGTGCTCTCCTGATTATTGTTGTGTTGGTCCTATATCCCCATCTTTGCAGGTGGATTGGGATAGAGAAAAGTTGGTGAAGCTACAAGTGAGGGACGGGGATACGAGCCAAGTTAGAATAGAGCTTGTGTTGGAGTTGTCCGAGTGCCTAAACCATTGATGAGTAAAATCAGCAGTTCAGATTTCAAGCCCTTGCAATTTAATCTCGATATTTTTGCTTTATTAAATATATTTTTTCATTCCTAGCCACTTCGCACTCTCAGTTGTGGATCAGGCTTGGCTCATCTGCACTTATCACGTCTTCTCTGTCGGGTCCTCCTGAAGCGCATAATCGGGATCTGGCACAGCAAAGCCCACTCACCCTCATTCGCCATCAGTCAGGCTTGCAATGGAAGGTGACTACTAGACGCGACACCATCGGTCACTCCCCATCGAGTCCTTCTCGAGCGTTCGCCGAACCTTTTTCTAACGATCTCGAAGGATCTTTTAAGAGGTTGGAGAATCTTGGAGGACCGCCGAGGATAGCTCAGCGATGTTCTTGTGGGCATGCAGCCTCACCTCGTCTTGCGCGCTGCCTCGCGCTCCCTTCGCTTTCGACGACAGCAAGGCAGCAGATGGGGCGCTTCAATCAGCCGTACGGGCCACGTGGCACTAGATGAACCGGCAAATGATACTGCACAGCTGAATACGTACTTTCCCCCAGCCGGGTACGCAAGCGCTGTTCTTCCGCCCACATGGCTTCCGCCCACTGGCGCGCCTACTGGGAGCGGCGGAATTTTCCGCCGAGAGTACGGTTCGCGGGAGTTGGATAATCGGGGGTCGCGGGGATTGACAAGTTCAGCTGAAGCTGCGCCAGCGGCGGATGCGGACGAGGTGGGGCGGATAGCGGAAACTCGTACGCCACAGGCTGCTGCGGCAGAGGGAGAAGCGGAGAAACACGGGGTGCAGACCCGCGCGGAGGGCGCTGGGCGAAAGGGCGGCGGGAAAGGCGGGGGAAGCGGGTGGTGGGAGGCGGAGGAGAGGCGGAGGCAGAAGCGCGTGCCAGCGTGGGTGTTCGGGGAGTTCGAGCATCCCATCCGACGTGGCAGCCTGCCATTGCACGCGTGGATCGCGTTCAAGGTTCTCAAAGATGCCGGTGCGCGCCCCTGCCTTGTCAACGGCCATATCTCCCTCTTCCTCGCTCTCTTCCTCTGTCTCTATCGCGCTCTTTTTTTCCGCTCTGAATTTCCCCATTCGTTCGTCCCCAACCCCTGAACCCGAAAACCTTGCATCTCGAAACCCTACACCTCGGCTTGGGCCTTACTTGCTGGGCGGCGCAGCCCGTGAGCTATTCTTGGGGCGCACACCCAAGGATGTGGGTACAATCGTAGACGCGTGTAAAATGCCCATGTTCAGAAACCCATTCCCTCCGCCCTCAACCCTAAACCCTGAACCCAGGCCTGGAACCCTATCTAGTGGGCGGCGCAGTGCGCGACCTGTTCCTGGGCCGCATCCCCAAGGACGCGGACATCATCGTGGACGCGTGTAGAATTTCCAAATCCCTGGGGACCCCTCAACCCTGTGTTCTTAAACCCTCAACCCAGGCCTCGAGCCGTACCTCGTGGGCGGCGCAGTGCGCGACCTATTCTTGGGCCGAATCCCCAAGGACGTGGACATCATCGTGGACGCGTCACCAGCCCACGTGGCACGCATCTTCCGCGAGCGCAAGTTCCGCCCCGTCGTGATTGGCCGTCGCTTCCCCATCTGCCGCGTCTTCCTCAAAAACGCCGTCGTGGACGTGAGTGAGGAGTGGGGGGTGGGGTCGTGGACGTGAGTGAAAGGAGGAGGTGGGGGAAGGGGTTTGGATGTGAGTGAAGGGAGGAGGGTGATGGGAGGGGTGGAGAGTGGAGAGTCGAGTGGATGGGTCGCATTGTTTGTGCATGCATCCAGTGCAGCTGCCATCCATACGGGCATGCATTGCCATGCACTTGACCCATTTTCACTTGCATGGTAAATCGTGCAGCATGCACAAAGCAACGTTCCACGTGCCCATGCGAGTGCAGATTCCCAGCTTCCCGCCCTGCTCTTCCTGTCTATACGAGTGCAGGTTTCCAGTTTTGACAGCGAGCCAACAGCGGTGATTCCCCCTGCTGTGCCCTCAAAAGACGATGCACTGTTGGCAGCACCGGCCGCCCAGCCCCCCTCTGCATCAGAAGAAGAACAGCTTGCAGCAGCAGCAGCAGCAACAGCAGCAGCAGCAGCAGCAGCAGCAGGGGAGGATGGGAGCGCAATCAGGTCAGCAGACAGGGCACAGGAGCCAGTAGATTCGGGAGAGAGGGTTCGCTGGGAGGAGGTAGAACTGGTGAAGGTTGTATCTGTGGAGACAGACGGCTGGGCGGATGAGGGGGAGGATGAGGAAGGCGAGGAGGGGGGAGGGGCGAGGGCGGAAAGGGGTGCAGCAGAAGCAGTGCAGGCAGGGTTCGGTGAGGAGGCGGGGGATGCTGCAGCTGCACATGCTGCTGATGCTGGCACTGCTGGGGCTGCTGCAGCACTTGCTGCTGATGCTAGCACTGCTGGGGCTGCTGCAGCACTTGCTGCTGATGCTAGCACTGCTGGGGCTGCTGCAGCAGGTATTGGTGCTGCTGCTGCTGATACCGGAACCACCACTGGTCGCGCTGCTGCTGCTGATGAGGGAACTAAAGCTGGCAGCGCTCCAGCAGCAGAGGCGGAGGCTTTGTGTCAAAAGGAGTCGGACGGGGTTCAGGTGGATTGGAGGAGCGCGGCAGTGCGGCCAGCGGTGCAGCGGCATGCGTATGTGTGGTCGGAGGGCGACGAGCGGCGCTGGCGCAACGCCATGAAGCGCGACCTCACTGTCAACGCGTGAGCTGCCTGTGCCGGGGGTTGCTGGGCTGTTTCTGCTGCTGCTGCTGCTGCTGATGATGATGATGATGATGATGATGATGATGATGATGATGATGATGATGATGATGATGATGATGATGATGATGATGATGATGATGATGATGATGATGATGATGATGATGATGATGATGATGATGATGATGATGATGATGATGATGATGATGATGATGATGATGATGATGATGATGATGATGATGATGATGATGATGATGATGATGATGCCGCCGTCGCCGCCGCCACGCTGCCACCGCTGATGCTGCTGCTGCTGCTGCTGCTGCTGCTGCTGCTGCTGCTGCTGCTGCTGCTGCTGCTGCTGCTGCTGCTGCTGCTGCTGCTGCTGCTGCTGCTGCTGCTGCTGCTGCTGCTGCTGCTGCTGCTGCTGCTGCTGCTGCTGCTGCTGATGCTGATGCTGATTCTGATGCTGATGCTGATGCTGATGCTGATGCTGATGCTGCTGATGCTGATGCTGATGCTCTGATGCTGATGTTGATGCTGATGCTGATGCTGATGCTGATGCTGATGCTGATGCTGATTCTGATGCTGATGCTGATGCTGATGCTGATTCTGATGCTGATTCTGATGCTGATGCTGATGCGCTGATGCTGATGCTGATTCTGATGCTGATGCTGATGCTGATTCTGATGCTGATGCTGATGCTGATGCTGATGCTGATTCTGATGCTGATGCTGATGCTGATGCTGATGCTGATGCTGATTCTGATGCTGGAGGTGAGGGTACCAGTTGTGAAAGCTGGTGCTGGGTTAGCAAATAATTGCTTTTGTCCTGTCTTTGCCAACTCAAACAACCCCTCTTGCACCCACCCTCGTCGTGACTTCTGAGTTGACTTATAATTTGCCGCATATTTCCGCTCCCTCACCCTCCGCACAGCCTGTTCTTCGACCCGCATCGCCACATGCTGTTTGACTATGTGGGCGGCACCCGCGACCTCTACAAACAGACTGTGAGTGACATTGCTTGCATGCATGCTTAGACGAATGCATGTCTCTCTGTTGAAGGCCTTGCCTTTGCAAGAAGCACATGTGATTCTCTTCTCTCTGCTTTGCACCCTCTCCGTTGGTCTCCCCCCTTGAGGTTCACTTTCTGTTGCTCTGTTTCTGTATGCCGTTCTCTGTGCTCGTCTGTGCTCGTCTGTCCTGCCATGTTTTTGAGTCGACTCAAAAACGTTCTCTGTGCTCGTCTGTGCTCGTCTGTGCTCGTCTGTGCTGGTCTGTCCTGCCATGCCACCATCAGGTGCGAATCATTGGAGACACGCGAGCCAGCTTTCAGGAGGACCCTGGTGAGTTGCACTCAAGTCAAGCCAAGCCAAGCCAAGCCAAGCCAAGCCAAGCCAAGCCAAGCCAAGCCCAAGCCCAAGCCCAAGCCCAAGCCCAAGCCCAGCCAAGTCAAGATCGCCCTTGTGGTCGGCTCTATGCATTGTTTTCCTGAAAATAAGGGCAGAGTAAATAGCACAAACATAGATAACCCGCAGGACTTGAATGGTCTCCTGAACTACCTGCCTTTCCCCCTCCCCTTCCCCCTCTTTTGACCGCATCCACTAGCATGGTCTTTAACACCCTCCTGAGCAACCTCCTTCCTCTCATCCCACCTTCTCGCCATTGCACTGCGCCCATCAGCGCGGTGTGTGAGGGCCATTCGCCTGGCAGCGCGTTTGGGGTTCCATCTCAGCACGGGAGTGACCCGTGCTTGAATGCTCTCCTCACCACCCTCCCTTCCCCCCCCTCTCCCCCAACCATGCATCACCGCACATCACCGCGTCCATCAGCGCGGTGTGTGAGGGCCATTCGCCTGGCAGCGCGGCTGGGGTTCCGTCTCAGCACGGGGGTGAGCCGAGCTCTCAAGGCCTCCTCCACCCTGGCCGCTGTCGCCACTCTACCTCAGGTGTTGCCACGCTCAGTCAGGTGCTTCCACGCTCAATCAGGTGCTGCCACGCTCAGTCAGGTGCTGCCACGCTCAATCAGGTGCTTCCACGCTCAATCAGGTGCTTCCACGCTCAGTCAGGTGCTTCCACGCTCAGTCAGGTGCTGCCACGCTCAATCAGGTGCTGCCACGCTCAGTCAGGTGCTGCCACGCTCAATCAGGTGCTTCCACGCTCAATCAGGTGCTTCCACGCTCAGTCAGGTGCTTCCACGCTCAGTCAGGTGCTGCCACGCTCAATCAGGTGCTTCCACGCTCAATCAGGTGCTGCCACGCTCAATCAGGTGCTTCCACGCTCAATCAGGTGCTGCCACGCTCAATCAGGTGCTGCCACGCTCAATCAGGTGCTGCCACGCTCAATCAGGTGCTGCCACGCTCGATCAGGTGCTGCCACGCTCGATCAGGTGCTGCCACGCTCGATCAGGTGCTGCCACGTGCCTCCCTGCAATCACTCTCACGCATCGCCTTATCCGTCCATATCTCTCCTCTGCCTGCTCGCCTTTCCCTTTCTCTTGCATTTTGATCCCACTTGCCAGCCAGTTTCATAATCGCATGTCATGTGTCTCACCATCTTCCCTTCTAAACCCTAAACCCTAAATCCTTTTTCTCTGTCCTTTCCTTCTCTTCTCTCCTGCTGATGCCAGTCACGTATGCAAATGGAGCTCGTGCAGATGATGTCTCACGGAGCATCTGAGCCGTCCGTTCGCATGCTCTGGCAGTTCAACCTGCTCCCTCTGCTGCTGCCGTTACAGGTAAGAGCCGCCTGCTACTGCCAGCTACTGCCTGTTACTACTGCCTGCACTAGATACTACCTCCACTGGTGGCAGTCCCTTCCTGCCTCCTCTTCCCAACCCTCTTTTTCGGTGCCTCTCCCTCTCTCCCGTCTCTCCCCACCAGGCGCAGTACCTGCGGGCAAAGAAGTTTTCTCAGAAGGCGATGACAGACCGCCCCAACCTCATGTTTGTGAGTCCCTCACCAACCAGCTGCCCGTGTGCCCGTCTGCCCGTGTGCCCGTGTGCCCGTGTGCCCGTGTGCCCGTGTGCCCGTGTGCCCATGTGCCCGTGTGCCCATGTGCCCGTGTGCCCATGCTACCTGACCTGACTCACAGTCAGCTGTTTTTCATCTCTCACCCTTCTCAAGCATTGTCCTCTGCTATCCGGTGCCACCATTCCCTTCTGTCACTTTTCCCTTCTGGTGACACCCGTCAACTTTTCCCTGGCCCTGTCAACACCCGTTTCTCTCCCATTCCTCATCCTCCTAGCCGTCATTCCTCATCCCCTTAAACACCCTCTCCCGCTGCCGGCCTCTGCTGCCCCGCTTGCTCCCTTGTCTCTTCTGCAGGACTTGCTACACGAGCTGGACGCACTAGTGCAAGCAGACAACCCTTGCCACCCATCCACGTGGCTCTCTCTCCTCGCCCTCCACCTGGCGGCCTCTGATTTGCCGAACCACCTCCGTCCTCTCGCCCTCCTGACAGCTGTCCTCGCCGCTCACCCCTCCTGTCCATCCGCTCGTATTGCGGCACGTGTCGCCATCTTCTTCGCCCAGTCCTCCCATCCGAACCTGTGCCGGAGGCTCGGTATTCAGGGCCTGGCCTGGCCGAATGGGGAGATGCCGAGCCTGACTGGTGAAGGCAGGAGAGAGAAGGAAAGCAGGTTTGGGCCGAAGCAAGAGGAGGGACAGATAGGAGACAGCAGTAGTGATGGAAGCATTGGAGGAGGAGAGGAAGCGGGAAGAGGGCAGTGGGCAACAGAGGGAAGGAAGGGGATGGAAGGGGAGGGATTTAGGGAGGCGGAATGGGGAGGAGAGGAGGGCATGGAGGGGGTGGGGCGAGGGGATGTGGCAAGGGCGGTGAGGGGGGCTGTGGGGGCTCTGACGATGAGGAGGGAGGTGGTACTGCAAGAGCTGGCAGCGGTGGAGGGGCAACTGGGGGAGGTGGTATCTGAGATGATGCTCCGAGGGGGGGGGATCGGTAGGTTCGCTGCTAGACTTGGGGGGGTAGGAGAAGGGGGAGGGGAGGGGCTATGGGGGGGGGATGGGGAGAAGGGGGAGAAACAAGATCATAGGCAAGCGATAGAAGATTTGGGGTTGATTGTTTCAAGAGAGAGAGGTAGAGGAGAGGCAGAGGGGGGAGGCAGGGCAGCAGGGCAGGTGTTGACGCCTGATTTGGCATCAGCAGTGGCTGAGAGCCTGGGGAGGGTGCGGGCATGGGGGCAGCAGTGGCGGGAGGAGCAACAGATGCTGTCTGATGTGAGCCAGTTGCTGGTCGCACTGGAAGGCACGGGAGTGGAAGGCATGGGAGTGGAAGGCATGGGAGGGATGGGCGGAATGGGGGACGTGAGGATGGATTGGGGGAGAGGAGGAGGGGGTGGTATGGGAGTGGATGGATGCGAGGGGGATGAGGGGAAGGCGGGGGAGGGTAGGAGGGGTGAAGCTGTGGTGGCATGGGCAGAGGAAGGTTCTAGTGGTGATGGTGTGAGTGATGGTGGTGAGCGTGACAGTAGCGAAGGGGAAGAAGGGGCAGTGTTTGCTGCTGGTGCTGCTGCTCGTGCTGTTGCTGGTGATGATGCGCATGGCAGTGGCAGTCAGCGGGTGGCAGGACGGAAGAAGAATGCCTGGTGGCCTACCACGGAGGACGATATCATCCGGGCGGCATCTCTTGTAAGCTAGTGTGATCCCATCCCCTCCCCCCAACCAATTCTTTAACACATGGCCACGCCGTCTCATGCTTAATGTTCCCTGCCGTTTCAAGTCGAACCGTTCAAGTCGGCTCTTTCATTTCGTTTCCCTAACTTGCGTTCATCCTCTGCTCTTCCATGCCTGGCCCCCCTCCCCGTGTGCAGCTAGCAGTGAGGGCGTCACAGCATGTGCACCACATGGTGGGCGACAGGCTGCTCGCATGCACGCGTGTCTGTGTCCCCCTCCTCGTTGTCATCCTCTGCCCTTGTGTGTGTCTCGCATGTCTGTGTGCTGGCAGCTAGCAGTGAGGGCATCACAGCACGTGCACCACATGGTTGACGACAGGCTGCTCTCAGCCACTCTGCATGACCTCACCGGCCTCGAGCGCCATGAAAATGTACCAACGCGTGATCTGTGCTTTTTCACTGCCATTTCCATCTACCTGTTCTTCTTATCTGCTGCTGAGTCTACGCTCTGCTTTTCCACGGTTTTTGGCTAGCATTTTATACTGAGTCGTCCATAACAATTGTTAGAGGAAGTATGAGGCCGTTAAACTATATCACTTCCTCTTATTCCTTTCCCATCCTCCACTAACTTCGTGTTTTTTCTCTTGCACGAATCAGGTGTTCATACAGTACAAGGTGGCGCAATCCGCTCATCAGCTTTTCCACGAGATCATATGCAAGTCGGAGGTTAATGAGGACGACCACGCGCTATTGCACTTGAAGGTTAAGTCACTCCTAGTCCTTTCGGATGGTCTTGAAGGCTCTGGAGATGATCCGTGTGATTTAGAGCAAGTGAAGGAGCTGCTTTCTCCGTTGAAGCAGGAGCGGTTTAGTAGCATCAAGTTTGATTTGAATGAGGTGGCTTCGATTTTGGTGCATGTGGTTTCAAGGGCTGCTTTTGTAGAACGCAAAGAGATGAACAAGCCTGCTCGTAAGTGAGAAGCTTTGTGTTTAGATTTTTTTTAGTGCAGAAGTGTGTCAAGTAGAACATAGAGATGTATATGTTACGCATGCTGGCGAAAATCAGGTTTCCCTTCAATCTCCACAAAACTTTCGCGCCATTCGGGGTTGTAAAGCGAATCTTCTGACAACGGGGTTGTTTCAGAGTCCGATAGTGCTGGTGCTGGTCATTTGTTTCCCGCGTGGAAGTTTTGCGAAGCGGGTGGTGCGGTGCGGGCGGATGTTCTGAAATCAACGTTCGCCGTCCGTTTGATCCGTTCATGGAGATCGACTTGCAGCAGCCTCTTGCTGCCGGTGTTTCTGCCGGCAGCGCTGACGTCGTCCGTCTGGTCGCGGCGGAGCATCAACGGATTTTGGTACGCAAATATCCCGCCGTCTTCGAGTCGACTCAAAAGACTAGGACATCTGTTCCCAGGCGGAAAGGTTACCGTTTCTCTGGTAGACAAAGCGACGGCGACTTTGCGAACGTTAGCGTCAGTCTGTTCCTGCAGTCGAGTCGGTGGATCCCATAGCCTGACATCGATGCTGCGAATGTTGCGAAATCCGCGAATGTTGCGAAAGTTTGCGAAGGGTGCGAAGGGTGTGAAGGCTGAATAGGCTGCGAAACCGACAGCCGTTCGGTGGTGATACGGGGCTGTTGCAACAAGAACGCGATCGTGGAATTTAGAGAGATTGTGAAGCAGCGGGCTGGACATTCGCGCGGTCGTCGCCCATCATATCACGTCCTTCGTTGAGCTAGAAAAGATATGGAGACGACTCACCAGGCTCGATGTTTACCTGTCCCCTCATCCTCCCCTCCCCCTCCCGTCCCCCTTCCCCAGAACGCCTTCCGCAAGGCCTTAGAGTCCCCACTCCCCCCCAGTCATCTGGCGCTGCCAACCCTAGCGGAAGCGCTGCAACTTGGGGGAAGTGCGGGGAGCGGTGGGGGAACTGGCACCGCAGCCGCGGGGACAACCTTGCCGGTAACCACACTACCATCCTGTGGCGCTTGAATGTGTCAGGTCCTGGTATTGCTCCATATTGGGTTGCTCTACCCTCCTTTTCTTTGTTGGTTACTGTTGGTAAATTTTCAGGGCTAGTTGTATGCCTTTTTTCCAGTTCAGATTTTTGTTGCCCCCATCGTCCTCGTTAAAGCATGCATCGTTATCGTCCGCGTTGTTATTGTGTGTGCTACTGTAGAAGGAGGGCAAGCTGACAGCGGAGCAGAACCAGCTGCTGGAGATCGGCCTGCGGTCGCTGCTGCAGAGCCTCGTGGTGAGAAGTGCTGCTGTGAGATGCTGTGCGGTGAGAAGGGTTGTTGCGAGGTGCAGAGAAGCGAAATGCTGCGAGTCAGGATGTCGGAATTTGTCCAAAGAAAAATAAAGTGAAGTTTATCCGTTGTTTCCCACGCCATATCATCACCCCATCCATACCTTTACCTCACGCCCAACGTCCCGTCCCCTTTCAACTCCACTGCGGTTGTGAGAGCAGGAGAGTGCGGCAGCACAGGGCGTGTCAGTGTTGAGTTACAGCCCCACGGGTCCGCCTGGTTCTCCAGGCAGCTCAGCAGCGGTCATTCGACTTTTAGGTGGGTTGCCGGGCTGGTCCCAGCCTGACGCCATTCCTCTCTTATTCTCTGTGTCTGCCCGTTCCACTATGTTTGGCTGTTCCTCCACGCGTCCACTCCACTCTCATCACCTGCCACTTTCGTCCTCATCTCTGTCCCTCGCTCTTCCGTGCCTTTCCAGCCTCTTCCACATCCCATGCTTGCTTTCCCCAACCTACCCAACCTCACCCACCCGCACGCACGCCCCTCGCCACCAGACGTGGTGCTGCATCTGTGTGAGGCGGGGCGAATGTAGAGCGGGGTGGTGTTCCAGCTGACCCAAAAGTCCTTCCATTGCACCATCCCCGTCATTTCTTTCCCCCCCCACCCGCCACCAGACGTGGTGCTGCATCTGTGCGAGGCGGGGCGCATGGAGGGAGGGGTGGTGTTCCAGCTATTAGAGGACCTCATGGACCAGTCGCCCATTGCCGACTGCCACCTCGTCTTCTCCTACATCGAATCCAAGCAGCACGTGCTCGCCAAGGTCTTGTCCAATTTCTAGGCCCCTTTGAGAACACTACTTTTCATTGAATTCAAATAGCTAATCCTTGCCAAGGTCCTGTCTCGTCCCCATACGTTGTGTGACACACACACACCCCTCTTCGTACGACCCCACACTGGAGCACATCCTGCAGCGAGGCAAGCTGGTGTTGTTGCTCGCATGCAACCAACTCGTGCCGCAGGGTGCCTTGTAAGTCGACGCAAGCGTTCCCTGCCTTGTCTGCTGGACTGCTCGCTCCTCCTACTACCCCCCACAGGAGCACATCCTACAGCGAGGCAAGCTGGTGCTGCTGCGCGCGTGCAACCAGCTCTTGCGCCGGCTGTCCAAGGTGAGGGCACAGCACGGCAGAGAGTCGAGTGAGGGGAATTTAATAGAAGTTGAGGGTGAGTGAGTGATTGGAGGTGGGGGACTTCACGTTGTAGATGAGGGCAGGTTGGTTTAAGTGGCCCGTTTCCCCCCTGTGGATGTGCGTTCGCGAATCTGCTGTATGTGTGCTTGTGTGCGTATGTGAGTGCATGCATGTGTGTGGGTATGCGTGTGTGCATGCTGTGTACATGCGTGTGTGCATGCTGTGTACATGCGTGTGTGCATGCTGTGTACATGCGTGTGTGCATGCTGTGTGTGTACATGCGTGTGGGCATGCTGTGTACATGCGTGCAGGCGAACGATCTGGTGTTCTGCGGGCGGGTGCTCATGTTCCTCGCTTACTTTTTCCCCATCGCGGAGAAATCAGGTCTGGCTGTCTCGCTGCACTGCAAACAAACCCCTACTTGTCACCTCTCTCTCCTCTGTCTCCCTCACTCTCCCTCACTTCCCAGTTTTCGCAGTGCCACGTTCTTTTCTCTACCTTCTCATTCTCCGTCAGGCCCCTCATTCATCATCTCCTTTCCCCTCCCATCCCCTCTCCCCTCCCATCCCCTCTCCCCTCCCATCCCCTCTCCCCTCCCATCCCCTCTCCCCTCCCATCCCCTCTCCCCTCCCATCCCCTCTCCCCTCCCATCCCCTCTCCCCTCCCATCCCCTCTCCCCTCCCATTTCCTCTCCCCTCCCATCCCCTCTCCCCTCCCATCTCCTCTCCCCTCCCATCTCCCCCAACAGCGGTGAACATCAAGGGCGCGTTCAACGCGTCCAATAAGACCGACTACGCCCGAGATCCCCCCCAGGATGGTGAGATGGGAGGCGATAGCTGGGGATGGTGGGATGCCTGCTGGATGTAAAGAGCGATTTTCTATGTTCCATTGAACTGAGGCTTTGATTACATGCATTTGTTGCTGACGCTCTCTCTTTGGTTGTGAGGCTGTGCCGACCCCTTGAATCTGCTCTTTCCAGTTGGAGGTTGTTATTGCTAAACCATGATGTGAAGAACTGGTCACTCCATGATCGCACTGCTGCCAGTGCTGTACGATTTGTTCCTGTGATGTGAGGCAAACGCTCTCTCTTTGGTTGTGTGCTTGGCTCCCTTCCTCTCATTCTTCCTCCTCCTCCCTCTTCCACTTTCTCGACACACACAGGGGGGCCTCTCCTGGACTTCACGTTCTACACCACCTTCTGGAGCTTGCAGGTAACTAGGAATTCTCAAAAACTTCACGTTCTACACCACGTTCTGGAGCTTGCAGGTAACCGCAGCGTCACGCTCGTGCTTAGCACACGCAATCCTTGTGTCGCTTAGCAACCCTCCTCTAGCAGCGGTCGAGTGGTATTCTTCCAGTTGACTATAGTTCCTGCCTTCCTTGCTTCACTGCCCCCGAGCCGAGCCCCTCCTCCCCGCCTGCCCTCTCCCCCCGCCTTCCACCCCACATATCACCAGGAGTATTTCAGCAACCCGGCTATAGCAAGCTGACTTTTGGGTTGACTCAAAAGTCAGCCCGCGTGCCCTCTCCCCCCTCCTTCCACCCCACACCACATATCCCCAGGAGTATTTCAGCAACCCAGCTATAGCACTACCCAAGTGGGCAGTCTTCTCGTCACACCTGCGCACCGTTCTCGACACCTTCGAAGCCCAGCCGCTGGGCACTGATACCGATGCAGGGGCAGAGGCAGGGACGGGCGCAGGGGACGAGGCAGGCGCAGGGGCAGGTGGGGAAGAAGCAGATGGAGCAGGCACGTCAGTGGGAGGAGGAGCAAGGGGCGGAGTAGGGGACGGAGCAGGTGTGGGAGCAGGAGCGGCCGGGGAGGGAGGAGAGCGGGGAGCGAAGGGAGCAGGAAGTGCAGGGGGGACAGGGCGAGGGGGACGGGGCGGGTCAGGGGAGGCGGTGGGGGAGATGTTGGGGGCGTACAACATGAAGTACCTGACGAGCACTAGCCTGTTGGAGCTGGAACTAAGGGATGGCAGCTTCAGGCGCCAGTTCCTTGTTCAGTGCCTCATCCTCCTCGAGTATCTTATGGTGCGTTCTCCGCGGTGCTGTGCGGTGCTGTGCGATGCTGCTCCCTGCTGGTTCTTGCTGATCAGTGCTCTGCGCTGTAGAGTGTGAAGGGGCCACAAACTCAGCTGTCTGTCTATCCTCTCTTACTGTGGTGTGTGTGCGACATGCGAGCTGCAGATTCCAGGAAAGTCAGAGAAGGACGATAAGAGAGAAGCCATGGTAAGTGTTCCCTCTTTCAGCCCTTCTCTGTCACAGTTTATATCGGGTGGTTTCGGCCGCTGCAAGCCTTCTAAGAGATAAAGAACGATCTATCGAACTATGTCTGCCCTTCTCTGTCGCTCTTTGCCATCCTTTGTCGCTCTACCAACCACACGCTCTTCCATCTCATCGGTTGTTTCCACTCTCCCCTGTGTTGCCTGCTGATTGCTCAGAGAGCAGAGGCCAGGGAGTTTGAGGCGCGAGTGAAGAAGCTTCTCAGAAGGTTACCGCCGGGCGGCGAGGACTTTCTGTCGACTGTGGAGCATGTGATGCGGCGGGAGAAGCACTGGGTGCGTTTGAAGCCACTGGGGCACTGGGGAAAGGAGAGTTTGAAATAGGGGGGAGGGGAAATTGAAAAGGGGGGAGGGGGTTAAAGGGGTGGGGTATGCAGGGGAAGAGTGATGACTGTCGTTGACCCCATTCACATTCCTTTGAACACCTCTGAACCGCTTTGCACCCCTGGCAGGTGGCATGGAAGAAGGAGGTGTGTCCGCCGTTCGACCGCCCTCCAGCTGACCTCACTCCCCGCCGGGACCCAACCCCCAAAAGGTATGCCCCAAGAGGTCGCAGAGTAGCAGGTATGCTGTCTGGGACCATGAGCAGGTATGCTGTCTGGGACCATGAGCAGGTATGCTGTCTGGGACCATGAGCAGGTATGCTGTCTGGGACCATGAGCAGGTATGCTGTCTGGGACCATGAGCAGGTATGCTGTCTGGGACCATGAGCAGGTATGCTGTCTGGGACCATGAGCAGGTATGCTGTCTGGGACCATGAGCAGGTATGCTGTCTGGGACCATGAGCAGGTATGCTGTCCGGGTCCATGAGCTCTGCGACTCTGTGCACTGCCATTCCCTGGAGTTCCGCTCTCGCTTTCCTCATGGGTCCTGATGGCTCTGCTTGACTCGCCCTCTGTCTTCTTCCTCTCACCCCCAGGCCAAGCGTTGTGATGCGAAATTGAAGGCTGGTCTGATAGGCGTGTCAAACTGCGCTCTGTCTGCCCTTCCTCACTCCCCCAGGCCGCGCTACCTGATGGGCAACAAGGAGCTGGACCGGCTGTTTCGCTGGGCAGATAAGCACCCTGTGAGCCGCTCTTCTCCTTCCTGCCCCTCCCTGCTCAGCAAGGGCTTCTTCTTTCCACCCTCGCCCTCGTCTCCACAATCGCTCGTCTCTGTTCGGACTTGGGCCTGCCTTCATCCAGTGCCCTCTCGTCTCTCTCGTCTCGTCTCTCATCAGCCACCCATGCTACCGCCACTACCCCCTCTTCGCATCATCCCTCATTGCCCGCACCACACTTGCCTTGCACGCCAACCCTGCCTTGTCCATGCCCCCTCTTGGCCTGCCCCTGCCTGCAGGACGCCTTGACGGACCCAGAGCAGGTGGCAGTACCGGCATTCCGAGATTTCATCCAACCGCTTGCGGATGATGTGAGTGCTGCGGATGATGTGAGTGCTGCGGATGATGTGAGTGCTGCGGATGATGTGAGTGCCACTGACCCTGTATGCGGCACTCCTCTAGACATGGTGTATATATGAGGGTGAGGTGAATGCTGCCATTCCTTCAGAGTGCATTTTCTGTACTGCCCTCGTATACTTGTCTTCAAATTGCCCCCTTTTCTCCTTGTTCAGATTTGCCTCACCAGTTGCTTTTTCCTGTGCCACTGGTGCCGCCGCTGCTTTCTTCTCTTCTTGCTTGCATACGAGCAGATGGACCCAGAGAATTGCATAGAGGCGGAGTACCACAGGACCAACGACAAGGTGAGAGGCACCATGGGTAGCCCAGGGGCAGCATGGGAAGCACGAGCAGCACGTGCAGCATGGATCGTGTCACAGCTGGGTGGGATGACAGATCATTATCCTGCATCTCTCTATAGCTCACTCTCCTTGCCTTCTCCTTCATTGCTCTTACCCCATGCTCCTCTCTCCTTGCCTTCTCCTTCATTGCTCTTACCCCATGCTCCTCTCTCCTTGCCTTCTCCTTCATTGCTCTTACCCCATGCTCCTCTCTCCTTGCCTTCTCCTTCATTGCTCTTACCCCATGCTCCTCTCTCCTTGCCTTCTCCTTCATTGCTCTTACCCCATGCTCCTCTCTCCTTGCCTTCTCCTTCATTGCTCTTACCCCATGCTCCTCTCTCCTTGCCTTCTCCTTCATTGCTCTTACCCCATGCTCCTCTCTCCTTGCCTTCTCCTTCATTGCTCTTACCCCATGCTCCTCTCTCCTTGCCTTCTCCTTCATTGCTCTTACCCCATGCTCCTCTCTCCTTGCCTTCTCCTTCATTGCTCTTACCCCATGCTCCTCTCTCCTTGCCTTCTCCTTCATTGCTCTTACCCCATGCTCCTCTCTCCTTGCCTTCTCCTTCATTGCTCTTACCCCATGCTCCTCTCTCCTTGCCTTCTCCTTCATTGCTCTTACCCCATGCTCCTCTCTCCTTGCCTTCTCCTTCATTGCTCTTACCCCATGCTCCTCTCTCCTTGCCTTCTCCTTCATTGCTCTTACCCCATGCTCCTCTCTCCTTGCCTTCTCCTTCATTGCTCTTACCCCATGCTCCTCTCTCCTTGCCTTCTCCTTCATTGCTCTTACCCCATGCTCCTCTCTCCTTGCCTTCTCCTTCATTGCTCTTACCCCATGCTCCTCTCTCCTTGCCTTCTCCTTCATTGCTCTTACCCCATGCTCCTCTCTCCTTGCCTTCTCCTTCATTGCTCTTACCCCATGCTCCTCTCTCCTTGCCTTCTCCTTCATTGCTCTTACCCCATGCTCCTCTCTCCTTGCCTTCTCCTTCATTGCTCTTACCCCATGCTCCTCTCTCCTTGCCTTCTCCTTCATTGCTCTTACCCCATGCTCCTCTCTCCTTGCCTTCTCCTTCATTGCTCTTACCCCATGCTCCTCTCTCCTTGCCTTCTCCTTCATTGCTCTTACCCCATGCTCCTCTCTCCTTGCCTTCTCCTTCATTGCTCTTACCCCATGCTCCTCTCTCCTTGCCTTCTCCTTCATTGCTCTTACCCCATGCTCCTCTCTCCTTGCCTTCTCCTTCATTGCTCTTACCCCATGCTCCTCTCTCCTTGCCTTCTCCTTCATTGCTCTTACCCCATGCTCCTCTCTCCTTGCCTTCTCCTTCATTGCTCTTACCCCATGCTCCTCTCTCCTTGCCTTCTCCTTCATTGCTCTTACCCCATGCTCCTCTCTCCTTGCCTTCTCCTTCATTGCTCTTACCCCATGCTCCTCTCTCCTTGCCTTCTCCTTCATTGCTCTTACCCCATGCTCCTCTCTCCTTGCCTTCTCCTTCATTGCTCTTACCCCATGCTCCTCTCTCCTTGCCTTCTCCTTCATTGCTCTTACCCCATGCTCCTCTCTCCTTGCCTTCTCCTTCATTGCTCTTACCCCATGCTCCTCTCTCCTTGCCTTCTCCTTCATTGCTCTTACCCCATGCTCCTCTCTCCTGCCCCGTCTTTCTCCCAAACGCGCTCTGCAGGTGTTTTGCTGGAGAGCCCTTCGCCTGGCTGCTCGATCGGACATAGAAGCATTCAACAGGGTGAGCTCATGCATGGATGCATGCCTTTATTTCCCCTGTCCTTCCTTCCTCTCCCCTGTTTCCAAATTGGCGACCCGGGCATAAAGGGCATGGTGTTGCCTGACAGAAAGCACAGTTCTCCGCCCTCCCTGCCTGTCCCCACGTCTGTTGTTCTCCCAACCTTATCTTATCTTGTGTCTCTCTCTCCAGTTTGGTGATCTGGGCATGGAGGGGGTGGTGCCACCGGACATGCTACCAGACGAGGTGCGGGTGAGGCTGCACAAGAGCAAGCCCAAGAAGGACTCTCATGGCGATAGGGATGCAGCCAAGGATGCTAGTAAAGGAGCGGCTAATAAAGAGGCCACGGCCGATGCAGGGAAGGATGCTGCAGCTGGTAACGCCCTGCCCCCTGCACCAAATGCAGCTACTCCTGTGACTCCTCCGCAAGGCCCCCACGCTGTCGGTGCTACAGCTGCCGCCGATGCTCCGTCTACACCTCTAACGGCTTCTACAGCCACTGGGACTCCACTGGCTGCTCCTAAGGGTGTGAGTGGTTCAGCTGGCAAGAAGACTGGTCCGGCTGGTGGGGAGGATGGGAAAGCGGAAGGAGGAGGCGATGGGGAAGGCACACCCAGCGCAAAGGGGTTTGTGTTTGATCTCAACATGGACGCTCCAGATGGCTCCCCTGCTGCTGCTGCTGCTGCTGCTGCTGCGGGTACGAGATCAACGCCTGGGAGTGCTGGTGGTGGGTCGGGGAGGAAAGGGCGTGGAGGGGAGATGAGTGCAATGGAGGTGGAAGGCGAGAGGAGAGCAGATGGGGAGGGAGACGGGAGAGCCTCGGCTTCTAAGAAGCGGTCGCGTGTAGATGAGTGAAATGGAAGTGTAATGAAGGTTTGCAGATACCTTCATCACTTGGTACATCCCACCCTAGTTCATGAATAGCACGCTTCTGGTGCAAACATGTAGGGATGAATGCAGCCTTGGTAGAAGAAATATATGCATCTAGAGTTATTGAATGTAGCGTCGAAGATGCGCCTTCAGTTCATCGTTCCTGCTAATGTGCGCTCCCACAAATGTTAACCACCACATGGAAGAACATGAGCATGCACACTCACCACCAACCGAACCCCCCCTAACACCCCTCCCCCCCCATCCCTGCAGCGAGTGGGAGTGTGTATACTTATAGCACTCATGCTTATATTCAAATGTTTTACCATGTATGGAATGCCAAAAAACTTAGCATTCTAATGCCACATATGTCAATATGTACCCAACATTGCGATTTCCTTGGATATTTAGGGTAATGAGTGCTGTGTAGGACATTACTAAGAGAACAAACAATATCGATAAGCTGAATGCAGTGATAATTTGACGCAGTGTGGCGGAAAGAAGCGCAGCTTATACCGAAACAAGCAACTTTCACGCATGACTTCTGATAAGCGAATTTCAAGAGCCTTCGCGAGCAAACCACAAGAAGGAACAGACCCGACTGGTGGTTAGCCACCGTTGCCCATTTATTGCTGCCCTGCTCCAAGTCATTCTTTTGAGCGTATATGAAACCACTTTTTCACAATGGTTTGGTATTGAGATTTCCGCATCTGTCGTGAGTATGTGAACAGGATGAGGACGTTCCCTCTGGGACGGTTATGTCTCAGTAAGCTCCCGTTGTCCGCCACGGTGACACCATGGCCCAGACGAGTGTAAGCTCCTCTGTGCCATTGTGAATATGCAGCCGTGTTCCCGCGCATGATGCGCTCGATACTATGTGCGGAACGCAGCCGTGACAGACTTTTCAAGAGTTTATCGAGGTGAGTTTTTCTCTTCCGTTATCGAGTCGGTGTGCTCACAGTCTGACTATTCGATCCCTCATGCGGCAAATCCGTCGTCTCCCGTGCGATGCCATCTCACCGCCGTTTCCGATGGCCCCGCACTGCACTCGCTGCAGTTAGACGGTGCGCCGCTGACGATGGATTATTTCTGATGGGAGCCGTGCTTTCGCCTCCAGTAGTCTCTTCTTCAGATGCACTAACGCATCACATGTATCTCCTCACATTTTTCTATGTGTGCTACTGGTCACGCCCGTGTGATGAGTGCTATTACCTGTCCTTGTTGAAGTCTGACGCCGCTCTTACGGGTTGGCACTGGCGACACGAATGCTCCCAACTGATGGTCGTGACTTGTTTATACGCGCTCTAATTGCTTTCTCATTGTTTTGTTTTTTTCTTCTATGCTTTCAATGTGCGCTGGTTAATTCTGGCGATGCCTGTGATGAAAGAAAATTGAGTGGTAGGAGCAGCGGTTGCGGGGGTTGCTGCGAAAGCAGCTGAACCTACCCCTGCGCTTGCCGCTGTCTCCGATGCCGCATCCTCCGGCTGAGGCACCGCTTGTTTTTCTCTTCTTTTACCAGCTTATCCGATCAGAATTCCGAGTCTTTCTTTCTTGTCATATTCGCTGGGAATGTCTAAAGCCGCGTACCAGCCTCTCTTGCTCAAGCTACCAGGCTCCGTCGCCAAGAGGGTCCTTATCACAGCAGCGGCCACATCGCACTCAGTGACTGCTGCATACCCGTTTCGCACCAGCCTTCTCTGCTGGATGCGAAAGAGCGTTTCACACATTCGGACACTGACCATGGCGTTGACACTCACTGAGCTTTCCTCTGTTTTCTTCGTTTCCGCTCCTCTCCTTTCCGCAGATTTTCCCTTCGAACTGGGCGGTCCCCCTGGTGGTCGCAGAATCGCTGTTGCCCTCAAGGGTCCTGAATTACTGCACGTCGTTCGATAATCGCTTCGTACATAACTAAATTTGCTGTTCGAATTGTACATGTGTATTAAATTACCTTACTGTAATTTTGCAAATATTCAGTAACCCTGTAGAAGACCTGTCTTTTCTGACAACTCCGATCAACAGTAATCCTAAACAAGTGTTATAACCTTGGTACTCTACAAAACTCCCTCTCAACTTCATGGCCGCTGAGGTACCTAATAACGGCTCCACCCAACCAAACTGATCAGGTTATCGTAGTACATTGATCAGACTAGCCATTTTGCTTCAGTGCATACAGATTGATGCTCTTGCTATGCCATGTGGTGCAAGATGGGTGGTTGGCGTAGTTATACCCGTAATTGACAAGCTGCAGAGAGACAAGCTGCACCTGACAGGGAAGCACAGGCGACAGGGCCCAGCAGAGATGGCAGACCAAGGAGGCTCGTTCCGAGCAAATGCATTCATGCACTGCTCATGCTCCCTCCATTCAAGCCTTTTTTAGTCACTGGTTCCTCAGTTAATGCCTTATCAGTTGATGCTTCCCTCTGTTCAATGCTTCATCAGTTGTTGCCTCCCTCAGTTCATGCCTTGTCAAGGTATTGCCTAAGAACCTTTTCCAGAGCTGCCTTGCTGACAGGCTTGGACATATAGTCTGGGTTGAGGGGAGGAGAAAAAAAGCAGGGAGGAGCAACGGGGAGAGGATTCGCGAGAAAGGGAGCAGAAGATGCTTGTATAGCAGTCGTAAGCGCACCTCACCCTCACACACACCTGATGCCCCATACCCTCACCTGTCAGTCATGCTCTCACCTCTCACCCCCTCACCTGTCAGTCATGCTCTCACATCTCACCCCCTCACCTGTCATGCCGGCAGCGAGGCATTGCTCCCTGTCGCCCTTGAGAGCATTGGCCGTCTGCCATGCACGCACACGTGGGGGGCAGGCGAGGGGGGCAATGGGCGATGAGCGCAGGGTGGATGGGCAATGTTGCGAGCATGTGCAACGGAAGCATGGGGGGACACAGAGTGAGCAAGGGAGGAATGCTGACAGTGGGGAGACGGGTTTGCAAGGGAGAGGGAAGAAAAGCGTAGCGATAAGAGGAAATAGTGTGTGGGCTGGGGAGAGGGTCATAGAGAGCAAGGAGAGGGGCAAGCAAGGGGAGGAAGGGCGGGAGGCGAGGAAGTGAGGGAAGGGGAGAGAGACGGGGGGAGGGAAGGGAGCAGGTGGGAGGGGGAGAGGGGGAGGAGGGGGGCGGGGGGGGAAGGGGAGGGGCTTACAAGAGCGACGATGGTGACGTTGGGCTGAGCCTGCTGTGCCTCCAGCTCCCTGATCTTGCGACTCGCTGCCCACCCATCCATCTCCGGCATCTGTGCAGCACAGCACCGCACAGCACAGCACCGCACAGCACAGCACCGCACAGCAGAGCAGAGCAGAGCACAGCACAGCACAGCACAGCACAGCACAGCACAGCACAGCACAGCACCCATGTGGCATGAGCATGCAATGGCACACACCCGCGAGCAAGGATCAAAATTACGGTTATCGTATCATACGGTCCGTATAATACGGTCGTTTTTTACGGCCAAATGTCAAAAAATACGCCGTTTTTTTGATAGACTTAAAAAAAACGCATTGTTTCTCCTAGCAATCACTGAAATTCTTTAAACCGTATTTTACGGTCGTTTTTTACTATTCCGTATTATACGGTAGAATTTCAATAATTCGGTCGTAATTTTGAACCTTGCCCGCGAGGAGCACACAATGAGGAATCACAACACCAGAGCAGCAGCTGTGCGAACAAATGGGCGATTTGTGTAAGTGTGTGCATCAGAGATGCTGACCTGGCAGTCCATGAGGATAAGGCTGCTGACCTGGCAGTCCATGAGGATGAGGTTGTATTTGTTCTTTTGGAAGAGGCTGACGGCCTCCACGCCATTGTTGGCGATGTCTATGCTCACGCCCAGCTGCGCCAGCATGGACTTGGCCACCTTCTGGTTGATCTGTGAGTGATAGGACAGACAGCACACAGAAAGGCACACAGGGGAGGGAGAGAGAAACGAGAGGCGGAGATTTGAGAGTCAGAACGATGCTCACCCCCAGATGCGTCAGCATGGACTTGCCACGCACTAACAACGCCCTGCCACCCTGCGTCACTGCCATCATTGCACCACCCTGCCAGCATACCGCCCTGCCACCCACCAGGTTATCCTCTGCCAGAAGGATGCGTCCACTCGCTTTCGGCCCCGTGCTCCGCGCAGCAGGTCGCGGCTGCTGCCTGCTATGAGAGCAGAGAGTGCCCTTACACTCACACATGACATGAACACCGCCCTGCCGTCCTGTCACCCTCCCAACATACCACCCTGCCACCCACCAGGTTGTCTTCGGCCAGCAGGATGCGCCCGCTCAGTTTCGGCCCCATGCTCCGTGCAGCGGGCCGCGGCTGCTGCCGGTGCCGCCCTGACGACAGGAACAGCCCGTCGCCGCCCGGTGTGCTCTGCATGGCCGATTCCATCGCCTCGAGCAGTGCCTTGGGGCGCACCTGGGGGCATGGGGGGAAGATGAGGGGGAAAGACTAAGGGATAGCAGACAGGAACAGCCCGTCACCGCCCGGTGTGCTCTGCATGGCCGATTCCATCGCCTCGAGCAGTGCCTTGGGGCGTACCTGGGGGCAGGGGAGGGGGGATGGAGTGGGGAAACGGAGTGAGGGGTAGTAGCAGAGAAGGTAGAAGTGAGCCTGCTAGCGTGAGCACGGGATGCATCGCGAGGGCGGAGGAACGGAGCACGGGATGCATCGCGAGGGCGGAGGAACGGAGCACGGGATGCATCGCGAGGGCGGAGGAACGGAGCACGGGATGCATCGCGAGGGCGGAGGAACGGAGCACGGGATGCAACGCGAGGGCGGAGGAACGGAGCACGGGATGCAACGCGAGGGCGGAGGAACGGAGCACGGGATGCAACGCGAGGGCGGAGGAACGGAGCACGGGATGCATCGCGAGGGCGGAGGAACGGAGCACGGGATGCAACGCGAGGGCGGAGGAACGGAGCACGGGATGCATCGCGAGGGCGGAGGAACGGAGCACGGGATGCATCGCGAGGGCGGAGGAACGGAGCACGGGATGCATCGCGAGGGCGGAGGAACGGAGCACGGGATGCATCGCGAGGGCGGAGGAACGGAGCACGGGATGCATCGCGAGGGCGGAGGAACGGAGCACGGGATGCATCGCGGGGGCGGAGGAACGGAGCACGGGATGCATCGCGGGGGCGGAGGAACGGAGCACGGGATGCATCGCGAGGGCGGAGGAACGGAGCACGGGATGCATCGCGGGGGCGGAGGAACGGAGCACGGGATGCATCGCGAGGGCGGAGGAACGGAGCACGGGATGCATCGCGGGGGCGGAGGAACGGAGCACGGGATGCATCGCGAGGAACGGAGGAACGGAGCACGGGATGCATCGCGGGGGCGGAGGGAAAGAAAGGCGCTGCTGTTGTGTGAACATGGGATGCTATGACTGAGCAGCACACGACTTATGGCCCTGCAGTTGTGAAAACACCATTCGTCTCCCAGTCCTTACTGCAATAGCCATGGGCGCGGGCGTACCATGGGCTTATTAAGCATGGCACGTACCATGGGCTTATTGAGCATGGCACATACCATGGGTTTATTGAGCATGGCACATACCATGGGCTTATTGAGCATGGCACATACCATGGGCTTATTGAGCATGGCACATACCATGGGCTTATTGAGCATGGCACATACCATGGGCTTATTGAGCATGGCACATACCATGGGCTTATTGAGCATGGCACATACCATGGGCTTATTGAGCATGTCACATACCATGGGTTTATTGAGCATGGCACATACCATGGGCTTATTGAGCATGGCACGTACCATGGGCTTATTGAGCATGGCACGTACCATGGGTTTATTGAGCATGGCACATACCATGGGCTTATTGAGCATGGCACATACCATGGGCTTATTGAGCATGGTACATACCATGGGCTTATTGAGCATGGCACATACCATGGGTTTATTGAGCATGGCACATACCATGGGTTTATCGAGCATGGCACATACCATGGGTTTATTGAGCATGGCACATACCATGGGTTTATTGAGCATGGCACATACCATGGGTTTATTGAGCATGGCACATACCATGGGCTTATTGAGCATGGCACATACCATGGGCTTATTGAGCATGTCACATACCATGGGTTTATTGAGCATGGCACATACCATGGGTTTATTAACCATGGCACGTACCATGGGTTTATTGAGCATGGCGGGGCAGCGGTCGCGCCAGTAGCGCACGGCCTTGAGCTCGCCCTCTGTCTTCTCTGACACCTGCGACCGCTTCAGCAGCACCACCACCCCCAGGCGCTCCCGCCCCAGCATCTCCAATACCGCCTGCAGGGGGAGGGAGGAAGGGGAGGAGAGGGAGGAGGGAAGCATGAGATGGGGGGATGGGGTCTTGGCAGCCTCGTGGGACAGCAGCAACACCACCCCACTCGCTCCCGACCCAGCATCTCCAAGACAGCCTGCAGTGGTGTGGGGGACAAGGGACAAGGGAGGGAGCAAAGAAGCACGAGCATGTGCAGACACCATGTGCACACACACACACTTCGTGGGCGATAGAGAACAGAACAAAACAAAACGGTTTTTGAGTCGACTAAAAAATCGACTTATCACACGCAGGAGTATTCACGGGGAACAGAACAGAACAACGGCAGACGGCTGATGCCAAACATGACAGACAGCAGCCCGCCCGCTACAGCCGACTCACGGAGGACATGGGGTCAACGAGCTGTGGCTTGCTTGCTGGAGAAGTGAACCACAATCAAATCGTAACCCTCCGCCAGCCCCTTTTTGAGTCGGCTCAGAAACAGCATGCTACAGCAGCACGCTATGGCCCCCACTTACAGAGGACATGGGGTCGATCAGTTGTGGCTTGCTGGAAAAGTCAATGATGATCAAATCGTAATCCTCCGCCAGCCCCTTGCGCGCCGACCCGTCGCGCCACGTGGCGGGCGCGGGTTGGCCTTGTGGAAGGGGGGGCGCGGGCGGCAGAGTGCCGGCCGGGAGGCGCTTAAGGAAGGCCTCCTCTGGCGTGCAGGTGAGGCAAGCATGCGGCACCTTCCATGCCTCCAGCTGCTTCTGCATGGGGATCACTGTCACCTGCGAGTAAGGGAGGAAGGGGGTTGATGGGACGTGGGATGGGAAGGATGTGGAGGGGATTATGCGAACATCAATGTGTTTTTGAGACGTCTCAAAAACACCCTCTCTACACGTCTGAAAATTAATGCGAGTGAGGTTGTTTTTGAAGCACCTCAAAAGGGACCTCAAATCAAAGCGAGTGAGAGGGGGGAAAGAAAGTGAGAGTGCCTCAGCAGAGAGACTCACCTCGAGCGGACTAGCGAGCAGCACACGGATGGACTGGAAAACTGGGGGCACCACCAGCAGCACGGGCAGCGGGCCCGACGACGAGGGCGGCGCCTTGGAGGGCGTGCTGGCTGCAGCAGGGGACTAGGCTCGGGGGAGAGCGAAGACTTGAAGATTTTTCCTCACCTCAAGAGGACTGACTAGCAGCACGCGAATAGACTGAAACTCGGGGGGCACCACCAGCGGCACGGGCAGTGGGCCCGACGACGAGGGCGGCGCCTTGGAGGGCGTGCCGGCTGCAGCAGGGGACTCGGGGGAGAGCAGCGACGCGGAGTGGGAGGAGGAGTGGGCGGCGGAGGGCGTGGAGGGCGTGGGGAGGAGCGGCGGGTTGAGCGCAGCGACGGCGGCGTAGGCGGGGTGGTGGGTGTTGACGGGCAGGCGCACTGTGAAGGTGGAGCCCCGGCGGAACTCGCTGTGCACTGATATGCGCCCCCCCATCAGCTCCACCAGCTGCTTTGATATCGCCAGACCGAGTCCTGTGCCTCCGAACCTCCGTGTTGTGGATGCGTCCACCTGAGAGGAGGGGAGGTGAAGGGGGGGAGGAAGGGGAGGGGTAAAAGGCACTGATGGCAGGGATAACGTGAGTCAACTCGCTGTGCACAGAGATGCGCCCCCCCATCAGCTTCACCAGCTGCTTTGATATTGCTAGACCAAGCACTGTGCCTCCGAACCGTCTGGTTGTGAACGCACTAACCTGGTCAGGGTGGTGCGGCACGTCATGAGACACGGGGCACAGGACGCACGGCAGGTCACAGATGGAAGAGCAGGAACGGCATGCATAGCGAGGCAGAATGGCAACAAGGCCAGGGGCCAGGGGCTGAGAGTTTGGATGAGAGAGGGGCTGAAACCTTCAGATTAGGTGAGTGAGTGGGACCCACCTGCGAGAACTTGGTGAAGAGGCGGCCGATGCGCTCCTTGGGAATACCAATCCCCGTGTCGCTGACGTGGCACACCCAGTACAGCACGCCCGCCTCCTGCGCCGCTGCTGCCTCCTGCTGCGCTGCCAGCATGGCCGCCCCTATGCTCCCTGATGCCCCGTGCGCGGGACTGTCCTTGCCACTGGCTCCACCAGCAGAGGCTATTACAGGCGACCCAGACGCTCCCCCAGCTGCCGCAGCACCAGAGGCACCAGAACCAGAAGCAGCAGCAGCAACAGCAGCGGAAGAGGCGGAGGCGGAGGAGGGGAGTTGCAGCAGGCACGGCGCGCCGATCTCTGCCTCTAACCGGAACTTCACATACCCCTTCTCCGTGAACTTTATCGCGTTCGACACAAGATTAATCAGCACCTGCAGCGTGCGCCCCGCGTCGCCCACCAGGAACACAGGAGTATCCGGCTCGATCTCTATCACGATGTCAAGCCCCTTGGACTCGGCGTTGTGGATGAGCAGCTCTGCCACGCGCTCCACGGCTTGAACGACGTTGAAGAGCGTTTGCTCCATGTCGAGCTTGCCCGACTCGATCTTGGAGTAGTCGAGGATGTCGTTGATGATCTGCAACAGCATGTCGCCCGAGTCCCGGATCGTGACCACTCGGTCGCGCTGCTCGGGGGTCAAGTCGGTGTCGAGTAGAAGGGCTGTCATGCCCACCACGCCGTTCATGGGGGTTCGGATCTCATGGCTCATGGTCGCAAGGAAATCTGAACAAGAGAGGGAGGGAAGCAGCGGGAAACCTTGGGTTGACTTGACTCATGCACACCTGTTGAGCAGCGGGGCCGTCACACCCACCCAGCACGCCGCTAGTTGGCGTGCACATCTCGTGCCTCATTGCCGTCGGGAGGAAGGTGGGGGGACAGGGGGAAGGTGGGGGGACAGGGGGAAGGTGGGGGGACAGGGGGAAGGTGGGGGGACAGGGGGAAGGTGGGGGGACAGGGGGAAGGTGGGGGGACAGGGGGAAGGTGGGGGGACAGGGGGAAGGTGGGGGGACAGGGGGAAGGTGGGGGGACAGGGGGAAGGTGGGGGAAGGTTAGGAGGTTGACGTATGGGGAAGTGGGGGCAGGGGATGTGCGAATGTCAGGAGAAAGGAACACACCAGAGTGGCCCTCCTCACCCGACACCCCCACGCACCTGCTTTTGCACGCGACACCCTCTCTGCCTCGTCTTTAGCATCCATCATGGCCTGTTCCGCCACCTTGCAGTCCGTGATGTCCGTGTGCGTGCCCACGAACCAGTGGAGAGTGTTGATGGGGGGGAAAGGTCGGGGAGATACCCCCACGCACCTGCTTTGGCGCGGGACACCCTCTCAGCCTCTTCTTTAGCATCCATCATGGCCTGCTCCGCCACCTTCCTATCCGTGATATCTGTGTGTGTGCCCACGAAGCGCAGCGGCTCGCCATCATCGGTCTTGGAGAGCAGCTTGCCGCGGTGCAGGAACCAGCGCCACGACCCGTCCTTGCAGCGCAGCCGCTGCTCGTTCACAAACTGTGCTGTCACGCCGTCCAGATGCTCCTTCAGGTCCGCGTACGCGCGGTCCTTGTCTTCGGGGTGCAAAAGGCGTTCCCAGTCGTCCAGTGTTGAGCCTATGTCTCCAGGCTCGTAGCTGTGGGAAAGAAGGTAGCGGGGGATGGGAGATGGAGAGGTGTGTGGGGAGGATGGCGTTTAGTTGAGGTGCTCCTTGGGATGCTTGTGGTTGAGGTGCAGCAGCCGCTGCTCATTCACAAACTGTGCTGTCACGCCGTCCAGATGCTCCTTCAGGTCCGCGTACGCGCGGTCCTTGTCCTCCGGGTGGAGCAGTCGTTCCCAGTCATCCAATGTTGATCCTATGTCTCCAGGCTCGTAGCTGGGGGAGGGGTATCCATGGGTGGGAGGAGAGCATGAGTAGGAGGGGCGCATGAGTGGGGGGGGCGCATGAGTGGGGGGGTTGCGAAAGCAAATTACAGCCCATGGGGCGGAGTCCAGCTGGTCTGATTGAACTAGACAGTTGAACCGGACTCAACCCATCATTTGCTGCCCGGCATCCACCCCAGCATGTGCCTCCCTGCACTCACCCCATCCACTCTGCACACTGCACTCACCCGGACATCTGCTTCCAGCAATCAGAGAAAACACGGTGTTGTCGTGCACGTTCCAGTCCCACACGCCGCCATGCTCTTGTGAACACCACACACTCTATCCCATGCCCATGCATGCACCCGTACATGCGCCCACGCTCCCTCCACTCACCCGAGCTGCTTCCAGCGGTCGGAGATGAACATGGTGTTGTCTCGCACATTCCAGTCCCACACTATTGCTGCGTCACCATTCTCTTCTCAACAGCACACTCTAGGCATGCCCATCCACATGCCCATGCATGCGCCCATGCACAGTCCACACGCCACTCACCCGAGCATCTGCTTCCACCGGTCGGAGAAGAACATGGTGTTGTCGCGCACGTTCCAGTCCCACACGCCATCATCGCTGCCCGACAGGGCATACAGCCACCGCTCCTCGCTCTCCTGCTCGCATGCACGGTGCAAGAGTAGGGCATGTGACAATGGTGAGTGGCACATGGAGACGTGGTGAGGGGGGGATGCATATCAAAGCAGTCCAGTCCAGTCTCACATGCCGTCACCACTGCCTTATGTTGTGTTTTATATCGTGCTTTCACAACCCTTTCTTCCCACCTTGCACTTCTTCTCCACCTCGAGCCTCTTGGAGATGTATCACCGCACAGCCACATTGAAGACGGTGTTGTAGCTGCCCTTGGAGAGCGATGTTGTGTGTATGCTCTCTGCTGCGCCCTTCCTCTCACCTTGAGCTTCTTCTCCGCCTCAAGCCTCTCGGAGATATCTCGCAACACAGCCACGTAGAAGACGGTATCGTAGTTGCCCTTGGACAGGGAGATCTCGAGGGGGAACGTGCTGCCGTCCGTGCGGAACCCCGTGCCCTTGTGCACCTGCCCTGACGCGTGGTCTAGGCCTGGTGCGGGGAGGGATATAGATGGAAAGAGGACGGGAGGGTTGTTCAGGTTGCTGCCTGTACACGGACCTTTGCCCTTGTGCATGTGCCCTGATGAGTGTAACCTGGCGACAGGTGGCATGACGACGAAAACGATTGATAATAATCAGGGGTGGAAGCGGACAGCGGTGGCTTGAGTTGCTGTTGCTGCTCGCGGTGAGCCCTGTGCCCTTGTGTACCTACCCAGACGCGCGGTCCAGGACTGGTGCAGAGAGGATGAGAGGATGGAAGAGAGACGGGGTTGGAAGAGAGGAGGATATGAGGAACAGGGAGGGCGAGGGGTGATGGGAGAGAGGGAATGGCGCATGCTCCAAACCCAAACCAAGCACCACCGCACCACTAATCCCACACGAGCAAGTCCTACCACAGCTCCCAAGAGCTGAACCCCACTCTCTCTCCTTCCCCCGCAAGAACGGAACTCAACACGCACCCCCAGCGGTGAGCATGTCGCGGTGACCTTTGATCTCCACCAGCAGGTCCTTGAGCTGCAGGTCGGCGGGGGCGGTCACGCCCTCTCAATAAGGAACCCCATAACACTCAAGAATCAATCCCAATACAACACGCACTTCCAGCAGTGAGCATGTCCCGGTGCCCATCAATCTCCACGAGCAGGTCCTTCAGCTGCAGGTTTGCGGGTGCCGCTACGCCCTTTCAATAAGGAAACCCCATGACACTCAAGAGTGAATCCTTGCACAACACGCACGCACCTCCAGCCGTCAGCATGTCGCGATGACCGTCTATCTCCACCAGCAGGTCCTTCAGCTGCAGGTTGGCCGGGGCCGCCACGCCCTCGCGCATGCTGCCCGGCAGGGGCGCGTCCCCCGGCTGGGCAAAGCCAAACATCTGCCGCGCCGACAGGTTCATGGAGGTCACATGCCCGCTGTGCGCTAGGGACATTATTCCCTCCTTCGCAACCTGGAGGAAGGGCATAGGGTTGAGGAGTGAGTGAGACAATAGGGAGCAAGAGAGGAGTGAGAGCAGAGAGTCAGATAATGAGAGGTTCATGGACGCCACTCCTTGAACCTCCATGCCCGCTATGCTGTGCTGTGCGCCAGGAACATGATCCCTCCTTCGCCACCTGGGGGCTGGAGAGGGGATGGGAAGTGAGGAAATCGGGAGGGAGTGAGAGCAGAGAGTGAGCACGAGTGACGGAATGAACACAACTCAGCGCAGCGCATGAGAACAGTGCAGGCCGAGTAGCAGGCAGTGGAGAGTGGGGGAGAGCAGAGTCTGAGCGATGCATACAAAACACCACTCGGTCAGCACACGTGCTACAGCCTGCCAGTCTCACCTGCACAACGCTCGACAGGTGCAGCTCCGCCTCCTTCCGCCTCTTCCTCTCATTGACCGCATAGATCATCTGGGCAATGGTCATGGTGAGCGGCTCGATCTCCTTCACCAGCTGCTCGTCATACCCCGCCGCCCGGTTGGCGACGGCAAAGACGCCGATGAGCTCGGTGCCGGTGTAGAGAGGGATACCCATGAACTTGTCTATTATGGGGTGGCCTGGTGGCACGCCCCTGGACCTAGGGTCGTTGCGAGCATCGTTTGTTAGCACCTGGGGGCAGAGAGGAGAGGCATTTGGATGCATGGGATGGGGATGGATGGGATTTGGGATTGGCAGTGGAACTGCTGATGGCGTTGATTGGCAGCAGCAGAGAGAGCAAGTGGTGTGTTGCTTCGGAATTCGTCACTTGAGGTTTCTGAGATAACGTGGTGCTTTACAAAAAACGAATCAACGACGAGAGGTGCCTGCCTGCTAGTGTCTTGCCCACCTGCTACCTTAGAACACTACAGTGCCCTTCACTTGAACAGCACATGCCAGCCACAACGAACCTGCTGCCCTATCAACAGCACATGCCAGCCACAACAAACCTGCTGCCCTATCAACAGCACATGCCAGCCACAACAAACCTGCTGCCCTATCAACAGCACATGCCAGCCACAACAAACCTGCTGCCCTATCAACAGCACATGCCAGCCACAACAAACCTGCTGCCCTATCAACAGCACATGCCAGCCACAACAAACCTGCTGCCCTATCAACAGCACATGCCAGCCACAACAAACCTGCTGCCCTATAACCAGCACGTGCCAGCCACAACAAACCTGCTGCCCTATCAACAGCACAGCCACAACAAACCTGCTGCCTCATCAACAGCACATGCCAGCCACAAAAAACCTGCTGCCCTATCAGCAGCACATGCCAGCCACAACAAACCTGCTGCCCTATCAACAGCACAGGACGTGCCAGCTAGGCAGTGCCACCCACCTGTTGGCCCGTGAGCACCACGGTGCCGTGCAGCGTGTTGAGGTTGGTGAAGACAAGCCCCTTGTGGCTGTTGGCCGCGTACCACGCCCTCAGCTCCTTGCTCCACGCCACGTTTGTCATCGCGTGCGTCTGTTGGGGGGGCGGGGGGTGGAGCAGGGCAGGGCAGGGCAGGGGAGGAGGGAAAGGGAGGGAGTATGAGAAGGTGTGTGCACGATCATGGTGTGATGTGATGTGAACACAGAAACACAAGAGACGGCACGGCAGCAAGCACAGCCTGCTGACAGGCTGCTAACAGCCTGGTGCATCACCTTGAGGTACGGTGTGCCATCGGCCTTGAGCAGCGCGGACGAGATGAATCCAAACATGGACTCGGTGACCTCCAGCAGGGCGGACAGCAGGTAGTCAAACACCAGGCTGCCGTTCGGCTCCTTGTCAATAAAATACACCTGGTGTGCGCGCGTGATCGCCGCTAACAGCTTCCTCTGCAGCACCTCCGTGTTGCTCATTGTCCGCGCCAGCCCGCCTCCGCCCCCGGGCCCCCCTCCGCCTCTTCCCCCGCCTCCGCCCACCCCCCCCATCTCCAGCCGCGCGCGCACCTCCTGCAGGGCGCTTTCGTCGAAGCTTCTGTTCCCCTGCCCCTGGTAGTCTCCCCCGCCCCCGGGGGCGAGCCTCCCGCTGTTCTCCCCGCTGCCCTCCCCGTCCCCCCCGCTGCTGCCTCGCAGGTGCGGGCACGCGTCCGGGCCTAGTCCGGCGGTGAAGGTGCTGGCGGTGGTGGTGGAGGCGAGGGGGGAAGCGTCTAAGGAGTGGCGCTTGGAGGACGGGTTCAGGGGAGACCCGCCCCCGTGACTGCGCGCGTCCACAGCCCCCCTCTGCACATCCCCTCCTCTCTGCTGCTGCTGCCAGGAAGGTGCGGAGAACCTTCCGCTGCCGTCCGAGTGGAGAGGGGAGGAGGTGGGTTGGCCGGCGCTGCTGGGGGGGGTGATACCGCAGCGCTGCAGCAGGGCCATGGCTACAGGATGGTCGGTGAAATCGTCCCTGGGGCTGCCACAGCGCCGGCATCGCCACGTGGACTCCACCCACGCCTTGAACGCCGCCCACTCCTCCTCCTTCATCCCCCCCAGCACCTCCCACGGAGGTACCGCCGAGCCTGCCTCGCTGGCTTGGCGCCAGGTTTCCGAAGCTGCGCCCGAGGCTGTGCCATGCGGCGTGGGGACGCCTTGCGAGGGGTAGTAGTCGCGCGAGGCGGGGTACGCGCCTCTCCCCAGGCCCTCGTCCTGCTGCGCCTTCGCCTGCGCTCCCCCCGAGCCCGCGGAAGGCACCCGCGCGTCCCTGGGCGGAGTTGCTCCCCCAACTGCCCCCCCCATTGCCCCCCCACCCAATGCGCTCATATTTCCTCCCCCCATTGGGCTCGTTCCCCCCGGGCCCGCTCCGCCCATGCCCTCCTGCGCTCTGCTGCGCTCCGCGCTTCTCCGCCCAGTGGCGGCGGCGGCGGAGCCTCCGCCCGTCCAATGGGGAGCCTGCATGAGCGGCTGAGAGAACGGCGCCTGCTGCTGCGGAGGGGGCGACGGCTGCGCCTGCGACGACTGCGCTTGCGGGCGCTGCGCAAACTGCTGCTGGCGCTGCTGCTGCTCGTCGCGTACTCCCCCCTGCACACCCCCCTGCTGCACCCCCCCGCCCGTCGGCTTCGGGGAAAGTTGCGCGGGCGCCGCCAGCGGCTGCGGCGATCGTTGCGCCGCTTCCAGCGGCTCCCGTTCCCACGACGCGGGCTCCGCGCCTGCTCCGAGACGCGCCTCCGCCGCTTGCGCTCCCCCTGGAGAGGACGATTCCGCCTCTCCGCCTTTTTGCCGGCGAGCCTTGCTGAGATTGCGCTGGGAGTTGGATTGAATCAGCGAGTCGCCCTTCTTGCCGAATAGGTTGTTCCACCCCATACTGACCGGCAGTGAAGGCTGCCAGCGAGACAATTTGAAGAGATGTTGTGTACGAGGTGCTGATTGACGGCTACGATGGCTGCTGAGAAGAAGCAAGACGGAGACGAGAAGAGGAAACGGAAAACGAAATGGCAGGCGCGGCTGCGTTAGCTGGAAGTTAAGGTGGCGCCATTATTTCAAGGGACCGGTTCAACTGTAAGGTGATACCTGGGAATAAACACTAATGCTTGTTCTGCTGAAGCGTTAACCTACATCATGCGCTAAGGCGCACGGTTTTTCGGCAGCATGCGACGCGAGGACGGAAAGCCCTGAGCAATGCAGCATGGAGAACCGTGGAATAATGTAAACAACGACACTCCAATAGTTTAAATCTTTAACCTAAGCGGCTTAGGCCATAAGTGAATCACCGGAGGCACCCGCCGCGTACGGAGTAGATGAATCGACCAGGATCCGCTGACGAATGATTGGCTTGTGGTGGCAGATAGGACAAGTCGTACCCACGCGACGAGGCCTTACCATAGTAGGCGCCGTGTGGGTGGAAGAGTGGTTGGTAGTTTTGGGTTTGGTCACACGAGTCGACGAACTCTCGCGAAGGTGGATGTAACGCGACAGTGCGCGCGAAATGGAGAAAGTGGGCCTTTGTCAGTCACGCCTGCTCTGTAGAGGTCACGTGGAGAGCACCTTAAAGCCGGGGTGCAACTATCTTAGGAATAGTGACAAACCGTTTTTTGTCTGTTCCGTACTGGTCGTCAATTGGCTAGCGAGTGTGTAAGTTCTGTTGCGATGAAAACAGCTAAGGCGAATGTCGCGAACCTCAAAAGGAAAAGTGGGGGGGAAGGGGTGGGGGGAAGGAAAGGGGGGAAGGAAAGGGGGGAAACACGAACCGAGAAATGGAACCACATCAACACGCCCATACCCCCTTTTGCTGATTGTTCTAGTCTGCCAATAACACCTCCACATTGCAAAATGTGAAACCTTATCTGTCAAAAAAGCTGAGCAGAATACTATTTTCACTTACGAGGTTTATTTCTCCGTACACTTGCAAGAGTAATTTTTTTAGTGGGGAGAAAATTCATCAACTGTTTATATATGCAATCCTTGGAATGTCATCCTGAAGGAGATACTATGCAAAGCATAGTAGGCAAACAACATGGCATCATCCAAAGAGAGCCAATTTTTACACTCCGATCCACTATTGGTGCAGCTGTCCATTTACAGGAAGGAGGGGGGAGGGGTAGGAAAGAAGGGGGGAAGGGGAGGGGGGGACAGAGGAGGAGGGAAGGACACGTTGCGTATAATTGAAGAATGTTAGGTAGGGAAAGTGAAGGGAGCATGGACATTGAGATATGAAAGACATGGGGCAGTGGCCAAGCAAAGCTGGTGCTGTCGGCTGGGCTGGACGAGAGAACGTAGTGGACAGGGAAGGGACGAGAGGCGAGGGACAGGGGACGGGGGGAAGGGATGGCTGAGAGAAGGGTGAATGTGGGAGGGGGAAGGAAGAGGGGGGGAAGAGAGGGGGAGGAAGAGTGGAGGGGGGGAGAGGAGAGGGGAGTGGAGAGTTGCAAAGTGGAGTGAGATGAAAAGGGGAGAGAAGGGGGAGAGGGGAAAGGGAGGGAGAAGGGAGAGAGAGAGAGAGAGAGAGAGAGAGAGAGAGAGAGAGAGAGAGAGAGAGAGAGAGAGAGAGAGAGAGAGAGAGAGAGAGAGAGAGAGAGAGAGAGAGAGAGAGAGAGAGAGAGAGAGAGAGAGAGAGAGAGAGAGAGAGAGAGAGAGAGAGAGAGAGGAGGAAATAGAAGGGTGGGTACCCTAAATTCCTTGTGACGGTGGGGTGGGAATATGAGGGAAGAAAGGGCGTAACGGGGACGAGAATGAAGGAAAGGAGGGACGGCTGGAGGGGGGACAGGCCGACGACGGGGCGGGGGCTGGTCCATGATGCTGCTCGCTCCCATTTCGTCGGCCACTTGCCACCGCTCGCCACTGTCGAACCGATGCGTCGCCCCGCTGCTCGCAACAGTCTCCCCGCAGCTCGCTACCGTCGCCTCGCTGCTAGCTACCGTCGCCTCGCTGCTAGCTACCGTCGCCTCGCTGCTAGCTACCGTCGCCTCGCTGCTAGCAGCCGTCGCCTCGCTGCTAGCTACCGTCGCCTCGCTGCTAGCTACCGTCGCCTCGCTGCTAGCTACCGTCGCCTCGCTGCTAGCTACCGTCGCCTCGCTGCTAGCAGCCGTCGCCTCGCTGCTACCTTCGCGCCTTCGCTACCGCAGATACGTGAGGAATGGAGGGACGGGAGAGGGAAAACAGAAGGACGGCAGCGGAAGAAAACGAGAGCAATGCGCTTCGGGTACGAAAAAAAAAGGTGTTTACGAGGTACGATATAGCACAGAATTTCGATTGCACACCAAGAGAAGATGCAGGGCGATTAATCTGAGCCAAATGGCTTTGCGGAGCTCTAAAAACGCACTTCAAGTACTACTTAGTAGCTAGGAACCTAGTTCAAGCGTGAGAGTTTGAGCTGTTTTGAGTTCCAAGTTACTTTCTAGTTTGCTGCCTGCGCTCCCCCTCATCCCGTTGTGCGCAGCTTTTTCCCAAGCCCTCCGCCGCTTTCCCCCAACACATCATACTGCGAGCACTTTTCCGCACGCCCTTCCCCCACTGGCAGAAGCCTCTGCCTGCTCGCTTTCCAGTGTATACTGGGTTACGCGGGTTTCAAGCTACGGTATAATACTTTGAACTGGAGCGCCGATATCTGCGCCCCGGCTTTAACAGTTGGGACACACAGTTGGCTTGGGTTTGGTTTGGATTGGACTCTAGACCACACTGCCACGACAGTCAAACAAATATCCACCCAACCATCACGCCGAATCACATGGAGGTATAGTGCGGTACGGTGATCCTGACATGCTCAATTACTAAAAACGAGCACTGCAGCCTAAGCTTCTAGACGAGCTACGTATGATAACTGTTTTGAAAGCCTCAAGAACAGCAATGCAGCTTCCACCAGTCTCCCTACCTCCACTAACCATTTCATTGCTCACTACCCCCTTTTCGTGCAGTCATCAAAATCCGGTGCAATTCCTTCGCCTCCGCAAGGGCCCCTTTCTTGCAAGCCAGCTTCGCAATGGGAAACAGCGCTCCATCATTCAGCAGCACCGCAGGCGCCACAACCCCTGTGGTAACCAGATGGTGTAACGTCCACAGCGCCTCCTCCCGTGCCCTCTCGGACTCACTCTCCAGCACATCCGATATCACAAGAGTCCCTTCCACAGCCAGCAGTGCCTCTTGCCCGTCACGTGTCCTTGCAAGATTGGCCAACACAGCCATAGCCTTCTCCTCCACCCCTGGCCTTTTATCGCCCAGAAGGTCCACTAGAATGCTCACAGCGCCTTCCCTCACGATCTCATTCGCACAGGACAGGTCCTGCGAGAGGGAGAAGAGGGCAAGCCCAGCATCCTTCCTGCACCGCGCCGTCTCATTCGTGAGCAGACGGACAAGCGAGGGGATTGCTCCCGCAGCTTGAATCTTAGTCTTGTGGATGTTCCTGCTTGGGCCAGCGCTGTTCCCGTTCCTGCCCCCATTCGCTGATTCGTCCATCACGTCGTCCCATGAGGCAAGGGCAAACAGCGCCGCAGCTGCATTCCCCTTCACCATGCTTGAAATGCCTGCCGCCCCCCCTGCTGATGACACTACTCCTGCCGTGCCAGCTGGCCCGGTGTGAGAGAGCACGTCCACGAGGGAAGGGACGCCGCCCACATCAATAAACTCCGCTGCGCCATCTCGCGACTGGCACAGCTGCAGCACCACGGCCACTGCACAGTCCACCACCAGTGCAGGATCCATCACCCCCCGCCCGCGCCCCTCCCGCCCTGGCGCCCTCCCTCCCCCTCCGCCCAGGGCAGCAATGGCCTCATCGAGGAAGTCAAGAAGGATGGGCACTCCGTCTTCTCGCTCCAGCAGCCGCTGCCTGTTCTCACAGCTCTCCTTCACTGCTGCTCTCAGCTGCACCACCGCCTCCACCCGCTGCTCTGCTGACCCTCGATCCATCGCCTCAACCATCCCATCAACGGTTGTCATTGCACGTGGCGGAGGTACCTGCGATCCCTGCTGCTGCCCTGCATGTCCGTGCGGGATCGCCTGCTGAACCTGGGGGGACAAGGGAGGGAGGGCGGCGCCTGTGCTACTGCCCCCACTGCTGCCTTTAGAGAGCCTGTGCTTGGGTGAGCTAGCGGTTATCGACCCTGACCTTGGAATCCCAACTCCTGCCAGCAATTCAGCTGCTCCAACCGCCCCTGCCGCCGCCCCGCCACTGCCCCCCCTGCCGTGGCCCCCGCTTGACTGCTCCTGAGGTGACCACACCCCGCTGCCCGCCCCTTCCCGCGCGGGAACCCTAACTCCCGTCCCTGAAGTCCCCCCGCCTGCGCGCGGCGGCAGCTGCGGAGAGGCGACCGCTTCAGAATTGCCAAGCGGACTGGTGGTGAGCAGGCCTGAGGCTTGTAACGGGGACAATCTGCGCTGCCTGCGCGCTGCTAACGAGCTAGCTCCACTGGAGGACGGGCGCGGCTCTCTGCCCGGATGCGGGCCTGATTTCGCTACCGGGGACGCTGCTCGGTCATACACCACAGCGCCGGCCAGAACAGACGGGTCTAGCCGGCCGGCAGCCAGAGGGTCGTGGCTGCCGTCCCAGCTCATAGTGCGCCGGCGGTCAGGGCGCAAATGCGGCGCCGCAACGGGCCCTTTCTTCCGCTCCAGCGGATGCGCTCCCCCTACCGGCGCAGTTCCCGCGCGCGCCATGCCCGGGGCTCCCGAGTCCATGCCTATTGTCCGTGCGGCCGTTGAATTTATACCTAACCCTGCACCCCTACCTCCCCCGGAAGCGAATTTGTCCGATAACGAAGCAGGGCCCCTGCCGTGACTGGCTGCGCCTGAACCCTCGTGTGCAGCTTCCCTCGACCCGGCGACGGTCATTCTCTGCTGCTCGTGACTGCGTCTCCGCTGCGCGTCTGCTTCTCGACCGCCAGGAGCCTCGCGCTCCCGCGCGGACATTGTCGAAAGGGCCTGCCGTCGGTTGCGCGCGGACATCTCGCTCCCGCTGCTCCCCCCGCCTTCATCGCTGCTCCGCGGCCCCTCGCGCGCACCAGATGGGCGGAGCGCACTGCCGGAGTTGAAGTTCCCGAAGAACGCGGAATCTGCTGCGGAGCGAGTTCTACGATGGCTTTTCACGTGAGCGGATTGATCGCCTTGCTCCTGCGATAGTGATAACATATGTCGGACCTCTTGATTACCTGCGGTCTTCCGACCAACGGCCTGCTTCTGACCGGCAGAAAGCTTAACGTTGTGCTTGGCGCACCATTCCATGATCAACGCCTTGAGAGCCACATTCGGAAAGTACTCGGTGTGGCGGACTTTTTCTCCTGACCGCGGGCAGGTGAGGTGACCAGCGTCGAACCAGGCTTGGATGTACTCGCGCTCGTACGTCAATCCCGAGGCGATAATCACGGGCTCCGCCATAACGCGATCCGATAAAGGGCAGATGAACTCGAGAGGGATCTCCAGGTCGGCATCGTCTCCCCGAGACATCGTGGTGAGAATTGCATGAACCAGTCTTTCAAATAAGAATAACGACCGATGTCTCAACGACAGCGACAGTCTCTAGTGAAACCATCCATATATGAGATTACGAGTAATAATATCCACAGCACTGGACGACTGAACAACTTCGCCCAGAACTCCCTACGAAAGCTAGGATCTTGCTGACTAATCCGGAGTCTGATGTGCTAAGGGTGGGCTAGGAGGCAGAGTGTGGAGGGAGAGGGTGGGCTGTTGGCGGAAGCGGGTTGAATGCGGTGCCTCGGTAATCCCGAGGCGAACTGACTCGCTGCCGTAGTCGTGACAAAGGAGGACACAGGGTTGAAAGTTGGCGACATGAAGTGTTTTGGTAACCGTGCCCTGCGACAGATGTCAGGATATTCTGGATTCACCTCCCAAAATCACAGCAACCAGAGGTTCGCGTGGCGACGAACCTTCGCCGACTTTCGCCAAATGTTTCGTCCATCCTTTTTCACGATATTTAGCTCACAACAACCAGAGGTTCGCGTGGCGACGAAGCTTGGGATTGGGGCAGGCCGCAGGTCGGCCACAGCCCTCATAAAATCGCGGGAGGTCGCGGGAGGTCGCGGGAAGGAGGTCCGACAAGCCTGGGGATTTGGGCAACGTGCAAGCCCGCCCGCGTTTTCATTCCCCACAATGCCTGCTGGGGTTGGGGGGAATTCGACAATGACCAATGCGCCCGCCAGGCCACAGAGACAGACTGCCGCGCATGCAGGATTCCCCCCTCCCCCCTGCACCAGATGGCGGTGCAATCCGCCAGGCTGTTCTGCTCAGAGCCAGCCTCGTTATAGAGAAGCATTGATTACTTGCAGTGTACTTAACCCTGCATACACAACTGCCTGCTTGCCATCCACCAGTCATTTCCGCATCATCATTCCAAAACGGAGGGTGGATATCATGGATTCATGGTTGACCAAGCTTATTCATGATCATGCCTGCGGGACATCAGCGCCCGTGAACATGCATGCGCTGCGCATTAGCCGTTCGCTTGACCGATGCCACGTCGCTTCCGACCTGACCTGGTCTTTTCGGATTGCCAAGCAGCTCTTCTCAAGGCAGCTCGTATCGAAGCAGCTTCTTACCCTTGCGTAAATCTGCTACGTAATACCATTCGGTAGGAGCGCCACGTCAGCAGTTATGTACAAGCCACGTGTCAAAGCGCACAAGTCCAAGCATCTCCATCACTCCGACGGCGCGAGGGGATGGCCCCCGGAAGAGGCCGCGGCGTCCGCCGCTACCCACTCCAGCGGAGAATGGAGCGGAACTGCGGAGGCCGTGAGCGCCGGAGACGCGCACTTGGCGGAAGCTGTCGGCGGAATGGGTGCGGGCGGAATGCCGGTGAGCAGCCCGGACATCCTGGGGAAGGGGTGCTTCAGCTGGCGCGGCGTGTTCCATAAGGATCACGGCGCGCGCGTGCTTAAACTAGAAGGCGGCGGTGTAGCGGAGGTGCTTGTAGTGGATCCTGGGCGGAGAGATGACGAGGTGAGAACGCATTATGGGTACACCGTGGAGGATTTTAGTGGAAGGGGGGAGCACGCGGGGACGACGGGCGCGCACGGACAGGGGGAGGACATGGGGGGATACGAGCGCGGCAGTGATAGGGTTGGGGGGAGAGGTGAGTTAATGGCAGGGGCGGGGGGGGAGCAGGAGAGGGCGGTAGGAGCGGAGGAGCGAGGTTGTGTCGGTATCGTGTCTTCTGCTGCTGCTGTCGTGGCGACTGATGAAACGCTTGACCTCTCAGTGCGTACGGACGACACGGTTTCATCCGACGCAGCAACGGTCGGCAGCGTTTCATCTGCACGCCTGAACCCTGGCAGCGTTTCATCCAGGCGTGCGGCGGCGGACGGAGGCGGGTGGGATCCAGAATCAGGTTCAATGCGAGTGCATCCCACAATTGCAGCACATGAGGTTCCACACGAGGGACGCGTGGGCGAGGGGGGCAGGGGCGAAGCAGCACGTGGGACTGGGGAGGGTGACTTGCTAGCCAATGGGGATGTGGCAGCAGGGAGCACTTGTGCTGCCACTGGCACTGGTGGGTATCCGCCGCTCACCACCACTGCGCGCACTCAGGTCCTCCCTGTCGCTGTAGATCCCTCCCTCACTTGCCCTCCCTACCCTCCCTCACTCTCTACTCACCCTGACGCAATCGCCTCTTCCCCTCCCGCGCTCGCCTCCGCCCTCCCCCCCGCCGTCACCTCCCCCCTCCCCCCTTCTGCGCCACCCCTCTCCGCTGCTCCTTCCACCGACGCCGCCCCCTTGGGTCCTCCGCCCCCCACCTCCCCCTCCGCCACCGCCCCTTCCCTCCCCAGCCTTTCCGCCCCCCAACCTTCCGTGTCTGCTGCTTCCACCTCTTCCGCGCCCCCCCCTCGCCCCCACACCGCCGCAGCATCCTCCCTCCCCCGCCCGCCCCACGCCCTCCCCCCCACCCCCGCCAGCCGCGGCAGCAGCAGGGAAGGGGGTCACCAGAGGGGGGCGAGAGGGGGATGAGCAGGGAGGGGCGGGGGGGAACGGCGGGGGCGGGCAGTGGGCGCAGTGGGGTGTCTAGCGGGGGGAGGTGGAGTGGCGGAGGCGGGGGAGCGGGGGGAGGGGGATTCCATGCGCGCAAGCTGTCAACAGACGACAGCTTCCTGGGACTTTCCTCCCGCAGCCCTCTAGACACCTCTGTCTGCACTGCCAGGACGCCCCGCCTCTCCCCCCACCCCCCCGCTGCGGCTACTGCCGTCGCCGATGCTGCTGCTGCGGCTGGAGTCCACAGCTCTAGTGCTGCTGCTGGCGGTCCTGGTGGTGCTGCCTCTGGTACGGCTGCTGCTGCTGCTTCTGCTGCCGCCGATGTTACTGGCAGCGTTACAACCCCATCTGCTCCGGTGTTGAACCCCGGCCTGCCCCCAGCAACCCCACCAACCACTGCCTTCCTCCCGCCCCCCTACCCCACCACGCCCCTCACGCTCACCTCCCCCTCATTCCCCCTCGTCCACTCAGACACTGCCACGTCACCCAGCATCATCCACAAGTCGCCGTCCACGCCGTCCGTCTCCACCGACGATGAGCTGGCGCCGCTCCCTGGCCTTGGGATTGCCGGGGCAGGGCCGAGGGGGGGACTGGAGGGGGCAATGATGGGGGGAATGATGGGAGGGAGTGCAGCAGAGAGGGGAGGTCTAGGGGAGGGGGAAGGGATGGAAGGAGGGGCGGGGATTGGGATGTACGGGAGCGCACATATCCCCAGGAATGAGAGCGTGGGCAGCAGCAGTGGGTCGCTGGCAGCAGGGGACGGGCTGGTGGGCGTGCCAAGGCCCGGCACGCTCAAGACATGGAAGTCCATGCAAGCCCACCGCCATAAACTCGCCCGCGGGCTGCTCTTTGCTGGTATGCCGCACCGTGAACCGCCTCTTTGAATGTGTATGCATGTGTGCACCACGTGCGCCCCAAATGGCTCGCGCTGGTGGCCGTATGGACTGCGTTGACTGAAACTGATTGTCTTTTCCTGCTGGTTTCCGTACCCATCCTTTGCGGTTGATTCTCCTTTGCTCCCCGTTTCCACGCTCCCACCCCCTTCCACCCCCCTTTTCTCCACCACCCCGGGGTGGCATGGCATGGCAGCAGGCGAGAGTGGCGAGGAGGGCGGGATGAGCCCCAGGGGGCTGGCGTTCATAGCAGGCGCCCGGCGCCGAGGGCTGTGGCGCCGCACCGTCACACCCAAGGAGTGTGAGTGGGGTGGGGGGGGGGATGTAATGCGGTTGAGAGAGGTGCACCGTGATGCCCAAGGAGTGTGAGTTGGTAAGGAGGATCGGAAGGCGGTTGAACTGGGACGCATGGGGAAGGGAGCAAAGGCTGTCTGATCAACATGAGTGCCTGCCACCTCCCTAACATCCCCTGCTCGTCGCATCTCTCCTCCCCTTTCTGCTCACTTTCCTTTCTCCCTCCCTGGGCTTGCGTCCTGACCTCATAATCTCCTCCGCCACCTCCCTCCATCTATCCCTTCCAAACCAGTCCAGCACACCTCTCCTTTGCCCTTACACTCCCCTCCACTTACCCCCCTCCATCCCGCCTTCAGCTGTCAAGCGCCTGCTCATGTGGCCCCAGGCGGGATCTCAGGTGTCCCGCTGCGCCCCAGGTGATTCCTCTGCTGAAAACTCATGGTCGCCCGTTGACCCTGCGTCCTTTGACGTGCGCGGAGAAACTTTTTTATCTGACCGCCGCAAGGTGCCCGCCTGCCCGCCGGCCATTTACGAGCCGTGGGGTGTGGATGTGTTTCACACACCACTCAAAATCCGCCACGTGGCAGAGCATGTGGAGCTCCCTGCTAGTCTCTTTGGGAGGGGCGGTGTGGGGGAGAGTGGGGAGGTGCGGCAGGAGGGAATGGAAAGGGGGGAGAGAGGGCGAGGTGATGGAGATGGTCCCATGGATGGTGTCTGTGCAGAGGTATATGGGATAGGAGAAGAGGCAGAAGGAGTAGAAGAAGGTGAAGGAGGAGGAGAAGGGGAATGGGGAGAAGGGTGGTTGCTGCCAGAGGTGCTCGTGGTGAACCTGCAGGTACCACTCTACACCACACTGCCTCTACTACAGCAGGAGCAGGACGGGGAGGGTATCAGCCTAGTGCTGTATCTGAAGCTCAGCCCTGCTTATGCACGCGGCGTGCCACCCTGCCTCGCTGCCATGCTCCAGGTAAGCACAGCCTAGTTTCCTGATGACCATGACCCAATCACGTGCTACAATTGCGACGACCTCCAAATCACACCATTGTCTGCCCCATCCTCCTCCTCCCCGAAGCTTCACCCTCACCTAACTCCCATCCCTCTTTCCTTGCCCTTTCCCCTCTACTCCCTTGCCCCCTCTCCTCCTCTGCTCTCCCTCCGCTCCTCCTCTGCTCTCCCTCCGCTCCTCCTCTGCTCTCCCTCCGCTCCTCCTCTGCTCTCCCTCCGCTCCTCCTCTGCTCTCCCTCCGCTCCTCCTCTGCTCTCCTTCCGCTCCTCCTCCCCTCCTCTGCGCCTCTGCGCCTCTGCTCTGCTGCCCTGCCGCATGGCTCCCATCACCCCCACAGCCGCTGTGCCAGCCGCCACCCGCACATCTGTCATCCCAGCCGGGGATGGGAAGCAGCACACATGTGCCCACGGACACAGATGCTGTGAGGGGAAGCGCTCCAGACTGCAGTGCAGCTGTAGCGGCTGTAGCAGGGCCTGGCGTGGGGTACAGTGCTACAGATGCGGGGCATTCGCGCTCTAGCAGCAAGGGGAGTGGCACGGGCGGCAGCAGCAGTGGGGGGCGTGGGGGGAAGGCAGTTGGGAGCAGTGAGGCTGGGCGGAAAGAGTCGCCGAACGCGTTCAAGTGGGATCGGCCGAAGCTGCTGGCTCGGGTGGTGAACGAGGCTGGCATGGGGCTAGGCTCGGGTACAAAGAAGACAGTGCAGAGCTGGAGCGGGCAACCCATCCTCACTCGCTCACACCACTCGCTCATCCGAGTGAGTGATTTGTCAAGCCTGATGTTTCTCAGCCTCCATTCTGCAAGTCAGCTTGACTTTTAACAGTCACTAAGGGTCCACACAAAGGTGCTTGTTTCGCATGTAGTGTGGCCCGTGTGGCCCTGCTCTCATCAATTCCCTCCTTTTCGTGTGTGTCTGTCTCAGGGCGAGAGCAAGCCATATGTGGAGATGGATATTGATGTGCACCGCTTCCCCAACCAGGTCAAGAGGGGCCTCCTCCCCCTGCGCCGCCACCTCTCCTCCTGTGTCTTTGACATCGCAATCATCCTTCAGGTATGCTTCACTCCTTTGTTTTAGGCACCGTTCATGTGCGTTTCCGTGTTGCCTGCTCGGCGTGTACAGTACCTTCATTGTTTGTTTTCTTTCTCGTCCGCCACACCATTCCTGTCAAGCAGGGTGTCAGCCCAGAGGAGTTTCCAGAGCCAATTCTTGCCTGTGTCCGTCTGCATCGCCTTGACTTGTCACAATTCGGATCACTGGGCTCAGGATTGTGACATTCATAAGTATTATGCATACAGGTAACTCGTTTGTAGATTTGAATTCTGGTGAAATCCGTTGTAGAATGCCTCACCTTGTACACAGTCGAATCGTTTTGTAGCGCGAATGTAGTGCCTTGCGGGGCCATCAACCGCTTTAGCACCCCCGCATTTCCCCCCCTTTTTGCACAGCTGCATGCCAGTGCACGCGGCGCAGATCGCCGTTGCAACGAATGCGTTCGCTACAGTGCCAGCGTTCAACCCTTTTTCGCCGCACGCCATCTCGCAATACCGCTCTTGACCCTGGAAAGAAACCCGCACTCTACCAGCTGGGCGCACCATGGCCGTGTTTGGCAGGCATCATGGCCGTTATGGCCATGATGGGCATTTTTAACGGGCCCCCAAAAAATGCCGCCTGGGCATTTCTAGAAACAGCTTCGAAAGCTGCAGTGCACCTTCCAAAAAACGGGATGAGTGTTTGGTTGGCATTTATTGGGTGTAGATTGATGGCATCAATCGAAATTTAGGGTTTCGCAGAAGATGGTAGGCAGTTGCGCGTGATCATGTGATTGGCTGGCAGTCACTTTTGATTGCCCCGAATCACTTAGATGGCATTCCTGGGGATGGCCAAACGCCAAACGTCTGGACATCTGAGGGTTGGGGCCACGTGCCTTCAACGAGGTAGCCCACCAACGGCCGTGCGACGTTTTCGCACAACTGATGTTCAGTAGTGTAGTTGACGCAGCGTGCAACTGTAATGGCGCTGTTGTAAACATCAGAATGAGGGCAAAAACCATTTGGGGCACAGGAAAAATAAAAAACCACAGAGATGGTTGCATTGAAGTATCAGGTGTTTGTGTTGGTAGTGAATTTGGCACTGCATACCCCATGCGTGCGAGGGTTGTCGATTCAGCAAGGAATATTTTCGAGGGTGCTTTTCCTGGCTTGTTCAACGTCGAACAGGTCGCAGACGTTTGTTCGCGCACGAAATTCATTGGTGCGTGGCTGCAGATGTACACCTGTTGCCAACGGCACAAATCTAATTTACACGTCATTGGAGCGGCTGATGTCCAGGCCATCGCCAGGAACGCCCTCTGATACCCCGCATGGTGCGGGGCCTCGAGGTCGCATGGTGCGGGGTGTCCGAAAATGGGCTCTTTGCTAGGGAAAATGGGGTCGTTGAAGAAACGTAGGGTTCGAAATGCCATCGGATAATGGGGTGTTTGGTTGGCATTCCATTATTGTCAGGTTCGGCGTAGTCCGCTTATATCGAACCTTGATAATCTTCCACGCGCTTATCAGGGAAGGTTCCAGGGTGGTCGGTTCACTGTAGCCCATCCCCCTCGCCCGGTTTTTTTATGCCTGCCAAACTGGGCCCAAAACATCACCAGCAAAACATGTCACATCATATCACACGTCCAATCTGTGCCATCCCATGTTGTGCGCACATTGCGCCACCCACCATGCAACGAGGGGGTGGGTGAGAGAAAGATATGAAATGAAACTGCTCCTTTGCTTGGTTCACCTCGCCTCTCGTCCTCGCTTCGCCTCGCCTCCTTTTGGCAGCACTCAGCAGCTCTCACCCAACCAAACCAACTATGCGGCATAAATTGGGACGAACCAGGTTGGGGCAAAGGCGTTTAGAGACGTATTAGAGGCGGGTTGATTTAGCGGCGTCAGTAGCATTGTACTAGTGGAGCGCGTAAGCGTGCTCGTCGGAGGTAGCTTTCAGCTCGTCGTATTCCTCTCCGGTAATGGCGCTGCTGCCCGGGTTCCTGCAGCGCCGATTGGCCACGCGGGATTCCCAAGAAGCGCATAGGGGGTTAGGGGGGCAATATGGGGAGGAATTGGGGGAAGAGGCGGAAAGGACGGACGACGATTGGCGGAACGACGAGTTCGGATTCTCGGGGCTTGCTACTATCGCGGACGTAGTGGATGAGCTGGACGGCGAATGGGAGGACGGCACGTCAGCGGGTGAACAGCCAACGCATTCTCCCTTGGCGTTGCCGACAGCGAGTGAAACGCGCACCCCGGGCGCCGGCAGCAGCAGCAGCATCAGATTCCGTAATCGACACCGTCGCGGCGCAGCAAAGGCCCGGCGATGGCATTCGTTCTCTCCCTCGCCGTGTGTCTGCCCGCCCCTCTCCGCCTCCTTCCGCCCCATCTTCTTCCGCAACCTCCGCCTCCCCGCGTACTCTGTCATCTCCACTCCCCCTTCCTCCTTTCCGCCTTCCCCTGCGCCCTCGTACCTCTCCGCCTCCTCCTCCGCCACCTCCGCACCTATTTTCCGCCACAGGTCCGCGGATTCCCCTTCCCCCTCGTCCTCCTGTAGCACTTCCACCTGCGCCTCCCCCACCTCCTCCGCGGGGCTCCCGCATCCCCCCGACGCGGGCATGCCGCCGCTCCCCCGCCAGGTAGACAGGCGCAAGTTCGACTCCCCCTGGCGCGCCATGCTCTTCCGCATCTGCGGGTTCCAGTCCGCCGTGCTGCAGCGCCGCCAGCACGTCTTCGTCATGCGCCACGCGGAGCGCCTAGACGCCGTCGATCCGCGATGGGCGCAACGGGAGCCCACGAGCCGGCCGTGGGATCCGCCGCTGTCGGAATGGGGGCGGTACCAGGCGTACCAAGTGGGGGTGCGGCTGAGACGCGAGGGGTGGGGGGTGACGCGCGTGGTGTGCGCGCCGTACGTGCGCTGCGCGGAGACGGCGGCGGAGCTGATTGCTGCAATGAGCAGCACGCCTGACATGGACTATGCGCCCTCGGGCCCCGGGTACGGGCGCTCCTCGTCACCGTGCCTACCGCTGCCGCGCGTGGGGCGCGGTGGTGCGGAGGGGTGCAGGACGGTGGGCGTGCAGCGGCACATCCTCCGAGCCATGCAGGTGCACACAGGTCTGGGTTGAGGCTCGGGTGAAGCTCGGGTGAGGGGTGGGAGAGTTGGGTAAGTATGCCTATGATAAATGAGGTGGGAGTATGCAAGGGAAAGTCTTTATGCTCAGCAGATTTCAAGACTGGCTGCAACCGCGTGACATTTCCCCTGACCCTTTTCTCTCCCGTGTACTGCCCATCGCTCCTCCCACATCCCGCAGCAACCACTGACGCCCGCCCAGGCACTGCAGCACCGGAAGCGAAAGCATGCAAGAGACATGGGCACCTCTCTAGCCGGTTCATACCACGACCCGGCTGATCGGAGCGCCCACGAACCAGCATCAGCGGTTGACATGTGGCAGGCAGGCATGCCTGTCCCTTTGCCCCTCATCCACGCCTGCATTGACTACTCCCTCTGTGAGGTTATCCCGCCCGGAACAGCACGGCCGCGTTTGTCCCATGCGCTGGCGGGTCGGGCGGCGCTGGAGGCATTGTTGCCAACAGAGTGTGTGGAGAGGGTGGGGTGGGCTGTCACAGGGGGCGCAGACTTGAGGGTCCCAAGAGGACCTGAGGAAGTGGAAAGGGCGGCAATGAGACTGGTGGCAGCCATTGACCGAATCGCAGAACAGGTAAGGAAAGGGTCGGGGGCCCAAGTCACAGGATTCGAGTGATCAGTGGAATATTATGTCATGCACTGAGCACCAATCCTCTTTCGTTGGCACTGTGCTATCTTGTATTCATGCAGTGGCCTGAGGAGAACATTATCATCATCGGCCATGCAGAGGCATTGCATGCATCTGTGCTCCGTTGTCAGCACAAGGTATGAACCCCTCCCTCATTGTCAGAAGCTTTTGCCAATACCCCTCGTAGACAGACACCCACACTTCCGTCTCAACTATACTTTTCCCATCGTCTCTGCCCCCCGTTTCAGGCCAATGTGTACAATATACTTATGGCAGCATTTGTACATCTACAACGTAATGTTTATCAAGATAGAGAGGACGAGGATGAGAGGGGAGTTGGTGAGTGGCAGCTAGCCATAACCTCTGGAATGTCTGGTGTATATTTCACGTGAAATGTCTAAGTATTTTGCTGATTATGATGATCTCTTGCACCTGCTTTTCCTGAAACCCTACATTATCACAAAGGCATTCAACATTCACAGATCTGTGCATCCTAAGCACACATGAGTATAATATGGTACCATAACAGGCTGAAGACTACAGCCTACTTCAGAGATTCGTAACAGGGAACGAAGGGGACGGACACAGCAGCTAGGCCAAGGTGGCAAACAGGTTTTCCCTACAATATCCTAACACCATGGATTACAAGTCATAAGCAATGCTCCAGTGAATGCGCTTACCAGCAGTCTCCCGTAACTCAGCATTTAAGGTCCAGTTGTTCTCGCGCAGCTGCAAGTAAGGCTTTCTCGCAACGACGTTGTACCCCAGCTTGACCTTCAGATCTTGATCCTCTGTGAAATTAAACACCTTCTGGCTAAGCTCCACTGAAGCCTTCGGCTTCCCGGACTGGGTGTGAGGCTGGTAATTGTACGCGCCTTTGAGATCGAGACACAGAAGGCCATTATCTGTTAGCTCCCAGGTCTTCTTTCCTTGAATGCTGTAAGTAACTTCTCGCGACTCAACGTCCACTTTAGCACCAACGTCAATGCTTGTCAGAACTTCCGGGAAGAATTTCTTCTTGAGCTGAATCAAGCAGCTAGGCTTGCCTGTCTGCGTGTTCAGCTTCGCATGGACCTGAAGCGCGATGTTGCCGTCACTCACGAAATTCTCCTTTGCGTGCATGACCAGGCTCCTGTCTTCAGCGTTAAGCCGTAGAGAAGTCTCCATGATTGAAAGTCGCTGAACCTGGACCGGAGCGCCTGCGATAAATCCGCAAAACAAATGCCGGAGAACCCAGAAGGAAGGCTAGCTATCACTATGATTAAACGCACCAAAATGCTGTATCAAGGAGACGAGAAAAATGCAGCCCTAGAAAAGGTTGCGACTACCCTAGCGCTCGCTAAAACAAATTTCAAGAGAAAACTGATGAACAATATGAGATCAAGAAGAACCTTAAGTAATCAACAGAAACTCACGGAAATCAGAGAACCTGGCCGAGCGAAGAGCGTTAGCTTCGGCGTGTGGTGGATGGCACAACCAGGTACAGCAGCCAATTGCGTGAGGGAAGCTCTACAAGGATAAGACCAAAAAGCTGATCAGAACGGCTGCCCAGCTGGTCTGCATGGGAAGATTGGCCATCAGGGGCGGGGGGAAGAAGGTGCTTGGGCAGGACTGCGATGGCAAGAAAGTTACATGCTACACAATTTCGTGCCTCTGCGGGCGAACTTCTGCTCCGTCGTGCAGTTTCGCCCACACTCTACAAATTTCGCTTGCACGAAGCCTTTCGAGTCCCCAGTGGTACCCCCCACCCACCCAGGCGAGTAGCTGGAAGTCACAGGACATTTTCCGAATCAAGGCCGCTTCTCGCTTCACATCACACCCCCCCAATCAAGGATTGATGTACCGTAATCTCTAACTTCAAATGTTGCTGGAAATAAAATGATGGGTAGGATGCCTGCTGACAGTCGAGTGACTGATTCTACTTGCTGTGTTCTTGTGCTTCACAAATCACGATTCCTAGCTGCTCCATTGGATTACGTCGGGGTGCGATGCTACGAGCTGCCACTTACCGCCAGTCACTCCACACCCGACCAGCTCCGCCCTCGCCGAGACAGACTCCGATAGGCGTCTCCGTTTTAGGAACGGTTCCAGCAAAAATACGAAGCCGCAGCTTCTGTCAGGCCCGCAATGGCAGCACGCAGTCTAGAAACAGCTGGAGCAATTCCTCCCACAGCAACAACAATCCGCTAAATGAAAGACAATGCGGCGACACATGGAACAAGGAGCCACTGTTTGCGCGGATATCTGTGACACCACCAGCACCTGTCTCTCCCCCTTCCCTTTCCGGCATCCACCTCATCGTTCCCAGCATTGTCGCCGCGACTATAGCTGGCGGGGTCACGTTCTCTCTCCTTTCCCTCAACGCGAGTCTGCTCCACGCCCTCTCGACTCTCCTCTCCATCGCCTGTTATCCCATCGCCAGCCTGCTTCCATCACCACCACCCTCGCTGTCGCCATCCTCCCCTGAAAGCGCTCCATCCGCCTCTCCCACTTCCGAGAATGGATATTTCTTTGCGTACACCAAGCAGGTGGGTTCAGTTGGAAGTCATTCAACACGTACAAAACCATCGCGTGCTATGCACATTTTGTTGGACTCACACAATATTCAGGGCATCGCAATGCATATACATTGCATTCGATTCAAACCGTTCGCACCCAGTTTTACTTCTCATCTGCTCCGCCGTCAGGCGGCACCAGCAGCACTGGCGACAATGGCGGTGACCTTCCCGAACGCCATGCAGGAGGACACCTTCATCCACGCGCTCGCCCTTGAACTCGCCAACCTCGGCTTTAAGAGGTACCCCCACACCATATTCACAACCGCTTTTCAGCGCTAGTCTTGGTATAAGCATGCTTTTGCCTCAACGTACTCGTATCTGTTATTCAATGCACCCCCTCACACACGTCGCACATGCCAGGGACAACTGCATAGCGCTCGTGAACACGTGCCGAGACGAAGTTTGTCGGCCGATAGTGAAGCTGATAGACCGCGAGTTTGGGCTGTCGTTCAACATCGCGGGGCTGGGAGGGCTCGTCAACTGCGGCACCACAGGGTTCAAGGCCGCCATGTCGCACTCGCCAGAGTTTCCCTGTGAAGTCAATGGTGACCAAGTGCGCGAGAGATGTGAGTCACATGCATGCATCCATGGCAGTCCACATGCATTCGCTCCAGATGCTTACTATCTAGCATGCATTGTACTCAGCTGCAATGCCCTCCACGTTCCTTGACCATGTAGCCACTCTGCTTGACCTTTCTCTGCTTGCCCACCTTGCGCTCCTGCCAGACGTCTTCTTTGGCTTTCCACACGTGTCAGTGGGGGAGTCAGGCCAGGTGGGGTCGCTGCTCAGGCGAGGCCGGGGCAAGCCGTCCAGTGCGTGTGGGGCGTTGATTGCCATCAAGAACGACATATCGAAGGGAGGCTTGGTGGAGGATGATGCTGATGACAAGGAGTATGTGCTGCTCAAAAAGAAGATCGCTGCTCGGGTATGTGAGGGGCGTTATTGGTGAAATCTCGTTTTCAGGTCCATTGTCATAGCGGACTGGGCGAGTCCCCCCAGGGGCGAGTCCACCCAGGGGCGAGTCCCCCCAGGGGCGAGTCCCCCCAGGGGCGAGTCCCCCCAGGGGCGAGTCCACCCAGGGGCGAGTCCCCCCAGGGGCGAGTCCCCCCAGGGGCGAGTCCCCCCAGGGGCGAGTCCCCCCAGGGGCGAGTCCCCCCAGGGGCGAGTCCCCCCAGGGGCGAATCCCCCCAGGGGCGAGTCCACCCAGGGGCGAGTCCCCCCAGGGGCGAGTCCCCCCAGGGGCGAGTCCCCCCAGGGGCGAGTCCCCCCAGGGGCGAGTCCCCCCAGGGGCGAGTCCCCCCAGGGGCGAGTCCCCCCAGAGGCGAATCCCCCCAGGGGCGAGTCCCCCCAGGGGCGAGTCCCTCCCCTCGGGGGGAGTCCCCCCAGGGGCGAGCCCCCCAGGGGCGAGCCCCCCCGGGGGCGAGCCCCCCAGGGGCGAGTCCCCCCAGGGGCGAGTCCCCCCAGGGGCGAGTCCCCCCAGGGGCGAGTCCCCCCAGGGGCGAGTCCCCCCAGGGGCGAGTCCCCCCAGGGGCGAGTCCCCTCAGGGGCGAGTCCCCCCAGGGGCGAGTCCCCCCAGGGGCGAGTCCACCCAGGGGCGAGTCCCCGCAGGGGCGAGTCCCCCCAGGGGCGAGTCCAGTCTCCCCAGGGGCGAGTCCCCTCAAGGGCGAGTCCCCCCAGGGGCGAGTCCCCCCAGGGGCGAGTCCCCGCAGGGGCGAGTCCCCCCAGGGGCGAATCCCCCCAGGGGCGAGTCCCCACAGGGGCGAGTCCCCCCAGGGGCGAGTCCCCCCAGGGGCGAGTCCCCTCAGGGGCGAATTCCCCCAAGGGCGAGTCCCCCCAGGGGCGAGTCCCTCCCCTAGGGGGGAGTCACCCAGGGGCGAGTCCCCCCAGGGGAAGTCCCCCCAGGGGCGAGTCACCCCAGGGGCGAGTCCCCCCAGAGGCGAATCCCCCCAGGGGCGATTCCCCCCAGGGGCGAGTCCCCCCAGGGGCGACTCCCCCCAGGGGCGAGTCTCCCAAGGGGCGAGTCCCCCCAGGGTCAAGTCCCTCCAGGGGCGAGTCCCCTCAGGGGCGAGTCCCCCTAGGGGCGAGTCCCCCCAGGGGCGAGTCCCCCCAGGGGCGAGTCCCCCCAGGGGCGAGTCCCATCAGGGGCGAGTTCCCCCAGGGGCGAGTCCCCCCAGGGGCGAGTCCCTCCCCTCGGGGGGAGTCCCCCAGGGGCGAGTCCCCCAAGGGGCGAGTCCCCCCAGGGGCGAGTCCCCGCAGGGGCGAGTCCCCCCAGGGGCGAGTCCCCCCAGGGGCGAGTCCCCGCAGGGGCGAGTCTCCCCAGGGGCGAGCCCCCCAGGGGGGAGTCCCCCCAGGGGCGAGTCCCCTCAGGGGCGAGTCCCCCCAGGGGCGAGTCCCCCCAGGGGCGAGTCCCCCCAGGGGCGAGTTCCCCCAGGGGCGAGTCCCCCCAGGGGCGAGTCCCCCCAGGGGCGAGTCCCCGCAGGGGCGAGTCCCCGCAGGGGCGAGTCCCCCCAGGGGCGAGTCCCCGCAGGGGCGAGTCCCCGCAGGGGCGAGTCCCCCCAGGGGCGAGTCCAGTCTCCCCAGGGGCGAGTCCCCTCAAGGGCGAGTCCCCCCAGGGGCGAGTCCCCCCAGGGGCGAGTCCCCGCAGGGGCGAGTCCCCCCAGGGGCGAATCCCCCCAGGGGCGAGTCCCCCCAGGGGCGAGTCCCCCCAGGGGCGAGTCCCCCCAGGGGCGAGTCCCCTCAGGGGCGAGTTCCCCCAAGGGCGAGTCCCCCCAGGGGCGAGTCCCTCCCCTCGGGGGGAGGCACCCAGGGGCGAGTCCCCCCAGGGGCGAGTCCCCCCAGGGGCGAGTCCCCGCAGGGGCGAGTCCCCGCAGGGGCGAGTCCCCCCAGGGGCGAGTCCAGTCTCCCCAGGGGCGAGTCCCCTCAGGGGCGAGTCCCCCCAGGGGCGAGTCCCCCCAGGGGCGAGTCCCCCCAGGGGCGAGTCCCCCCAGGGGCGAGTCCCCCCAGGGGCGAGTCCCCCCAGGGGTGAGTCCCCCCAGGGGCGAGTCCCCCCAGGGGCGAGTCCCCCCAGGGGCGAGTCCCCCCAGGGGCGAGTCCCCCCAGGGGTGAGTCTCCCCAGGGGCGAGTCCCCCCCAGGGGCGAGTCCCCCCAGGGGCGAGTCCCTCCCCTCGGGGGGAGTCCCCCAGGGGCGAGTCCACCCAGGGGCGAGTCCACCCAGGGGCGAGTCCCCCCAGGGGCGAGTCCACCCAGGGGCGAGTCCACCCAGGGGCGAGTCCCCCCAGGGGCGAGTCCCCCCAGGGGCGAGTCCCCCCAGGGGCGAGTCCCCCCAGGGGCGAGTCCCCCCAGGGGCGAGTCCCCTCAGGGGCGAGTCCCCCCAGGGGCGAGTCCCCCCAGGGGCGAGTCCCTCCCCTCGGGGGGAGTCCCCCAGGGGCGAGTCCCCCCAGGGGCGAGTCCCCCCAGGGGCGAGTCCCCCCAGGGGCGAGTCCCCCCAGGGGCGAGTCCCCTCAGGGGCGAGTTCCCCCAGGGGCGAGTCCCCCCAGGGGCGAGTCCCCCCAGGGGCGAGTCCCCTCAGGGGCGAGTTCCCCCAGGGGCGAGTCCCCCCAGGGGCGAGTCCCCCCAGGGGCGAGTCCCTCCCCTCGGGGGGAGTCCCCCAGGGGCGAGTCCCCCCAGGGGCGAGTCCCCCCAGGGGCGAGTCCCCGCAGGGGCGAGTCCCCCCAGGGGCGAGTCCCCCAGGGGCGAGTCCCCCCAGGGGCGAGTCCCCTCAGGGGCGAGTCCCCCCAGGGGGGAGTCCCCCCAGGGGGGAGTCCCCCCAGGGGCTAGTCCCTCCTGGGGGAAGTCCCCCAGGGGCGAGTCCCCCCAGTTTTATAGCCTGTGAAACATCTGTAACTCTTGAGAGTTATTTCCACAAACCTGCACCCACCGATTTTTCCCTGCTTTCTCCATGGCCAGTCCGCTCTCCCAGGTGCATTCCTTTGGATCGAGTGGCCCGTCGCTGGTGCGAGTAACCAAGGCAGCATTGGGGGCAATCACCGAGGACATAGAGAGGCTGGTGAAGCGCACTGTGAACCCCGAGACTGCAGACTATGCCGTCATCACTGGCGTGCAAATACACTCCGGCTATCAGGTTCGGTGCTTGCTGTGTTTCATGCCATTTCCATTTGTGCTGGTCCCTCTGTTTCGGACATGCCTTCACTATCCGTGTCTGGACATGCTTTGATGTTGTTCCTTTGATCAGATTCCAGGGGAGCCTTTTCAGCTGGAGCGTACTTGTGACTACATTGCACCTAGTGCAATGTATGCTGTGGTCCGTGGAACTAAACATGTTTTGCATTGTGAAGTGGACCAAATTAGAGACATCACGTCATTACCAGCAAGACACGTGATTGATTAGTCAAAGTAGTCAGGATCCAGCAATAATATGTTTACATACCGCTCTATAGTGGGAATTTCATTGGTAGACATGGTAGGTTCCAGGCTGCTCCATAAAATGGAAAATGTATGTCAATGGGCCTTCACGCTTGGGTTGACACCGACTCCCGCATTCGTGCTATCCGAGGATGAACCAGAAGAGCTGCTTTGCGCACACTCTCCGCCAGTGCGCTTTGCTAGCGCATCCAGAAACCGCTGCCCCGCCCCCTTACCCTCCGCGCGTGTGGGCCTCGTGGCGGACGATGTGGCGCGGTGTGCGCAGTGATGGTCAGAAGCGAGGCGGTGCTGCAGGCAATGGTCCTCCGCGCACGACCTGATGGGGTGGGCATGAGGACAGGGAGAGAGAGAGGTTGCAGGAAAACGTCCAGTAGCACGGATAAGAAAGATTGCGAGCGCTACAAAAAGTCGTCACCTCAAACATCGCGAATTCACAAGATCGGGAGCCTACCTGCACTTGGCGCGATTCGAAGTGGTCAGTCGTTGCCGGCAACCACGCACCGGACACTTGGTCCTCCGCTCCGCCGATGCTGCCTGGCAGTCGCTGCCTCCCATGTGGCGCGCGAGGGCTCTCTCGGCGTCTTCAAATCGCGAAGTCCTGAAGCTAGAGGAGCACTTGGGACAGACGGCAACGGTAACGTCCTTAATGTGGACGTCGGGACACTCGTGCGCGCCGTACGACCGGTGGTCCAGACAAAAAGGCTGCGGAATACGGGGGATGGGCGGAACGATATCGGGGGAGATAAGTGGAAGGAGATCGCGTAAGAGAGCGTGCGGAACGGCTACGCGGGAGAGTAGTTAGAGCAATTCAAACTAGAGATTTGACTCGTAATTGGCGCGTTTCAGGCGGACGTGGAAGGCTCTGTGTCGCTGCAACTAGCTACGGACCTGATGGCACGCATCGCATTTGAACGGGAGGAAGTCGAGCAGCTGACACGAGGACAGCGAACAATGCCGACCGAGGCTCGGAAACGCCTCAGTCCCTCCAGCAGAGCTCTCTAGTGGCATCTAGTCCGAAAATAGCAGTGGACTGACTGATGGTAAAAAATAATGGAAGCAAGAGCGCTGGAGACGAGGTGACGGTTAGATGAACTAGAAAGGAGGGCTTGCTATACCAACGCGAATCAGGAGGAAGCTGAAGTGATTAGTGCAGAAATCGCCGTGTGGAGTGGCATTATGGCATATCAGGCTTTTATGCAGCACATCCCAGCCCCAACTGAGAACTGAGGTGAACTGGGATGTCGGTGACGGTGATGCTTGTCGCTCATCACACGCCACGCCAGCTGTGTTCATGCGGGGGAAGAATGCTGCGGATCTGCGGGGACCTCGCGCGAAGTGTGCGCGAGAGGGATGCGAAGAACATTCCGATGCAGCTCGCACGAAATTGCAGAATGTCTCTCGAAAGCTTTCGCAAACAAGCGAGAATTGCGGTTGACCACGGTGTTGTAACAGGTTGTGTGGGATTAAAGCAGCAATATTACAATTCCGTACAATAAATACTACAACACAATGCCTATATGTATAGCACATAAACAAGCCCTAATATCACAGGCTGCCTGTGCTTCAGCGACCTCCACTTGCTGCAGATCTTGGCCTTCCTCTTTGTTTCCTCATGGCAACATTCTCCACCGCCTCGTGGATGGTGGCAAGCCACAATTGCAGCTGTTTGTTCAGCAGAAAGGCCAATGGCACACGCACAAAAATCGACATGCATCAGGATAAACTGTCTACAACTGCATTGTGCGCTGTATCCTGTTGAAAGTACATCACCCCTCCCCCACCCCCATTCCCGTCTCCCCAAAGCAGCACATTCCCCCGGGCCGTGGCAGCACGGAGCGGGTGGGCGCTCACCTTGACGCGGCTGCGAGTGCCGCATTCGAGGCGTAGCCCGTACCCCGTGGTGAGGTGGAACACCAGCCAGTCCTCCGCCTCCTCTCCCGCCTCGCCCCCTGCTTCCAGTGTCCCTGCTGCCGCCACGCTGTCCAACGGGATGCTCACCTCCGGGTCCAGGTCTGGGGGTGGTCCGGGAGAATGAGGAAGGGGGGTGGGGAGGGAGGAGAGTGAACAGGGCGGGAAAAGGGAGGAATAGAGCGAAAGAGGGAGAAAGAGAGGAAGAGGAGATCAAGTTTCAGAGGCGGTGTTGTGCAGAAGCATAGGGAATCCCATGTAGATACACCTGCTGCGTGTCAACACGTGGAGAGGTGACAGAGTGGCGCACCTGAGGCCTGGCGGTAGCAGGAGACCTCGTTGGCGGAGAGAGCAACGAAGCGCGGCAGCCACTCATCCTCCGCCTCGGGGTCATCCACTGGCAGGGGTCCCTCGCCCCCTATGGGCGCCCACCGCTGCACAAGGGAGGGGAGAGGGGAGCGGGATGATGGGGAAAGGTGCATGGTTGGTTGGGGACAGTGGGTATGTCAGGGTTGCAGGCATGGTTGCTTGCACTCGCTCACTTGCATACATTCACAAAGAAGCTGGCAGGTAAGGTGTCCCCCACATGCATACCTGGCGTGTGTGAAGGTACTGGTTTGAGTCAACTCAAAACACGACTCATTATACCTGGCGCGTGTGAAGGTACTCCACCAGCAGCGATCGCTTGAGCATGGCATCCAGATGCGACAGCCTGGTGTGTGCCGTGCGACGCAGCGGTGCAGCAGGGATGGGAGAGAGGGAAGAAGAGAGATGCGAATGCGAATATGGTGATTTATCACTGTTGAAGCAGATACAGGGAGAAGGAGGAGAGAGGCCCAGCAAAGCACACGCAGTGTCGCATGGCATGACATGCAAGGTAACAGAGTGTCAAACATGTGTCTGGCAGGCAGACAAGGAATTCCAGCAGGCCCACACACGGCACTCACTTGGCTTTTGCCGTCTGCTCCCTCTCCTCCGCTGCTGCCACCTCGTCCCTTGCCTCCCCTCCCTGCCACAGCACCACGGCACCGCACGGCACAGGCAGCAGGCAAGCAGAGCACACAAGCAAAACAGGAGAAGATAGAGTTAGCCCTGTTACATATTCCCTACCCCGCCTCCCCCCCTCCCACCTCCACATTGCCATGCAGTGTGTGTGGTACTACCAACCTCCGCACTGGCTGGGCTGTCCTTGGCAGCGCTACTGCTCCACCCAAACAGCCACCCGCCGCCGCTGCCACTGCTGCCCGCCCCCTTCTTCTGCCCCCCACCACCGCCGCTGCCAGCAGCAGCAGTGGCAGGGCGGGCGGGGACAGGGTTGAGAATGCGTGAGTCTGTGGAGTGGGGTGTGTCTGCTGGGGTGGTGGCCCTGGGGGGAGAGAAAGGGGGTGAAGGAAGGAAAGGGAAAGAGGAAAGGCAAAGGGGAAGAGGAAAGGGGGAAGAGAAGAAGGGAGGGTATGAGGAGTGAGTGGCGATATGGAGAGGCGGAGTAAGTGTTTGGGAAGCGAGGTGGACCGAGGAGTGTGCATTGGAGAGGACGGGCAGGACACAGTGCAATGAGTGTGAGTGCCGCCACCACGCACCTTGAGCTGGCAGAGGAGAAGCCGTCCAGATGCAGAGCACGGAACTGCCGCGGCGGCACCAGCTTCGCCTGCTGCTGCTGCTGCTGCTGCCCCGCCTGGCCAGGCCTGAGGTGCTGCGAGTCCATCCCGGTGACCCCCACAGCTGTGGCGGGCCGAGGGGCGAGCTCTGGAGTGGGCTGGCCTGTTGCATGTGCCGCCACGACTCGCCGGCGCTCCACCTGACTCGCCATCTTCCCCCCACCCACCCGAGCACCCGCAGGGAGCGATGGGCAGAGCGATGGGCGCGCGAGGGTGACAGGGAAAGGGGGCGGCGGGGGGCAGGTGCACGTGGAGGGGGTGCGAATGGGCAGGGCCGGGCAAAAGCAGAGGGGAGGCGCAGGGTGAGTGAGAGGAGGAGGTGCAGACGATGGAAGAGGGGGAAGCACAGAGACGTGCACAGGAGGGATAATGTTGAGGCCAAGGGCAGAGGGCAGAGGGCAGAGGGCAGAGGGCAGAGGGCAGAGGGCAGAGGGCAGAGGGCAGAGGGCAGAGGGCAGAGGGCAGAGGGCAGAGGGCAGAGGGCAGAGGGCAGAGGGCAGAGGGCAGAGGGCAGAGGGCAGAGGGCAGAGGGCAGAGGGCAGAGGGCAGAGGGCAGAGGGCAGAGGGCAGAGGGCAGAGGGCAGAGGGCAGAGGGCAGAGGGCAGAGGGCAGAGGGCAGAGGGCAGAGGGCAGAGGGCAGAGGGCAGCTGCATGGTATGTGGGAAACACACACATGCGGGCTTGGCACGTGTGATACACATGCGGGCTTGGCATGTGTGATAGACACGTATGCACGCTTGGCGTGTGTCCTTTGCTCACCTCGAACGCCACGAGGTCAGCAGGCCGCATGTTGGCCAATGCAGGGTGGCCACGTGTCATGCCCATCAGTGTGATCCCCTCCACTCCCGCCTTCTCAAAATCAGCAGCATAGTCTGCCACGCGGTATGGGCATGCAGGCAGCAGAGTGGGGGGTGGTACAACGAAGCGCAGAGGGAAATGAATGAGGGCACATCACAGGAGAGCGCAGGAGACCAAAGGACGCAGCAAGCAGGTGCGGGAGGGCAGGCGAGCAGAGCAGGAAATGGGGGCGGAGGCGGGGCACGTACGGGAGGCGGGGGCGGAGCGGAAGGGCACGGAGGAGCGCAGCCAGTGCAGCACATCGCTGGACGACCACTGCAGCAGCGACGCCGGCGCCGCCCGCACAGCCGAGGCAGACGGCGCGGCCGCTGCCCCGCCACTTGCACCGGGCGCTACCGCCCCAGGTGCCTTGGCCTCGGTGGTGCTGGGCTCGTGAGGTGCGCTGCTTGCGCCGCTGGCTGCAGCAGTGCGCCCCTCTCCGCCCCCCCCAGCAGCGCCCATGGAGGCGGCGAGGCTGCGCTTCACCTCGTCCAGTGCCTCGCCCCTGCCTTGGGGAGACGTGTCTCCTGGTGACGCTGCAGCTGCTGCAGGGTCGGCAGTGGCAGCAGTGTCAGGGGCGGCAGCAGCGGCAGAGGCAGGGACGGCAGTGGGCTCGCCGTCAGTCCACAGCAGGCGCTGAATCGCCTCCGCTGATGGCCCCTTGCCCGTCCCCCCTGCTGCTGCTGCCTCCGCTGCCTCTTTGTGCCCCTTCTCTCCCCTGCCCTCGTGGCGCTGCTCCAGAGCAGTGGCAGGGGAAGGGGGGGCGGGAGCGAGGCCCATGCGGTGCGAGATGGTTGCAAGGAGTGTGAGAGGGGAGGCCGTGGTGGGCAGGGGTGAGCCGGCAGGCAGGGGGGCGGCGGTGGGCAGTGGTGAGGTGGCAGGCAGAGGGGAGACTGTTGTGGTCGTGGAGTCGAGAACGCTGCAGGGGGCGGGGTATGTATGGGGGCACGGGTAGTGGGGAATTGGGAATGGAATTGGGAGGATGGGGAGAAGCAATGGGGTGAGAGACGTCTCAGGTTGAGTACAGGGGGATGAGAAACGGAGATGGCAGAGGAAGAAATGGGCATAACAGGGAGCAAGCAGCCTTACCTCTCGCCCTTCTCCCATGGCGCCAGCAGATCATGCAGCTGCCAGGTGCTGCCACGCTCGTACATGTGGGCAAAGAAAACAACAGGCGCCTCACTCACCTCTCGCCCTTCTCCCAGGCGGCCAGCAGGTCGTGCAGCTGCACGCTCTTCACTTGGCCCTTCACGTGCGCCGAGGGGGATTCCAGCAGCAGCCCCGCCCCCAGCTCCTCGTATAGCTCCTCCCTCCGCCTCTGCTCCCCCTCCACCCTCTCCCTCTCCTCCCTCTCCCTCTCCTCCCGCTCTCGCTCATCCCGCTCTCGGTCCTCCACACTCACCCCGCCAGCCTGCCCTCCCTGTAACTGGCCCCCACCCCTTCTTTCCTCTACGGCTTGCCTTCCCCCTCCCAACATTCCCATGCCCTCGGAGTCCCAATCCCCCTCCCCTTCCCCCTCCCCCTCCGCCCCCCTGTCCGCAATCACCAGCACATCCGCGCTTCCCCTGGCCCCCCTGGCGCGCCCAGGCTGCGCCCAGGGGGAGGGGGAGAAGGGCTGGGGGGACATAATCGCGGAGGCGGGAGAGTGGAGTGGCGAAGGTCGTTTCCAGGACGGTTCCGATGTGAGAGACGGGGAAGGTTGTGCGGAGGAGGGGTAGGAGGGAGAGGGGTGGGAGGGGGAGGGCTGAGAGGGGAAATTCATCTTAGCCAGCAGGTCGAGAGACAGCCCTATCTTGTTGCCCGGCCCTGCTGTCCCCCCCCGCATGCTCCCACCACTGCCACCCCTGCTGCCCTCCCCCTGCCCCTGTTGCTGCTGCTGCTGCTTCTGCCTCGCGTCCGCCCTGGGAGGCAGCCCTAGCGGCACTCGACCGCCCATCCCGCCTCCCCCTCCCGTTCCCCCCACGCTCCCCCCACTCCCCGCCAGGTCCAAATGCTGTGGCCCCGCCGCTGCTGCCCTGTCCGCGGCTGCCCACGCGCCTGCTGCGCCGCCCCTGCCCTTGCGCGCGCCCCTCTCCTCATCCAGAGAAACCGACAGGTGGCGGTAGCGCTGCAGCACTCGCACGCGGTCGCCTGCCCCCCTGCTGCTCTCACCACCCGTGCTGGTGGTGACGGCGCTGCTGCTGCTGCTCCTGGCAGCAACAGCAATGGCGGAATAACTGCTGCTGCTGGTAGCACTGCTGCTGATGGTGGCGCTGCTGTCTGCGCCTCCTTCCACGCTCAGCCCACTCCCCTGCACCCTTATGGCCCGCTCATGCGAGGCAGAGAGCGTGGTGCTGCGCTGAAACAAGTCCCCGCTGCCGCCACTGCCCCGCAACCCGCCTCCCATGCCAACCCCACCAATACTGATGCTCCCACTCCCCCTCCCACCAGCACCCCCGGTGCCGCTTCCCAGTGCGTTGCCAGCACCCGAAATGGAGTTGAAGCGGGGGAAGGCGGAGGAAGCAACGCGCCCCCCACTGGAGTGTGGGCGGTGGTCCTCCAGCATGGCAGCGCGCAGGCGAGGGCGGGCGCCGAATATGTCTTCCTCTAAGGAGGAGGGCGGGCGCGCGTGGGAGAGGCGGTCGGAGAGAGTGGAGGGACCGGCACTGGAGGGGCGTGGGATGGATGAGTCGAAGGAGGAGCGGGGTGGCGCTGAGGCGCTGCTGCTGCCGTCGCTGCTGTTGGCAGTGGCGGCAGCAGGGGTAGCAGCAGAGGAGGAAGGGGAGGAGGAGAGGATGGAGTTGGGGGAGGTTGCTTGCTCCGCAGTCAAGCCTGACGGGCCTGACTTAGCAGCTGATGCGTGTGTGTGGCTGTCAGCAGGTGCGTCAGCAGGGGACTCTGCTCCGAGATACCCCTGTGCGCCGTGCACACTGCCGTCTGCTTCTGCGTCGCCCTGGCTGCCTGTGCTCTCCGCATACCCCTCGTCCACTGCACGCTGTGCAGACACATGCGGACAGGCGTTGGGAGAAGGATGGGGGAACGCACATGTGTGAGGACCTGAGACTGTTGGAGCGGAGTCTCGGAACACGGCCATGGCAGCAAGGACAGCACTGGACAGCGGAATATGCGGATGAGCATGACTGAGAGAGACTGTGATCCGTTGTGACTGTTTCTCAACGTCAGTCCCGGTCAACGGCAGTCATGCCCTGTCCACGTCTGCAGCTCACCTCGTAGCACAGCTCACAGACCTTCGCCTTCACACCTCCCGCCTCGATCTGCAACCGAATCGGATTCAGTGGGGTAGAGTGAAGTTTAACGGGTGATCACAGTAGCGAGATGATCACATCATGGTTGACCACAATGAGCGTGACAATACGCCACGTGGCAATCCTGTTCCGCACGTGCCACGTGTCAACGTCTCACCATGGCGCTGAGCGGGTTGAGCGGCAGCACGTAGCTGGTGCATTTGCTGCAGTACACGTTGCCGCAGCACCGACAGTGGTGCCTGCGCGCCGAGCACCATGCAGCACGCGCCATGCAGCAAGCACCATGCAGCAAACACAGAGCGCCAAGCGTCAGAGAGAAGAACGCATACACGCGGACGACGGCTGCTCGAAATCACGAGGGGATGAAGGAGCGGAAGGAGTGAGAAAGAGGCCTGGATCGAGTTCCACCGCGCCGCACGCCAGCGCGGAGGCTCTTACTTGCGGCGGCGCTGCGTGAACTCCTTTCCGCACGCGGGATTGGTGCAGCGCTTGAACGCCTCCTCCGGCATCCAATGGCTGCGCGACACCTCGCTGCCCGGCCCCGGCGAGTCCACCCACTCGTCCGGCTCCGGCGGCGACGCGACCGAATCCGCCTCGGGACTCCACATCGCGACGGAATAATAAATTAATTAATTAACTAATCTTAGCTATCCTGGGAGAGAGGTCACACGCGCATGCGCGGGAGACATCGCGCGACCAGAATGAGAGGCGGATGCAATGCCCGTCGGGCACACACGACCATGAATGCCGAATCTGCTAGATACTGGAATGACGCGAGGCCGCTAATTACCAGCACTTGCCCAAGACCTCTGCGGTTCTTCCTCAACCCGGCTGGTGATGTGATGCACCGCGTGTTTGGTGCAGTCGGGACGGGAGTCTGGGTCCTCCTTGGTCCTGGCTCTGGTCCTGCGATGACTCATGGATGGATGGCTGCTGCTGCCTCTCCTATGCTCTGCCTGCTGGGAGTGGAGTTTTTTGTTTGTGGCTTCGGTTGAGTTTCAGCTGACTGAGGGGGGCGGAGGAGTTGGGCTCGGCGCTACAGTGCTCGCCCGTTTCCATTCGTCGACAGTCCCCAGGGCGCTGTTCGCGAGAAGCTTGGGTGCCCGAATTGTACGAAACGTCTGACTCGCTATAAGATTTGATGAAGTGCTGACGCACAATCACGGCTACAAAGCACAATTGAAACCTTTTCCAGTGAAAAATCCTCGCCCAATAACATGGATGCTGATGGAAATTCAAAACGTAGTCATTTAGCTATAGAAAACTTTACTACTAGGAAAATTGTCATAGTTCTGGTGCCTTCCAAAGCTTCAGCTTCTTGTCTGCACTTGCTGTAGCAAGTATGTGCACTGGCTTCAATTGCCCAGCTGCGAGAAGAGCACACAAAGCAATTAGACACCATCTGAATAACCACGACGAGAAATTTACGAATCCAATGAAAAGAATCCTCACCAATGGGGACTGGTTTGGGCGACCACGCCATCCACGTAATCACATCTGCATACACCAAAGCACAGGAACACAACCCCGAGAGTGAGGATGGCAAGAGGAGCAGAGCAGAACCTTCCACCCAGGTTGGCCCATCCACGGTATGGTAACCCTATGAACAACCAACTGACCGCTGTGAGCCTGCTCGTCTGCCGTGACAATGCTGCCCCCCTCCAGCTCATACCACAGCAGCGCCGCTCCCACGGCCACAGCCAGCAGGCGCCCGTCTGGGCTGACGGCTATTCTGTCCAGCAGGGGCAGTGCTGGGGCTGCAGGCTTCTTGCCCTTCTTGCCGGCTGGGCCAGCTGCTGCTGCATCGGCTGCGGCTGCGGCCTCTGGTGTGGTGGTGGAGGGCAGCGGCAGGATGGGGAAGGTGCGGCGGCACTTGGGGTCCTCGTCCAGGTGGTAGCGCACTGTGGGGGGGGGGGGGGGGGGGGGGGGGTGGACAGGGACGGGGGAAAAGAGAGATTTGACAGGGACAAAGGGGAAGGAGTGGTAGAGATAAGCAGGTGGCAAAGTAGTGTGAGCAGGGAGAGGGAAGAGGAGAGAATGGGATGGAGGAGTGGGGATGAGCGGGCGAGGGCATACCATCGATGTTCCACATCTTGATGGTGCCGTCCTTGGATGCCGTGACCATGCCCTTGCTGTCCCATGTGAATGCCAGCCATGTCACCGCACTCTGCAACGCACATGCACATGCGTGATGCAACCACGGGCAGGCAGAACAGCAGGTCATACAGCGATCACTCATAAGGTGCACCAGGTATGTAACCGGAGCACCAGGTATGTAACCGGAGCACCAGGTATGTAACCGGAGCATTTGTGTGCGAAGCTAGTCCAGATTGGCTTGGCTCAGCTAAACTGGCTAAGAGGGCAACCATGAAGCGAGCTGATATTTTTAAACAAAGACTGCGCTATCACTCGCTCCTACACATGCATCCTCTACAACCAGTACATAATGGCGCAAATCAGATTTTACCTTGTGGCCCTTGAGCTGCATGACACGTGTCACACTTTGAATGGCTCCATCCCGTCCGTACACGAGCTCCCATATCTGCAACACACCACCGCGACATGCATGCAGACCAAATCCATATGGGCCCTTGAGCATTGGAAGCAGGCACAAAAGACAGGATGGTGAGGCATACAGCGATAACCATCCAGCAGCCCTTGATGCAAATCAACAGCAGTGGCATGCACTCGCCTTCACGTCTGCTGTGAAGGCTGCGATAGCGAGGAACCTGCCATCGGGCGAGAGGGCGACCATGGTGTTGCGCAGCTGGTTGGAGTCCACCTCCCCCACCACCTTGCCGTCCCCCGCCCCCCACACCACCACGTCCGTTGCTGGGATGGAGAGAGAAGGGGCTTGCAGGGGAGCAGAATGAGAGTAACGGGATGTAGGGCTGGAAAAAAAAAAGGAGAGGGGAGGGAGGGGGGTAAAAAGGCAGGCATGCAAGTGACGACACAGGCAGAACAGGGGGGCACTGAGCAGCAAGATGCGCTCTGCAGAATGAAGTGTAGCGTACCTTCTGATGACGTGGCAATGACAGCAGTGCCGTCACCAGACCCCTGGGAGGAGATGGCGGAGGTGATGGCGATGATGGCCTTGTTGCCGTGTGCCGGCCGCTGCTCCCACTTCACCTCCACTGGCGCCTGCTTGCCCTCCTTGCGCGCCTCCTCCAACGCCCTCCCTGCTCGCCCCACCAGTCGTGCCACAGGGGACGGGGGGGATAGGAGGGGGGTTGGAAGGATGACGGTTTATGGTGCAACGGTGACAACTGCGCTAACTGGGGCAATGTGGAATGATGAGTCAGAAGAGAAGGGCGGTGGATGGGCTGACCGGTGGCGGGGTGACGGACGCACCAGTGGCGGGGCAGCGCACAAACCTGTGGCGGGGCCGTAGAAGCACACCTGTGGCGGGGCCGTAGAAGCACACCTGTGGTGACGGACGCACCAGTGGCGGGGCCGTAGAAGCACACCTGTGGTGACGGACGCACCTGTGGCGGGGCCGTAGAAGCGCATGCAGCTGCCGTAGGGGCTGGTGCCCGACACGGCCACCTCCATGGGCGACATGCCGAACGCCACGCCCACTGGATGCACCCCCGGCCACGTGTTTATCCGCCGGAACCTGGGGTGGGGGAGGCGGGGGCAGAGGAGGGCGAGGAAGGTGTCAGTTTGTGGGGAAGATGCGGAGAATTGAGGCAGGAGAGGGCGGTAATCATGTGTGAAAGTTAGAAGTGGGATGGACGATGGACGCAGAGCGAGGGCGCAAGTGGACATGGCAGCAGAGACAATGTGGGCGGCGGGTGCATGGGGTGGATGGGGGGTATGAGGGGCATGAGGGGCATGAGGGGCATGAGGGGCATGAGGTGATATTCAAAGAATGTACTTGATGCTCTTGGCTGTGACGTCGTCAATGGTGTACACTCGCACCACTCCATCGCCACACGCTGCACACACGCACGCACGCACACACGCACGCACGCACGCACGCACGCACGCACACACGCACGCACGCACACACGCACGCACGCACGCACGCACACACGCACGCACGCACGCACGCACACACAGACGCAGACACACACGCATGCACCCACGCACGGACGCGCACGCACGCATCCACGCACACAGGCACGCACGCAAGCATGCATACTCGTGAAGCACAGCAAAAGGGCTAGAACCATGCAGCATGGATGCGCATCAGCCAAGTGGGATGCAGCATGGATGAGCGAGCACGTGAGTGCAAATATGGCGAGGATGTGCATATATGGCGAGGATGTGCATATATGGCGAGGATGTGCACGCAAGAAATCAAGTCGACCATTTTCAGGTGCATGCGAGCAGGGAGAGCGCACCAGTGGCGAGCGCGGAGCCATCGTGCGAGAAGCAGAGGCCCGTGACGGCGTCGCCGTGCTTCAGCGTGTTCACCTCCAGCGGGTGCCGCGGCCCGGACGGCGCCTGCTCGCAGATTCACGAAGGATGAGAACGGACAAGAAGAGACGCGGAAGAATGAATACAGGAGGCCGATCGGGGATTACAAAGAAAAACATCATAAATTACGCTAGTGGCGTTTCCACAAATCGCTCAGCACGAGAGAACGGCAAGATTATCGCTACTAGAATTCGAACTGGCCAGCACAGGGCCGGAGAAGCACAGCGGTACGACCTTTTCAGAAAGCGGTTTCCGGCGAGGCGCTTGCTTCTGGCTCTGCGATTGCTTCTTCGCCTCTTTCTGCTCTTGATCTGCCGCCTTTGCCGTCGATTCAGACTTACGCGATAACAGTATATGCAGAAGACTGAAAACTACGACGATCGCTACTGCTACCCAGACTCGAGGATCTTGGAGGAAATCCATGGCGGCAGATTCAGGATCGTTACGAGTGGCGTGGAGGGGACACACAGGCTGAAGGAGGAATTTGAAAGCGTTTCTTGAAGATTCGTTGTTGACGGCGGTGCTTGAGTTTGTAACATTTGCGAAAGCCAGGAAGTGGTTGACTCGCCTTCAACCACATGCGTTACACGGAAATGCACGCAAAAGTGCCGCTTTCGCGCGCAATGGTCGTGGCTGACAAATGCCTGATGGACGACGGAAACCGTCAGCGTCGTGCTTCAGCCGCAACCCCCCGATGTGTTCGCGTGGCGTGCTTTAGTCAGGCCCAAACCAAGCCACGTCTTGAAATTGCCGAATCATCACAAAAAGCACCAGAAAGCAGCAGCAGCAGCAACGCCGCATCCGCGGCACGCAGCACCTCTTGTAGTCCATATCCACGCGTCCACATCAACATCGTGCGTTATCTAGATTAACGATGCCCTAGTTTCCGAGCCCTAAGCTTTCAGGGTTGCTGGTTCGACCGTTTGAGCCAGCGCGAATTTCCGCATTTGGACAGCATGTCGCTAGGAGGCGTCCAAGCGTGCGATCTAGCGCAACGGCTAGAGCAGCAATGGGACGCGGCTCGGCAGCTCGCGTCGGACATCCAAACCGCCGTTGCCGGTTTTCTCGCCGCGTCGGTCCAACCACCCTCCCTGATTGATCTCGGTCGCCAGTCATTCACAGCCGTCGATCCCGACTGCGACGCGACCTGTGACAGCGATTACGAAAGCGACGGGGTGGGTCATCGAAGGCACGATGATGGAGCGAGTTCACGCGAGGCGTTTATTGCGCGACTACGTGGCTTTCGATGGCACGCGCAGGTTATCCGCCAGCAAAGCATTGTGCTGGCTGACGTCACCTTTCATCTCTGCGACGTCCTCGAAGCTTCGTGCTCATTAACCCCCGAAGAGCTTTCTCGCCTGACAGGTTCTGTACCGTCGCTGAATCTTGGCGAGGATTCCTCGAACCTTCCCTCTGAGCTCGACTCCCCTCCGCCGCTGTTCAGCAGTGCATCCACAAAATCAGCAGCGGGACACGCGGGGCATGGGGATAACGCGGGTGCGCGCGAGAAGGTATCAGGGTCGGACGATGGCGGCTGGTCGGGGGATAAACGAGAAGGCGAATGGGACGAGCGGGAGGCGCGCGTGGTGGAGCAGATCAGAGCGGAGCCCGAGGAAACAGCGGGAAGCGGGGATATGGCCGACACGGAGGGCGCGCTGGCGGCGTGGGGAGCGAAAGGGCAGCGCAAGAAGCGCACGCGGCGGCGGTTCTACCCGGATGAGCGTGACGAGCTGCGGAAGGCGCTGCTGGAGCACCTCACCCTGCTGCGCCTGGAGGAGGCGCGCGCGGAGTGGGCGGAGTGGGGGAAGAGCGAGTTGGAGGATGGCGCATGGGAGATGGAGGATGACAGGGTCACGGATGGGGGACAGAGTGGGGGAGAAGCGCATGCGGAGGAGAGGGAGGGGGAGGGCGGATGGGGGGAAGAGGAGGCGCTGATGGCACAGGCCAGGGCTGCTGCGGAGGCTTCGCGCGCTGCTGCTAGGGCGAGGCATGGTGGGCAGGGGGAGAGGGGAGAGGCGGAAGGAGGGATGGGGAGAGGGGGCGAGTGGGTGGGAGAGGTGGGAGGCAGCCCTCCGACCTTGCGACAGGGGTCGCCTCGCAGGGGGGGAGGAGGAAGGGAGATTAACAGCAGAGAGAGCATGGCGAATGGGGGGATGAGTGCAGTCGTGAGTGTGGCTGAGGCTGTAGCTGACGTGGCACTGATGGTGGAGCAGGAGTTGGAGCGAGAGAGGAGGCGGGAGCAGGAGTTGGAGCGAGAGAGGAGGCGAGAGCAGGAGGCAGTGCTGTTGGGTGGGGTCACAAGCCCTCCTGGAGTACACCCAACAGTGCCCGCCTCATGGCAGCAGCCGTGGTGGCTGTCTGCTCCAACTGCTGCTGCTGCTGTTTCTTCCTCTGCTGCTGTTTCTTCCTCTGCTGCTGGGTGGCATGCATTGTCTGGCATGAATGGTGTCACGGGCGATTGCATGCCAGTCAAGGGAGCAGCAGAGACAGGGGGGGCCATGGAGAGACGAGCTGGAGGCTTTGCTGAGTTCAGTGGGCGAAGTGGAGTGGGCTTTGCTGCGTTTGCTGCAAACAGGAGAGATGGTGCACAGCAGGGTGATGGCAAGGCAGCTGCCAGGCAGCAGGCAGGCGCAGGTGAAGAGATCGTTATGGACACCAAGGGGAATGCAGGCAATGCAGGCCAGTTTGCAGGGCCAGGTTTCAAGATTGACAGTTCTTTGAGTGCTGGAAGGCCATTATCACCACTTTTCACACTGATGCGAAGGTAATACTCCCTGGTGGTGGTGCACTGATGGCTGGCATCAGCACATACCGTAAGCCTCAACTAAACCAACGGCACTGACAATACTGTACCCTAGATTTAGGTGCACGCATAGCACCTGTAGGTAGCAGCCCTAAATCCACATTCATTTATTGAACTGAAGAAAATACATAACACCCTCATCATGAGGGATAGTGGTGATAACGATCTCAACACAAGGCAATGTGGCAAGGAATGTTGTAAGAGCCATGCCACTAGCTACATTCTAAATTTGGGATACGGTAGGTCCCTGCGCTGCTCCCACCTGCTCCAGACTTGTCGTCAGTGCCATTCGCTCACATGGACAAGTCAAACACGTGCTCACATGAGCACACGACGTGCACCAACACAAACAAAGGAAAGCTGCACGCATAAGTGCAAGTGTGCGAGGCTCAGAGGAACTTGGCGAGGTTGTCTTTGAGGTCCTCGACCTTGGCACCCGTGTGGCTGTGCACCAGCTCGCCCCCGCGGAAGAAACGGAAGTTGGGCACCGCCCGCACGCCCCACTCGCGCATCAGTGCCTGCTCCGGGGACAGATGGGGTTACATGCGGTTGCATTCAGGGGGAAGTGCAGGGGAGCACGTTTTCAGCACTCGCATTGGAGCCAATGGGAGGGAACCGGGAGCGGTTACGAGCTGCGTATGGAAGGAATGAGAAGATAACGCTTCAGGGATGGACACAGAAAATCCAGGGAGACAGTTCAAAGGAGATTGTTGAGAATGGTTGAGAGGAAATGGGTTGAGAGGAGGCGGTGGAGACGGGACCTTGGTGCCGTCGTCGTGGTCGCCATTGATCTTGAGGAAGACGGCGTTGGGGTGCTCGAGGCTGAGCTCCACCACCTTGGGGAAGATGAACTTGCACGGCCCGCACGTCCGCGTCGAAATGTCCAGCACCACCTGCGCGCCGCGCCGCCAGGGGTATGCCATGGAATAATGCCGTTGGTTAAGCAGGACATTTCATTTACTGGTTCGTACGTGATGCGGTTTTGTACCTTCTAAAAAACAGGGATTGTGTATTTTGGGTTCTTCAGCGCGCCGAATGTGATACTAAACAAAGTGAATAATTTGCTGGTTGTAAACCCCGTGGCGTGTGTCTTCTAAGTGGGTAGCAAGTCAGGTCACGTCAAACGCATCTCAAAAGGCAGGAGGCAGAATCTACTCACCAGCTTATCGCCAGCCTTGGCAACTTGATCGTAGAACTCCTCTCCTGCTCAAACAAGCGCTATCACAACGTCAGCGAAAACTGTTCACGCCTTCAAGTCACGGCAGGCAACGACGTCGGCAACTCACGGCTCGTAATTTCCACGACGTTGCCGTATCCATTGGGTCCAAGCCGTTCGAGATCGGCCGCTGATAGTGACGCGGAGCAGCGCACCGCCTGACGGCGAGCAATGCGCGGAAGCGACGATGGGGCGACCAGTCTGACTGTCCTCCGCACGGGAAGGGCGGCGCGGCTCTGTGCTAGATGAGGAGCCGCGACCAGCGAGCTGCGGATAGCCAAAGCATCCATGTCTGCTCTAGACTGGCGAGGTAATGGGGAGCAGTAGGATTGGTAGAAGCAAATTGCGGAGGACAAGTTAGCGTGCTGGTGAATGTTGGAATAATGGGCTACCATGGCTAATGAAGGGCTGGTTTGCTGGTGCTGCTGTGGTGAATGTGACGTCCAATTGCGCGAAGTACATTCCATAATGGTAACGCGCACGAGTTCGCAATAAAGAATGTGGCTGTGGAATTGTGTGGAGAATGGGGGCTGGTGATGCTTCGGCGACGAGGTTGGCGAAGATTGCGAATGGCAAGGTGTCCACACTGTTTCCACCAACCAGCAGCTGCGGCAGAATTCCACGTGGCGTGCAGAGCCCAAGGACAAACACGGAGCACAAACCAAGGGACGACCAGCTGGAACGTGAGGTCCGATGGAATCTTGATATTGTTCTGTTAGGGCGCTGTAATGAGTTGTGTACTAGCACATCCGCAACAGAAACCATATACGAAATTACATTTCAGCTTCAAGAAGATCTTCAATTGCACTTCCAAATCCAGGAAGCATCAAACCACAACCTCCAGGAACAGTGTCTAATGTCTCGGTAACCACCTCGTGATCTTGCCTTCTGCATACGTCCCAATGCCCGATCACCTTACCGCAGGCACTCAAATCAGTAATCACATCCTCCTTTGAGCAGTCCACGTTGGAAGGTTCCTGGCATTGGTGTATGTCTAAGCAAAAGAGTTCTCCGTGACAGGACACGATCCAAAGTGACGACTGGGGAGCTCCATGTAGAACCTGCAACAACCGGGGCTTGTCGCCGTAACGCTCAGAATGAGGGCCAAAACTAGGCTCCGAGCGCAACGGTGGGATCCATGTGCCACAATAAGAGTCCAAACCTTCACTCCCTGCAGCGCAAGTGCATCGCTGAAACGGCACACTCGCAGTGCATCCATTACCTTCCAGTCCCTCCCTTCCTGCACTTCCACCAGAATCATTGTCAAATGTAGAAACCTCCCGGTGTGCCCACTGTGCTAAGCTGATAGCAGCAGCGGTACTTGTGAATGCTTGTCTGCTCACAGCAGCAGTGAGTGCAGCACCCACCCCCTCCAATGCACCCACGACACCTGCAGCACCCGTACGGCCCACTGTCGGTCCCCATAGGTTGAGCATCCTACCTCTGACGCGCATGCAGGGAGCGAGCGTGGGAACAGCCAAGGGTGCTTCCAGGGAGAGGTCAAGGAGGCGCGGTATGGAGAGAGAGCAGCGGGCTGGCCGGTTGTGAGGCAGTAAGAGACGAGGGGTGGGAGGTGGATGACCGGGGGAGTGAAGGGGGAAAGGTAAGACAGGAGCCAACGATGGGTGGGGAGAAGGTGAGTTGCTGGTGGGGGAGAGAGGAGGAGAGGGGAGGTGGAGAGAGGAAGTGGGAGAGGAGGCCTGGCCGGCTGGCTGCTCTAGAGTGGGCGAGAGAGGTGAGGCGAAGGGGTGGATGGAGAAGAGGTGTGAGGTGCCATGGGCGGAGAGCAGGGCGAGCAGCGATGAGTCGGGGGAGAAGGCAATGGCTCGAGGGACCTGCTCCGTGCAGGGAGGGATGGGAGATGAACAGGGATCACCAGAGGAATTCATTCAGTCAAAGCATACATGTTGCATTCAGAAATGGGTATTTCTCCCCATTCCACCAGCAGCCCCAGAACCCAACATGACTTACCGAGTTTGTGAGCCCACGCTGCAGCCGGTACAGTAGCACTGCTCCCCCTTCCCCTGCCATCGATCCATCCCCCCACTGCTGCAGTCGTTGCTGCTGCTGCCACCCCCTGGGGCGGCCGTCTATGCGCCACACACCCACCGTGGTGCCGTGCAGGGAGGCGGCCGCCAGCAGCATGCCTAGCGGGTCGAACTGCAACACCGCGAGAGGCCATGTTTCGAGAGCGGGGAAGCACGCAATTGGCTGGCGGGAGACAAGGTCATGCACCATGATGTGCGGGTGAGAGGGGGCGAGCACTGGTGCAGGGCGAAGGGGGGAGAGCGTGGAGTGGAGGAGGGTGGGGGAGCGTGGTGGCGAGGAGGGAGTGTGTGGGGCAGCATAGGCCAGCCAGCGAGGCCCCAGGGCAAGCGGAATGGAGGCGGGTGGAAGATTGAAGGAGACTGAAGTCGAGGCGGACACGGAGGGGTGTGAAGATCCCAATGTGGAAAGGTTTTTGGAGTGCTCAGGTGAGGGGTAATCGGCGAAAGATGGCGGGAGGAGGGCGTGAGGGATGGGGTGCGTGAGGAGGGAGAAGGTGGGGGTGAGGGCGGTGGGGCTGTAACAGAAGAGCTGCTCCCTCTGCACCACCACTATCGCCCTGCCACTCGCCCTCACACCCACCACCGGCCCCTCCAACTCCAAGCTGCCCACTATGGCATGCTGCCGCAGCGAGTACAGCGCCACTCTTGTAACCCGCGGATTTATACTGCCAGTGCCTGCAGCGCTCCCCGTTATGCTTCTCCTTGTGTGCGCCGCGCCATTGCACCTCCCACACCGTCCTGCACCACCCTCCACCTCCTGCCCAGCTGCCTGTTCTGTCATCCTTCCCGCGCACTGCTGCTCCCCCTCTGACGCATCTCCCCGCTCCTGCTTTGGCTCCCAACCCTGCTCGCCCCCCTGTGCGCCCTCACCACTCCCCTGCTGCACTCCCTCCCAGTCAGAACCACCGCTGCCACTCACTTCTCTCCCCACCCCTCTGCAATACTCCCACTCAAACTCTCCTCGCATCCACCCCCCACCCTCTTCCCTCGCCCCACCATCCCCTGTCTCGTCATCCACCCTCTCCACTTCACCCCCTGTTGCCTGCTCGATGCCTGCGTGCTCGTTGCAAGCACATTCAGGAGTAGAATGGTCGCTGGCAGCAGGGAAGACGACACACACGATGGGGCGGCACACTGCAAACCTATCCCAGCCCTCGCTGCCGTCCCTCTCGTGGTCGCCTGTGGATGCCATGGCCGTGGATTCTAGGGTGGCTGGAGGAGACTGCATGGCAGGATGCGGGATGGTGGGGTGTGGCACGGTGGGGTGTGGCACGGTGGGTTGGGGCACGGTGGGGTGTGGCACGGCGCACAGCATGGACACACGCTCGCCACGCCACGACACCAGCTGCGAGGGTGCCGGCACAGTCGCACTAACACCGCTGCTGTTGCTGCTGCGGCTGTCCCCTTTAACATCGGCGCTGCTGGTGGTAGCGGGGGTGCGGGGTGGGGAGGCGGCGGGCAGGTCCCACACGTGGAAGCCGGTTGAGTAGGCGACGAGCAGCACGTGGCGCCACGACGAGCGGCTCATGTGCAGCCAGTCAAAGCCCAGCCACACCACCTGCCACACGCAATTACGTACGAACGGCAGTCAGCATATACAGTCCCTGCAGCGAAGTCGCTGCTGCAGACACAACACCGATCGCAATCATGGCCCGTAAACCGCGACTTCCAAGCCTCTGGATCCCATGCGCACGAGAAATCCATCTAAACGAGCCACGCACCTCGTCCTTGGCTTCGAATCTCGCCTTCACCGCTTTTGCTGCCTTGACGACCGTTGATACCGTCGCACCGGCCAGATCCATCGCCGCCTCCATGGCCGCTCGCTCGTCGGTTTGCTAGCGGAAAGCCGCACGCAGCACGCAGACCTCGTTCTATACCGGTTGCTGGAGCTCGATGTCCTGCCTTCCGCCTGCTTTCTCTTCCCATCACCACCACCACTCCGCCACGCACAAATCCACATGTCGCCTCGCTCGCGCAGAGAACCCTGACTCGCTCTCTGCGTAGCCTGCTCACGTGAATTCTAGAATGGTCCGTCAGCATGCAGCAATGTTGTGGCTGTCGCCTGGGCGACAAGTGACTTCGCTGGTCCGACTGTGCGTGCGATGCCGAACTGTGAGATGCGAAACAATCGAGGACTCCAGTGCTTGGCGAAACGGATGCTCTGATTGGCTTGTGATGTCCCTCGTCACAGGCCGCTGGTTCGTTCTCTTTGAGGATTGCGTCAGCTGTACGCTGTCAGCTAAAAATTGTATAACAATACAGAATGCACAACAGGTGAGAACACTACAATTGCCTCTTACCCTCCCTAAAATTGTTTTGTTGGCTTGGGACCAATGGATCCGGTCCCCTGAGCCGCCTGTCTCTGGGCTCTTGAAAATTAGGTGCAACCCCTAAGTTGGAGGTAGTGGTGGAGGCGAAGGGCCACGAGGGCGACAGTGCCACGACCTGGCCAATGATAATGAGTGTGGGTGAGACGAGTTGGGCCGCTGACACGGCTGCTGGCAGATCCTCCAGCGTGGCAAACACCTGCAAGCCACAAGGAAAAAGCACATAGTTTGTAATTGTGTACGATGTAATGCATATGATGCAAAGCAACGCACCCACATGCCACCACTCATGCGTACAACTACAGCAGCAACACACATGCCACCGAGTAGTCACATCACACGACTCACAGTGCGCTGAGCAGTGGTGGTGCCTCGCTCCACAGCCACAGAAGGAGTGTCAGCCGGCAGCCCATTGGCCAGCAGGCGGGCGGCAAGGCCGGGCAGCGTGGCGAGGCCCATGTAGACCACGAGGGTGGCGTCGGGGTCCGCCACTGTGCTGGCCGCGTACAGCGGGTCGCCACCTCCCTTTCGCTTGTGCCCCGTTAGGAACCGCACACTGCAGCACGTGGAGGGGAATGCAGGGAAGGCCAGGTAGGCTTGAGGCACGGACATGGGTGTGCATGCTGGAACAGCAGGAGAGGGCGCGGGCATGAGAAGCAGGCCCTGTGGGTGGGCACGGAACAGCCGCACGCCAAGCCAAATCACTGACCTGTTGGCAACGCCGCGGTGGGTGAGAGGCACGCCCAGGTCAGCAGCGATGCCAGAGGCGGCGGTGATGCCGGGCACGATGTGCACGCGGATGCCGTGCGCCTGCAGGTGCTCCATCTCCTCGCCGCCCCGCCCGAACACCAGCGGGTCGCCGCCCTTGAGGCGCACCACCACCGCGCCCACCTCCGCGAAGGCGAGCAGCAGGTGCAGGATCTCCGCCTGCGTGCGCGTGTGGTACCCCGCCGCCTTCCCCACGTACAGCAGCCGCGCGGACGGCGCGGCCAGGCGCAGGATGGCGGGGGAGACCAGGCGGTCGTAGAGCACGAGGTCCGCGGACTGCAGCGCGCGCACCGCCTTTACTGTTGGGGGGGCGGGAGGGTTGAGAAGCGGCGGGGGAAACGCATGAGTTAAAAACGCCAGAGACAGGGAGATGGGGTTGCGGCAATGTGGATCAGTCACGACCGAGGACGTAGGGCAGCATGAGAGCAGCGCGATCGAAGCGGGGGGTAGAGGAGGGGGGTAGGGTAGGGAAGCGGGGTTGAAGGAGGGAGAGGGGATGGGAGTGGGAGGAGAAGGTGGAAAAGGAAAGGGCGGTTGGGGAACTGACGAGTGAGCAGGTCGGGGTCGCCAGGCCCGGTGCCAACCAGAAAAACATTCCCAGGGCCCTCGCCCCGCGCCCCGCCATCCGCTTGCGCCCGCCCCTTCTGCTGCGCCTTGGCCCGCAGCAGCTCCAGCATTTCGCGCAGCTCGGGCAGGCGATCCGCGATGTCCACCTCGGGAATGTCGTCCGCGTCGTCGTCAACGGCCTCTGCAACCAAGCTGCGTCGCTCGCTCCAGCTCGATTCCCCTTCCGCCGTGCGCTCGGAATCTACAGCGGAGCAGGGCTCAGGGTTTATGCCTGATACGTCTGACATCATCGCTGCGTCAGCGTCAGCGAGCAGCTGCAGCGCGCCGTCCACTCCGGGCAGCGCTCGAGATCGGCACTCGTCGGACGACGGCTCCTCCTCGCGGCGTGGCGCTCCTCCGCTGCCGCCGCTCTCGGCGATCCGCCAGTCCCACGGCCGCGCGTCCCTCACCTCCACGAACGGCGACTCGGCGGCGGATTGTGAGCTGCCGATCAGCCATCGGTCGGGACGGGACGGGCTGGATGCGGAAGAGAGGTTGGGCTGGTGGGCGTGGGGCTGGCTGCAAGGGCTGTGCACGGCTCGAGCTGTCGCCGCTAAAACATTTGCGGATTTACCGCAAAATGCTCTACTGCCGCGCGGTGGAAAACGCACTTCCTGACGCGACACGCTGTGACTGGCGAGGAAGGCATTGTAATGCAATGTTCTAGAAGCGATCGCTGTGGGATCGCTGCTCACGACAACGGCCATGGCTTCTGCGGGAACTAACGCTTACTCGGTCCTCCCGATCCAACAACCGCTGACGACTAGGATGGAATATGGTCAGAGCGTGCAGTGCGTATATGTGAAATACAGCCAGCTTTTGTATCGAAGACTGATTTCTGGAGAGGAATGCGTGGCAAGCAAACAAGCAAGGCGAGCATGTCTCCGTTGGCCTCCTGGTTGCCTTGCCTCCCTCGTTCGTCCGTCCTGGACACCACCGTGCGTCCCCCGCCAAGGGACCCAGCCGTACACCCCCTCCTGCTTGTTTTCCTCTCATTGGCAGCACCGTCGTTTCTGATCACGGTTGGGACAGCAGTTTGCCTGCGTGTAGCGGTAAAGCTGACGCTTTGTGGCTGGCATGGGCAAAAATATCGCCTGGCTTCACCAAAAAGCATGTAGCCCCCGCTGGCTGGAAACAACAGCCTTTCGGATGCCGACAAGTTGCGATACGAATTTAGCGCCTGTAAATAAGCGCCACGTGGGACTTCTCCATAACCCTGCTCGTTCCTGAAATCCTTGATGGCAGTGGAAACTCATGTTTTACTTGTGTTTATTGGGTTGCGTAGCAACCTTATACATTCGGCCATTTTCAGGTGCACGCAACTTAGTCTAGAAACTGTATTCAGGTGCATGCCATGTTATTGGGCAGGTGTGTACACTTTGCGCAGCTTAGGAATTTGTTATCGTAAAATTACGCACTTCCCTAGATTCGTTTAAAATTAGCACAAACAGTCGAGAATAGATGCGATTTCAGATTATGCAAAGCGAAATCGGAATGGTTGGCTCTCGATTCTGCATTTTCTGACGTCACCAGAAGCAATCATTGCATGGTTGCTCAATTTCAACGCGAATTTCTGTTTCGCCCGAAGTCTTCTTGAAAATTTTAAAATGCTAGATCAGCTGTACTATTGGCGTGGGTGACGACCGCTGCGCATGCCAAATCAACAATATTTTTTTGGGCGTGCAGAAATTTGGAAAGGGTAATCCCAAACATGAGAAGTCTGCCCGACTGTTCGTAAAGTTTGCTCCTACAAAATATGATGTTGATACAGTACATGAATATTCTAATTGTTGGAATATCTTAGCTTTCTTTATTTAACATTCATAATACTTGTATGTATTTTACTGCGGTAGGCTATTAGAACTCGGGCAGATTTTTCACGTTTCGGATTACCCTTTCCCAATTTCTGCACGCCCAAGAAAAATTTGTTGATTTGCCATGCGCAGCGTCCGTCAACCGCGTCAACAGTACAATTGTTCTAGCATTTAAGTTCGTTAAAAACGAGTTGGGGCGAAGCAGAAATTCGCGTCGAAATCGGGCAAACATGCAATGATTGCTTCCGGTGACGTCAGAAAATGCAGTGTCGAGAGCCAACCATTCCGATTTCGCTTTGCGTAATCCGGAATCACTACTATTCTCGACTGTTTGTGCTAATTTGAAACGAATCTTACGAAGTGTATAATTTTACGATAACAAATTTGTAAGCTGCGTAAAGTGTACACACCTGCCCAATAACATGGCATGCACCTGAATACAGTTCCTAGACTAAGCTGCATGCACCTGAAAATGGCCGTTATACATTTGGTTTCACTTTTCGGGGAACTGATGTGAACAGTGATTTCCCTCCAAGGTTTTTGGAAGGAAACACTGTTCACGTAAGTTACCAAGTTACTGTAAAAGTGAAACCAACTGTGTCCAATCATCCATAATCGTCGATAAGTACGGCGAATGGAATAATTGGACAACCTCGCCGCATGAACGACGATACCATACGTGAATTTCACAAAAACAAACAAACAAACAAACAAACAAAGAAAACAACATGACGATATGAAAGTACACGCGTATTCGCTAAAAAAACGTTGAACAATCAAGAATGCTTCAAGGCTATTGCTAAATGCATCGATGATGCAACAGAGGTTGATATGGTGCGGAAGGGGCAAGCAAAGCTGCCCCACCGACGATCACAACCCCAATTGCATACACGAGGCACTCAACACCAAACCCCGAAACAGACACAAATGACAGCACACAAACTTGCACAAAAACGTTGGACATTTAACAGTTGTGAATGCTTCAAGGCCAATGCTAAATGCATCGATGTCGCAACAGAGGTTGATATGGTGCGGAAGGGGCGAGCAAAGCTGCCCCACCAACGATCACAACCCCGGTTGTATACACGAGGCACTCAACACCAAACCCCGAAACAGACACAAACAACACCAACATGTATCGACAGGCACGTACAGGCTCGCTCACACACCTACACACACACACGCAAACAAACACAAAGGCATACTACCGCTATTGAACATGCAATGCAAGCGTAACGAATGAGTTCAGCCATGTATAAATCACTGTTAACCTGTCCCACATTCCCCTCCCTCCCTCCCTTGTCGTCTCCCATCCCCCCCCTCCCTTCCAATATCCCCTATTCCTCCCGTATCTGTTTACTCTCTCTCAACCCCTCCCCTTTCTCCACAAGAAAACCCAAATAGTGCAGCTTGAACTCCCTGCACAAGAAAGCACAAACAGCGCATGCAACTCACATTCCCTGGACAAGAAAGCAAAAACAGATAATGCAGCTGACACTCTCTGCACAAACAAAAACAAAAGAGAATACAACTTGCATGAGCTGCACAGCACAGGAAACTAATCATAGGAATGCAGCCCACCCGAGCACAAGAAACGAGGTAAGAGTTATAACAATACGCTGATGAAGAATGAAGTACAAAAAATACAGATGAGGGACGAAAACAATCAAATTTGACATCTCACGAAGGTGATTCGGTATAAGATATCGTGTCGTCACACATACCATGCCAGCATGCACGCAATACCTCGCAGCCACCCTCGCAGCAACCCTCGCCTTCACCCTGACACTCATCCTCGCACCTCACTCTCGCACTCACTCACGCACACACTATCGCTCCCAACTTTTGCTAGATACGCTCACAGAAACACACACTCCCTGCACTTTCACACTCACTAAGAAAAGCGCGCATGCACTAGCACGCACACTCGCACGCACCCTTGCACGCACCCTCGCACTCACCCTCAAACTCATTTTTGCACTCATGTTCGCACGTACCCTCGCTCTCACCCTCGCACTTACCATTGCACTCACACCCGCACCCTCGCACGCACCCTTGCACTCACTCTTGCACACTCACTTGCACTCGCACTCATACTCACACTCACTCTCACTCTAACACTTGCTCTTGCACTGACCCTTGCACTCACCTTCGCATTCACTTTCGCACTCACGCTCGCACTTCCTCTCGCATTCACCCTCGTACACACACTCGCATGCACCCTCAAGTGCATGCGTGCACTCACTCGCACTCACATCCGCACTCATTCTCTCACACTCTCTCGCACTCACGCTCGCAACCACTCACGAACACACGAGTACTTTTAACCGTTCTGAGACACACTCACAGAAACACACACATAAACCCTCACACTCACCTTCGGACTCGCGCTCGCGCTTACCCTTGCACTCACTCGAACACGCACACGCACACACAGCCGCACGCACACTCGAACTTAACTCGCACACACACCCACACTCGCACCTACAGCCACGCCCACACTCACGCTCGCACTCCTTCTCGCAGTCCTACTCGCCCTCTATCTCCCACTTTCTCTTGCACATACTCGTACTCACCCTCGCACTCACTCTTACACTCACACCGTGATCACCCTTGCACTCAACATTGCAGCCACCAACTCACTCACTCAGCCTCACACTCTCGCACTCACTCTTCACTCACACAAATATACTCTCAACTCTTCTTTGACACTCACAAAAACACACACACCCTTGCATATGTCCTCGCACTCACCCTCACACACACTCGAACGCACCCTCGTGTTCCTTTGCACTCAACCTCGCACACACACACACACACTCACGCGCACACTCACCCTCAAACTCGCCCTCGCACTCACACTTGCACTCACTCTCAAACTTGCTTTCTCACTCACCTTCTCACTACTCTCGCACTCACTCATGCGCTTGCTCTCTAATTCAACCTCGCACTCGCCCTTCCGCCCACAGCTGCACTCACCCTCGAGTGCATGCGCGCATCTCACTCTCGCATTCACACCTACACAAGCACCTAGATTCACACCCGCACTCACCCTCTCGCACACTCTCGACTCACTCTTGCAACCACTCACACACACTCACGCCCTAAGCACAAGCGCACCAGTGCAGAGCCCTAATCGCAAGCGACATAAGCGCAAGCGGATTAGGCGCAAGCGTCCACGGCACCCACGCCAACGGCGCAAGCGCGCACACACTCTCTCTCCCGCCTCTCTCTCCCACATGTGTGCTTCGTGCTCCCTCCAGCTCTTCATTCTCTCTCAACATACGCTCTCTCAACATACGCTCTCTCAACATACGCTCTCTCAACATACGCTCTCTCAACATACGCTCTCTCAACATACGCTCTCTCAACATACGCTCTCTCACGCGCACTCCCTGCGTGCTCGCTCCAGCTCTCTCACGCGCACTCTCTGCGTGCTCGCTCCTGTGCGAACGCTCTCCCTCGCGCTCCCTCTCTCCCCCTCTTCAATTGGTAGTGCAACGCAAGACGAGGCAAGTCTAAACGCAGAAACTACAAACAAGGTAGGAAACAACGGAATCTCAGAGGGGTGGGAGGAATAAACGCACCTGCTAATGACGGTGCCTCGAAGACCAACCCGTGCTAGCGCACCAGCTCTCGTTCGCGCACCATCCTTATCCATGCTCTCAAACCTCCCCACGGCGGGACGGGAGGGAGTGGCGCGGCGGGGATGAGGGCGAGGAGCGGCGGAATGGAAGGGAGAGACGGCGGCAGGATGGGAGGGAGTGGCGACGGCGGGGTAGGTGAGAGAGGCAAAGGCGGGGTGGGAGGGGACGACGGCGGGATGGGAGGGAGCGGAGGCGACGGGATGGGAGGGAGCGGAGGCGACGGGATGGGAGGGAGCGGAGGCGACGGGATGGGAGGGAGCGGAGGCGACGGGATGGGGAGGGAGGCGACGATGGGGAGGGCGAGGCGACGGCGGAGGGAGAGGCGACGGCGGAGGGAGAGGCGACGGCGGAGGGAGAGGCGACGGCGGAGGGAGAGGCGACGGCGGAGGGAGAGGCGACGGCGGAGGGAGAGGCGACGGCGGAGGGAGAGGCGACGGCGGGGTGGGAGGGAGCGGCGACGGCGGGAGGAGGGAGCGGCGACGGCGGGTAGGAAGGAGAGGCGAGGGCGGGTGGGAGGCGAGGGTGGGTGGGAGGGAGAGAGGACGGCGCGGTGGGAAAGAAAGGATGGTGGGGTGGAGGTGGATGCTACGACGAGGTGGGTGGGTGGGAGGGAGAGGCAACAGGCGGGTGGGATTTCACGTGAAGATTCACGCACATTCACGTGACACACTGACAGGGCTGAAAACAACTCATTAAAAAATTTGCAATGGTACAATACAAAGTATCATCTTTGTTCACTACATAAAAAAAAGAAACGATCAATGTGTCTCAATGTTTAAAAATCATAAACATCCAGATTGAAACGAATACATTGCACCATCAACAAGCACTTGTAGTATTCTTTAATACGGTAGACCTAAATTTGGCGCTAAATAAGAAAACAAAACTGCACTTCCTCTCTTTTTTTTTGTCAATTAGGAATGTAACATCTACGCAACCCGTCCGACGTTAACGTAGAGTCTTGTGTGTACATTCCTTCATGCTACCAAAGGTAAACGGACCATCAACAATGTGGGGACGTCGTGTATCGAGTATTCCACGTGTCCCTCTTTTTCCAGGTGTCAGTCGTCTGAGTGCCCTAAAGATTGAGCAACAATCTTCGTGATCAGCTCGAGAGACCCTTTTTTGTTTGCCTTGCCCTTGCTCGCTCCTGGCATTCTCGAAAATTTGCCCTTCCGAGCTCATCTGTTCGCCTCGCACTGGGTCACTGCATCGTAGTCTGGTGCTTCTTCCTCCAACCATCTTCGCTCAACTGGCTCATTCTTCAAGGTCCTCCCCGCTCCTCGTCCTCGCAATTGCGTGCTGTAGCAGCCTCGGCCCGATTTTCACTGACATTACTCGTTTTAAAGGTTCCTAATTCATCGAAAATACATTATCTGTATCCAACAAATCGAGGCGTCAGCTATGGCGGCACTACTTCAGAGCATTGACGTGCCTGTCGCATCCTTGAGGGCACCGCAACCTCAAGATCAACGGCTCTCTTCTCTCTCTAGCATCTCCCTCCAGTCTTCCAGATCACTCACATCCTCACTAACCGTCAAATCCCACGTTTCCACAAAGAATTCTAGAAATTCTCGTCGAGTAGCGTGCAGGGCAGCAGCGGGCGAGAGCGGCGCGAAGAAGGCGAGTTTGAGCGAGCGGCGACCGGAGGAGGTGAATGTGGTGGTGGTGGGCCCCACAGGGTACATCGGCAAGTTCGTCACGCGCGAGCTCATCAAGCGCGGCTACAACGTCACCGCAGGTGCGCGCGCCCCGAGGCGCCCCATGATACGCCAGAAAATCTCGAATTCTGAGTTTCTTCAACAATTGTGTCCGCGCTGAAGACATTCCAACCATATTATCCTATAGAATGTCGCGGGACATGCGTATTTTTCCGTCTCCCCCTCTTTGTCCGATTCTGACGCGCTCTCTGTGCGGCGTGCGGTGGTGGTCACAGTGGCGCGCGAGCGGAGCGGCATTGGCGGGAAGAAGTCGGCGGAGGATACGGCGAAGGAGCTGGAGGGCGCGACGATGCTGTTCGCGGACGTGACGAGCGAGGAGGCGCTCTCTAAAGCGCTGGACGGCAAGCACGTCGACGTCGTCGTGTCGTGCCTCGCCAGCCGCACGGGCGGCATCAAGGTGAACCGCGGCGGCCGTAAGGAAGGCCACGAGAGGGATTGAAGCGAGAGGGAAAAGAATAGAATTTGGTGTGTGCGCAGATGCCAACTCGTGCACAAAACATCAAGGATGAAACGGGGCATGTCAAATTTTCATAAAATGGAATGGTCTGAGTCGTTCGTGTGTGCGGCGCGTGTTTGGCGTGTGCAGGACTCGTGGCTGATCGACTACACGGCGACGAAGAACAGCCTGGAGGCCGGCAAGAAGGCGGGCGCCACCCACTTCGTGCTGCTCTCAGGTACGCCTGCCTGCCATGCCAGCTGCTGCTACTTCCTCCTAGTTCTTATCGTGCAACTATGTAGACACAATCCCGCCTTGTGCCCGAACCCGTGTGTGCGCGCAGCCATCTGCGTGCAGCGGCCGCTGCTGGAGTTTCAGCGCGCGAAGCTCAAGTTCGAGAAGGAGCTGCAGGAAGACCCGGCCGTCACGCACAGCATTGTGCGCCCCACCGCCTTCTTCAAGTCGCTCGGCGGCCAGGTGCGACGCGGTAGGATACGGTGAGATGTAGGTCAGGTGTACCTGGTGAGGTGATCACGCCTCCAGATGAGTCACAAGGTCGTTGAGGCATGGCATGCAGGAGCTGACCAATGGAATAGCAAGTCGATAGTGTGTTCATTGATGTTGGTTCCCTTGCTACGTATCTCGTGCGTGTGCGTCTGTGTGGGAGTGTGTGCGGTTGTGAATGTGCGTGTGTGCTGGCAGGTGGAGAGTGTGAAGGGAGGCGGGCCGTACGTGATGTTTGGCGACGGGCAGCTGTGTGCGTGCAAGCCCATCAGTGAGGCGGACCTCGCTGCCTTCATTGCTGATTGCGTGCAAGGTGAGATACGCACCCACCTGTGTTCTGTCGTGACACTCACAACCTGCAATGCAACAGAGATGAACGCACACACATGGAAAGAAAATCAACCCAAAAGATGCACCAACCGTATCCAAGGCAAGGAGCACCTGACATTATTGTCAGCCTGCCTCGCTTCCCAACCCCTTCCTCCACACGCCCTTCCCCGTGACCCGGCCGCCTTTCCAGGCGAGGACAAGGTGAACAAGGTGCTGCCAATCGGCGGGCCGGGGGAGGCACTGACGCCGCTGCAGCAGGGGGAGATGCTGTTCGCAGTGGTGGGCAAGGAGCCCAAGTTCATCAAGGTGCCCATCGGCGTCATGGACTTTGTCATCAGCGTGCTGGATGTGCTCGCCAAGGCCTTCCCCTCGCTGGCAGATGCTGCAGAGTTCGGGAAGATTGGAAGGTACTACGCGGCGGAGAGCATGCTGGTGTGGGACGAGCAAAAGCAGCGGTACGACGCTGATGCCACGCCGAGCTATGGCAGCGACACGCTGAGAGATTTCTTTGAGAAGGTGGTGCGTGACGGCATGGAGGGGCAGGAGCTGGGCGACCAGGCCGTGTTCAAATGACGCGGCAACAAGGATGCACCGCGTGGCGTGTGAATGATTATGTATTGTGCAATAATAACTGGGAAACCACTTTCATGGCGCTGTCCGAAGCTGTTTGCAAGGGGTGAGGTGTGGAGTGCAGGTGACTGGTGCTGTGTCGCAGCGAATGTGGCTCAATGGGGCTTGATGGGTTATAGAGGGCTCTAAATAAAGTTTAGAATGGTTTGCTATGGTAATTTGCAGAAAACAACTTAGGAGACAAGACCACAAGGCATGTGGAGGAGATGAAGGCTGGGAGCACAGGAAGGCGGTCAGCAGTTTACACCTTGCAGCACACAGAGGGCAGTTGGCATAGGTGCTGGGCCAGACTCAGCATGTTGCCTGGAGCTGAGCTGGAAACCAGCTGCTCCCCCACTCTGTACACCTTGTACGGTACAATTGTGGTGTGAAGCCATGACACTCAGAGTGGAGCAACTCCGCTCGATTGTCAGATACACAAGAAAGGAATGTACACAACTAGCTGTCTTGACATGGCACCTACGTATCCTACGCTTCCTACTCAGAAAAGGCACCTAGAACCTGGTCCCAGCATCAGGCATGCTCCAGGGCTACTTCTACACCCCTAAAGGTTATATGTCAACATTCCACAGAGGGTCAATGCTCACTGCTTCGGTCACATCACATGATGGTTGACATGACGGCAGCATGGGGCAGCACCTTCCCCACAAACACATACGCCCCTCCGCCCAGCAGCAGCACGCCACTGGCAGGGTTAATCCACCCCGAGTACCGACGGACGGCTGATATCTGTTTGAGTGCGCCCGTGCACGAGGCGGCGAGCAGCAGCGGCGTGGCGAAGCCCATCGTGTAGCTCAGCAGCAGCGCTCCGCCTGTCACCGCGTCCTGCAAGGCGGGAGATGGAGCACACAGAAAGGGGCAGGGGGGACTAGTGAGGAGAGCAAGGGGTGCAAAGAGGCAAGCAACGGATGAAGGGTGATAGTGGGTGAAGCAGCTGGTGTGCTTTGTCGATGACTTTCCTTCTTTACACGTTTGTCTGCTGTAAGAATCTGCAAGAGCCACCAACCCACCAGGGGGTCCGCGAGTTACACACATCAGCCCCCACACCCTCTGCCCCTCCCACTAACTCACCCTGGTGGACGCGACGAAGGCGAGCAGCGAAGCGAGCACGGGCGTGCAGCACGGCGACGCCACGAACGCGAACGCCGCTCCGCCCGCCGCCATCTGCAGCGCCACGGGAACCCTCCCGCTCACCGCCGCGGGGCTGAATCGCGCCGCCACAGGCGCGGGCAGGCGAACGGGCAGCAGGCCGAGCAGGTGCAGCCCCGCCAGCATGGCCACAAACGACACGGCGGCGGGCAGCGCGCCGCCCACATCGCCCACGGCATGTTGGCCGGCGAGTGCCGCGGCGACGCCCATGGCGGTGCGCGTGGCGGCGAGGCCGAGCGTGAAGAAGAAGCAGTTGACCGGCACGCTGGCGGCGTACGTGGACCGCGCGTCGGGGAGTGGCGGGGGGGAGTCGTCGGCGGAGCAGCAACAGGGCGGGGGAGAGGAGGGGGAGGCGGATGCGGATTGGGGCGGCGAGGGGGCGGGCGGGGGGGAGTCGAAACCGGCGATGAAGCCGACGGTGAGCGGCAGCAGGCTGAGCGTGCACGGCGCGAAGCTCGTTAGCAGCCCTGCGACGTAGATGATTGCGAGCGTCGCGGGCGACAAGGCGGCAAGGTCGTGCGATTCCGCCAGGTGGCTTGCGAGGTAGAGAAACTCGTCCACGCTGTCTTGGAGAGCGAACGCAACGTCTTGCCACGAGTCCATTGCTGATTCGAAGTCGATATTGTGGAAAAGGTTGAGAATGGTTGACAAGTCGGGCAGCGAGGCGAGGAAGAATTGACTCGATGATGACGTGGCAATTATGTGATCCGCGAGCGAGTCAACCGCGTGTTGCGACTCGGAAATAAGGGCGGCAGCAGCTGCGGGTGACGTCATGATGAGAGGAAGCATGGCGGCGGGCAGAAGCGGCACGGGAAGTGATTGGCGCGGCATGTCTGCAGCTGTCATGCGACTCGCGACGCCTGGAGAACTCGAGCTCCCAGCTTCACAACTCCGCGAAACATGTCCAGACGGCACACGCTGTCGCGGCTGTGCTGCTAGTGAGACGTTTGGCGAGTGGCGACTCGTGGCCTGAGCGCGTCGAGGCTGGATTCCGGCATGCCCGCGAGTGCGTGGGAGACATGGTTGCGCAATGCGCGCTGGTTTAAGAGCAGAATAAACGGCCATGGACACAAGTTGTGCTTATTGTTGCGCAGGGATCAAGGAAGTTGCAATGGTCTATGCGCTCGCATTGGGCTAGCATGTCTTACGACTTGGTTCTTAAAAATACGGTATGTAAGTGGTGGTGGAACAGTCTGCGTCTCGAGCGTTGGTTGCGAAATGGGGGTCATCCTCCTCCAGCTCCGCGTACGAACGAAACGTACGCGGGAGGTGGTTGGTCAATTTGACGACAGTAGATCAGCGTGTGTCGCCAGCATCGCAGGTGGGCGCGGGTCATCGCCAGAATGTGTAACCCGCCAGGTGTCGCCTTCAACCCTGCATTCAGCCCCCGCCTGACGATCATTCAGGGTGTAGTACGACGCGTTGCGATGGCGTACGAGACCAGCCTCGTCGCCCAGCCGTACGAGTTTGGTATGGCGCAACTGGCGTGGATTTTGCCCTGCAAAAGCAGAAGCGTACGTTCCTCGGGGCCGTGGTGGTAGCGACGCGTGTCTTGTCGAGGTGTACGAGGCGCAAGTCAGATCCGTGTCCGGATGTCCACTTGGGATTCACGATTCACGATTCACGGGCTGTACAGTACGATCTGACATGCGATGACGTGTCTCTGCCAATATGCGACAAGCACTTTCACTTATTTCACTTGTAGGCATCATGCGTTCATTAGGGTTCGACACTGGTACAAAACCAAATCCGTTAACCAGAGGATAGTTGGCCAGAAACCAAAGCCACCTTTTATGCACACAAAAACACACATCACAACCACAACAAAACAATGTCAGTCAAATTCTGTAAGAGATAAAGGAACTTGAGCCCTTTATCAAAGTCAGCGGTTCTGGCCCAATAAGCTTGGCTGCGTGCCAGCTTGTGTGGCCATAGGAGGCCCGGACAAAAATGGGTCCATTTGGGAGGCTACCGGAGAATAAAAATAGGTGCGTGCCGCATGAACAGGCAAACCTGAGGGGGTGGAGGGGACGCCTGCCAGTGCAGTGCCCCACGGAGGTGCATGCCATGCCACCCATGGCTGCATGTGGGGTGGCAGGGTCACAGGCGGCGCCGGGTGCCGCAGAAACGGTGGGGCAGCAGCGGTGGGTGCGTGGTGCTGCAGATATGGGCTGGTGGAGCGCTGCTGCTGTGGCCCTGCTGAGAGCGGCGCAGCAGAGTGGTGCAGAGGAGTGGACGCGAGATGCAGTGGTGCCGTGGCAGGGGCAGATGGGTGGGCTCGTGGGGCTGCATGCATGGGCATGGGCACCGGCAGCACACCTGGTGGTGCTGCCCCGTGGGGCGTGCTGCGCACTGAAGCCGCGGTGCCAACGGCAGCAGCAGAGGCGGTGGAGGAGGCAGAGGAGGTGGAGGTGGCAGCAGCAGCTGCATGGGCAGTGGGTGGGCAGGCGGTGGGGGCGAGGCTGGAGGCAGAGGGCAGGGCATGCAGGGGGCCCACATGCGGCACGGGGGAGACGGCAGCAGGCAGGGGATAGTGGTGTGGGGCGCCATGGCCAGGGAGCCCTGCAGGTGAAGCAGACAGTGGCAGTGCAGCAGAAGCAGGTGGGCGGGAGGGGCCAAAGAGGACGGGCGAGCGGAATAGCAGGTTGGCGATGGCGCGGTCGATGCGGTTCGTTCCACTCTCCTCCCCACGCACCTCCCCTGCCACCTCTGATGCCGGCGCTACCACCGTACCAGCACCACCTGTCCCTGGCTCTGACTGACTCCGCCCCTCCTCACTACTCATTCCCGACGACCCTGTCCCCGCCCCCACCCCTGTCCCTCCCCCTGTCTCTGTCTCGGTCGCTGTCGCTGCCTGCTCGGCCCGCCCTGCATCGCATCCAGCAGACGGCGTCAAGCCCCCCGTGGCGCTGCTGCTGTGGCTGCCAGCGGCGCCTGCCCCTGCTGTGCTGCGCCCCTTGGCGCTCCGTGCCAGCCGCAGCAGCGCCTCGTGGATGAAGCGCCGGCTGCTCGCCGCCAGCTGCTCACACAAGGACGAGGGGGAGCGGGAAAGGAAGAGGTGGGGGGGCGGAGGGGATGGCGGATGCTCAAAGCTCGAAAACGAGTTGGCCGAGAATGAGAGTGCAGGACATATAGTCGAGTACAGGGGAGGTTCGGGTGCAGGGGGGTGAGAAGTAGGGGATGCGAAAGCATGCATGGAGCGGAGAGCAGGGCGTGTGCAGTGGCAGGAAGCAGGAGGGGCTCACCTTGGCAACGGTGCTCTCCAGCTCGTGCAGAATGGCCGCCTCCATGCCCTCGCCCGCCCCCTCGCCCCCCTGCACTCCATGCCCCATGCCACTCGCACCACCCTCCCCTGCAGCAGCACATGCGCCTTCATCCCCCACCGCATGCCCTTCCTCGAGCCCCTGGGTGGCGTGGGCCGTGAACGCCTTGCCACAGCGCATTGCCTCACTCCCCTCACTCACACCACTCGCCTCGCTCCCCTCTCTTGCGTCTGCTACTGCTCCCCTCTCCTCACTCCTGCCTTGCAGCGTTTCACTAGCACCAGCAGCATCAGCAGCAGCACCGCCAGCAGCAGCAGCACCATCAGAGTCACCGCCAGCAGCAGTGGCCGCCTCATGTGCCTCTGTCAGCCCACATGCCGTGCCCTGCCCCTGCCCCTCCCCCTCCCCTACCCCACTCCGCTCCCGAGCCTCCACAATCTCCTCCTTCCTCGGGCTTGCCAGTGATCGCCCCTCTGCTGCGTCAGCATTGCCTACAGTTTCGTCAGCACCACCAACAGCCATATCAGCACCGCCGACAGACCCACCAGCGTCAGCAGAAGCAGGCAAGCTTGGGCTCTCGAATGCCCCCCCCACAGCTTCGCCCGGCGATGCAGTCGCACACACTGCTGCTGCCGTTGCCGTGGTGCAGCGCCGCTCATCCTCGCCCGCTGCTACACCCCTCCCATCTCGCCTTGCTGCTTCTGCTGCTGCTGAATCCACTGCTGCTGCGCCTGCGACTGCTGCACCTGCTGCTGTCGAGTTTGCTGCTGCCGAAGTGTCTTCAGCCACTCGCATGGAAGGCACGGCCCTCTGCCCGCCCCCCTGCTGCTCCACACCCTCTGTCCCACCACCTGCCCCTCTGCTCATCTGCCCCTCCCCACCACCCATCTGTCCCTCTTGGCCTCCCTGCCACTCCCCCGCCTGCCTCTTCTGCACGCCAGATAACAGCTGCTCCTGCTGCTCTTGCTGATCCTGTTGCTCTTGTTGCCTCTGCTGCTTTTTCTGCCCCTGCTGCTCTTGTTGCCTCTGCTGCTTTTGCTGCTGCTGCAGCTGTTCCTGCACACGTTGCTGTTCCTGGTGCTGCAGTTTTTGCTGCTGCTGCTGCCCCTGCTGCCCCTGCTGCTGCTGCTGCTGCTGCTTTTGCTGCTGCTGCTGCTGCTGCTGCTGTCCCTGCTGTCCCTGCTGCTGTCCCTGCTGCTGTCCCTGTTGCTGCTGCAGTTGCAGCAGGTAGCGCTGCTGCTGTCTGGCCCACAGCTGCCGCACATCCCACTTCATCCGCTCTCCCCCGCTCCCCATTCGCTCTCCACCCATTCTGCCCGCCTGCCCTGCCCCGACCTTCACCTCGCCTTCCCCCTTGCCCGCGCCAGCCGCGCTGTCAGTGTGCGCCAGTGGGCTGCGCGGGGGCAGGTGCGGAAGCACCCACACTCCGGGCATGGGGGGCTTGAGAGGGGAGGGGGACGATGGAGGGGGAAGGGAGGACGACGAGGGGGAGAGCGAGGGGGCAGCGGAAGAGCCAATCGGAAGGACGGATGGGGAGCGAGGGGTGCAAGGGCGTGGCGCGGATGCAGCGGGGAGGGGCGCGTGTGGCACGGCTTTGTCCCTCCCCGCTTGCTCCGCAGTGGGCGCAGGGGCGGTGGGGGCACGGGCTGCAGCAGGGGGCCGAGGTGGGGGAGCAGGGGAAAGGGAGAGCGAGGGGGAGGCGGCAGGCGCCTTGGAGGAAGAGGAGGACGCGAGGAGCGCGGAGCACTGCGAGTCACTGCACGGTCCCCCTCCTTGCTGCTGCCACACCCCCCCTGCCTGCTGCTGCCATGCGCCACTTGCTGCTGCGCTCGTCCCTGCCCGCTCCCCTCTCGCCCCTCCAAGAGGCCCACACGCCGCCTTTGCCTCCGCCCCCACGCTCCCCGCGCTCTGCTCTGCGTGCGCCTGAGCGCCGTGCTGCTGCTGTTGGCGCAGCACGGAGCGCTGCTGGTGGAGGGCGAAGATGGCTTGCCCCAGCGCCTGCTGCTGCTTCTGCTGCTCCGCCGCTTCCCTCAGCGCCGTCGTGCTTGCCGTCCCCGCTGACCCCCCCCCTGTGTGTGCACCAGGCTCGCCCACGGTGCCCGTGCCAGCGTGGGGTGACGCAGCACCTGCAGCAGCACGGGGGGCAGCGGCGGGTGGCGACGGCGTGGCGCACACTGGGGGCCGCTGAGGCGGCGCGCAGGGGTGCGCGGGAGGCAGGAGGCGGGAAGGGAAGGCGGGGAGCAGCGGCTGCGAGGTGAGCGGGTAGTTGGGAAAGTGGGGGAGGCGGGGCAGGTGCGCGGGGGGGAAGTAGCGAAAGAGATGCGTGGGCGCAGGGCAGGGAGGGATGGGGAGGGCGTGCGAGGGCGCGCAAGAGTAGAGGTAAGGGGCGGGCGAGGGAGTGGGCGCGGCGGAGGCAGGGCGGGCACTGGCGGGCTGGCTTGAGGCGAGCGGCAGGAGCGGTGCAGCGGACATGTGGGGGGCGAAGAAAGGAGGGCAGTAGTTGGGGAAGTGGTGCGGCAGCGAGGGGAAGGGCACGGCGTGCTGGCCGAGGGGCAGCTTTCTGGACGCCGTTGTTCTTTGCTCGCCCTCTCTCCTCCTGCGCGTCGCTGCTCTCCGCCTCGCCTGGGGTGGGCGCATGGCACGGGGAAGGGTTGTGTGTGTGCGCGGGTGAGTGTGTGGGAGGGCGAGTGCGAGGGCGAGTGGGTGAGTGAGCGAGTTGTTAAGTGAGTGAGTGAGTGAGTGAGTGAGTGAATGAGTGAGTGAGTGAGTGAGTGAGTGAGCGAGTGAGTGAGTGAGTGAGTGAGTGAGTGGGTGAGTGAGTGGTGGGTGAAGGGAGGGGCGGCGATGTACCTGCGAGAGGCAGCGCGAGGAGCCCCCGGGGCTGGAGCTTCTGGGTGGGCCAGCCTCAGCTGCCGCGCCCGCGCTCACAGCAGGCGCAGCGCTGGAGCCACCCTCCCATGACGGCGCGCCGTCCGCCACTGCCGTGAGCGGGGCGGAGCTGTGGGCCTGGCAGCGCAGCACGGAACACGGCGAGGGGCAGAGCAGCAAGGAGCGGCAGTCAGTTCACGTAGCCCCAGAGAACGCCCCCTCCAGCATCCGCCATCCTGCCGTGCGTGGCGTGGTGTGCGCCGTGCCAGCATGCATGCGAGGGAGCAAGGTAACGGCGCGCGCGACAGTCGCAGCATGGAAGCATGAATTGCACGCACGCACCTGTGCCATACACGCACCTGTGCCACACACGCACCTGTGCCACACACGCACCTGTGCCACACACGCACCTGTGCCACACACGCACCTGTGCCACACACGCAGCAGCAGCACCACCACCACCATTGCTCGCAAGCCCTGCTCTCATTGCGCCCTTGCTGTCCGCGTCAGAGGCAGCAGCGCCTTCCGCCTTCGCCCCTCCATCGCCCTCCGCGCGTTCCCCCCATTCCGCGTGGTCGCCCCCCTCCTCCTGCTCCGCCTCCAGCTCCTCCACCGCCCACACCTGCGCCGCCCGCCGCTCCTCCTCGCGGCACCGCTCGTCGCCGGCGCCGGCGGAGGGGAAGGCGCAGGCGGCGTCGAGCAGCGCGGGGGCGGGCGGCAGCGGCACGGAGGGGTCGGAGGCGGGGCCCCACCACGAGTGCAGGTCGGCGCGCGTGAGATGGGGGAGCGCGTCCGCGGAAGAGGGGGAGGGAGGGTCCGCGCTAGGGAGGGGAAGAAGGTCCGCGGAGGGAAAAGAAAGCGCGTCCGTGGCATAGGCGGACCTGCGGGCAGCACGAGGCAGACGGGAGGGCGAGATCAGGTGGGACATGCGGACAGGTGGAGGATATTCGGGTAAGCAATGCTGACACCGAGAGCACAATGCATCAGTGCCACGTAAGCGTCGACCCACCTCATCAGCTCATCCACGTGGCTCGCGTGCTCGTGACCCCACGGCTCACTTGCCATCCCGTCCACCATCGCGCCCGCGCAAGCCCCGCCTTGCCTGTCCGGGGAGCTTGGTAGCTCGGCGCGCGGGAAGGCGCAAGCGGCGGTATGGTCTGCGCGCGCATGAGGACTGTGTTTGCCCATGCCGACGCCATCCCCAGCGCCATTCCCGGCCCCATCCTCCTGCTGCTCCCCCCACCCGTTCCAGCCTGCCAACTCGCGCGCCCCTCGCGGGTCGTCATTCAAGCGGCCAGACGACAGGCCCTCGCGGCCGCCGTCAGTTCCTCCACCTTCGACCTGTCGCAGTCTCCCAGCGTGCGACGCGTCGCAGCTGGCGTCAACGACACCCGCGGCGTCCCTGTGAGCGTGCGGCGCGGCGAGTTCGTCGTAGTCGTCGAATTGCTCCCACACCTGGTCGTCGAACTGCGCGCCATGCACGCCACGGGACAACACGCACACACGCCCGTCAGCGATCGCTATCAGCCGAGTTCGAAAGCTATTAGAATGCAGGAAGTATAGGTCATACATAATAATTTCGAGGCGAGATTATTGCAATGCAAGTTGGCTCATGTATTTCACCAAAAGAGATCGGAAAACATATACTGCGTACCAAACCATCTCGTGGTGAGAACCTGCAGATTTTAGAAGGTGGTAAGTCGAGCAAGAACGAAGAAAAGGCGATTAACGGAGCAAATGGATGTGAGAGGAGATCACCATGGGCCAGCTGTTGACCGCGCAGTCGCCATCCTCCATTTCCCATGCCGATGCCGACATCGTCGTCGAGCCAACTCGGAATATTCACTACGTATGATACACAAAACGACGCTTAGAACTTACAACCTGGATAAGACTACCGCTCGAATCGCATGGAAAAAAAATATTGGACCAGAAGAGCGACTATAGGACCATGAAAATGTAGGAATTGTAGTAGCTAAGTCGATCGGACTGGAGGCGAGGTGTGAGCTAAGGTGTGAGCTGTGTGATCCAAACAAACACATTCCCTGGGCTTCCCTCGCTCCGTTCCCAAGATTGGCTTCTGGAAGCTGGGGATGGCCGACAGGCTTCATCGGCTGCCCGACACAAGACAGAATCTTGCCCGATAACAAACGCTGCAGGAAACAGCACGAAATTGTTCTTATTCCGTGTAAAATGAACTCCCGGGTCACACAAACAAACCGCGTAACGCTCTGAATCGCCATTCTGACGACATCGCCAGATTTTTGCGACGTGCTGTCGTCGGCAGTTCTTTACCGAGAAAAAATCTTCCGACCGGCGGTCCTCAGCCACAGGATGGATTCCCTCCAAAGCGAAGCTGCTCTGCTTTGTCGCTCGCTCGGTTCAGTCAGACTCGCCCAGATCCACCGCGTGCGACCGGAGCCACTCGATAATCCCAAAGGTGCTTTACGAAAAAAATCTCGAGAGTGGACTTGATTTTTGGCCGTGGCTTTGTGGGTTTGGGCAGATGGGTGTATGTCCGTGTTTACAGCTGCCCACACCATGTGGGTGCTGTTGGAGCTAATAAAGAAGCTTATGAACCAAACATCAGTTGAGTACCAGCTTAGGAAACATAAAAAATATGCTTTTTGTACGCCTGACTGATTCCAGCACTCAAGCAAGCCAGAGAAATTAGAGATGCCAGTTCTTACCACATCTTAAGAAACACTAGAATACCATGGAACATTCCGATTCAGCTCTCAAATTTATTTTGGCCAGTCGGGTTCAAGAATCACGAATCTCGCTGTGCTGTTGGTCATATAACAGCCCCACATCTCCTTTGGTCACCTCGGTGCCATATTGATCAAACTGGTCTGTCCACGACTCCCCTTCTTCCTCCACCTCCCCGTCACTCCCAGTGCCTTCCACGCCATCAGCACCCTCCACAGCGTGCATGCCCAGGTCACTGCCAGCCTCGCTCTGCATGGCGGCCACCATCTGCGGCGTCACCTGCATGACGCGCGGCCCCTCCCAGGGGGCGGGGTGGCCGTCCTCCCACCCGCGGTACAGCACCACCTTGGACGGCTCCCGTGACACAAACACACCCCCAGTCGCCTCCTGCGCACGCCACACACCACAACCACATGCCACCCCAGTCAGGGCCACAGACGTTCAAATCAAACCCAGGCAAGAAGCAGCACACACCCGCGAGGCAGCATTAGCGAACACAGCACAGCCATGCTCCCCCCACCCCGCATCCTCACCTCGAGCTGCGTGACGATCTCGTCCACTGGCGTGCCCGCCGCCCGGCCTCGGATGCCCACCATCACGAGCGCATGGCGTGTGAAGTGCAGGCGGATGGCGCGAGCCAGCCCCTCCACCACGTTGCTGCGCCCTGTGGCCGTGCGGCCGTGCCAGCCAGGGACAGCATGAGTGACACACACCATGCATTTGCAGGCACAGTTATGTATAGGATACAGCATATAACACAACAAAGAGGCAATGAGAGAGTGAGAGAGTGGAGGAAGGGGGGAAAGGAATAGGCGGAGAGCAGTGGGTAAATGATTGCAAGTGAGAGTGAGGCGGGGGAACCCAACAGGTGGGAAGAGTGAGAGAGGGCCGGCAGGGGTGGTGGTGGGTGCACTGACCAACTTGGAAGGCGGCGGTGGAGTCGAGGGTGAGAGCCCTGCGCCGGAGCTCAAGGCGCTGGGAGCGCGAGAGGGGAGGCGCCCTGAAGAGAGGGCCCACTAGCGCCCGCTCCCTCACCTCCCCCCTGCCCACTCGCTGCCTCTCCCGCACTGCCTCCCTCTCCTGCTGCTGCCGCTGCCTCTCCTCCTCGTCCTCCTGCTGCTGCAGCTCTGGCTGCACGCTGGCAGCAATGAGCGCGTCGATCTCAGCCGCCTCCGCCTCCGCAGCGGGCGACAGTGGGGAAGGCCCCTCCATACCTGCCTCACTGCCCTCATCCCATGTCTCGCTCCCTGCTGCTGCTGCTGCTGCTGCCGCTGGTGCTGCCGCTGGCGCTGCTGCTAGTACTGGTGGCGGAGTCGAGAGATGGAGGCGAGGAAGGCAGGGAGGCGCGGGAAAGAGGCGCTATCTCGCCAGGCTTCACCTGCGCCCCTCTCTCTGCCTCTGCCTGCCCTCACACACACACATCCACCCGTGTACACAGGCACACACGCACGGCATGGTGCGAACAGAAGGAGAGGAGGTGATGTCACCACATCAGAAGAGGAGCAGATGAGCATAAAAGCGGAGGGCGAGAAGAAGGGCAGGAGAGTGGAAGGGAGAAGTAGGGCAGGAGAGTGGAGGGGAGAAGAAGCGCAGAAGAGTGGAGGGGAGAAGAAGGGCAGGAGAGTGGAGGGGAGAAGAAGGGCCGGAGAGTGGAGGGGAGAAGAAGGGCAGGAGAGTGGAGGGGAGGAGAAGGGCAGGAGAGTGGAGGGGAGAAGAAGGGCAGGAGAGTGGAGGGGAGAAGAAGGGCAGGAGAGTGGAGGGGAGAAGAAGGGCGGGAGAGTGGAGGGGAGAAGAAGGGCAGGAGAGTGGAGGGGAGAAGAAGGGCGGGAGAGTGGAGGGGAGAAGAAGGGCAGGAGAGTGGAGGGGAGAAGAAGGGCAGGAGAGTGGAGGGGAGAAGAAGGGCAGGAGAGTGGAGGGGAGGAGAAGGGCAGGAGAGTGGAGGGGAGAAGAAGGGCAGGAGAGTGGAGGGGAGAAGAAGGGCGGGAGAGTGGAGGGGAGAAGAAGGGCAGGAGAGTGGAGGGGAGAAGAAGGGCGGGAGAGTGGAGGGGAGAAGAAGGGCAGGAGAGTGGAGGGGAGAAGAAGGGCGGGAGAGTGGAGGGGAGAAGAAGGGCGGGAGAGTGGAGGGGAGAAGAAGGGCAGGAGAGTGGAGGGGAGAAGAAGGGCGGGAGAGTGGAGGGGAGAAGAAGGGCGGGAGAGTGGAGGGGAGAAGAAGGGCAGGAGAGTGGAGGGGAGAAGAAGGGCGGGAGAGTGGAGGGGAGAAGAAGGGCAGGAGAGTGGAGGGGAGAAGAAGGGCGGGAGAGTGGAGGGGAGAAGAAGGGCGGGAGAGTGGAGGGGAGGAGAAGGGCAGGAGAGTGGAGGGGAGAAGAAGGGCGGGAGAGTGGGGGGAGAAGAAGGGCGGGAGAGTGGAGGAGAGAAGAAGGGCGGGAGAGTGGAGAGGAGAAGAAGGGCAGGAGAGTGGAGGGGAGGAGAAGGAGAGCACTGACCAGTCCTTGTGAGAGGCGCGCGATGGCAGCATCGAGCTCCCTCATGTGTGCCTCCAGTGACTGCAGGGCGGGCATGGTGGGGCATGGTGGGGCATGGTGGGGCATGGTGGGGCATGGTGGGGCATGGTGGGGCATGGCATAGCCGTTACACCCAGAGCATGCGATTTATAGGGGAATAAGTCACAAGCGAACAGACCCACTGAAAGCATCAGGGTTTGCAAGGCAGACACAACACAATCTTGTCAACCACGGCCCACCACCCCCACCGCCCCGACCACCCCCACTGGCCCCACCACCCCCACCACCACCCCCCGCCCCCCCTCCACCCCACACCTCCATCCCCCCCTCCTCCCCCTCCCCCTTCCCCCCCTCAGCTCACCGCACGGCGCTGCTCCTCGGTGGCGCGTGTGAGCGCCTGGCGCTTGGTGAGGAGCCCCTTGGGGCGCAGCAGGGCGGGGCGAGAGTAGTTCTTGCCGCGGTACACAATGATGGCGTGGTGCTTCTTCACTGGCACCACGCCCACCAGCACGCCCCCGCTCTCCACCGCCAGCATGGCCGCCACGTCCTCCGCTCGGCGCCGGTCGCGGTCCTTGCAGATGATCTTGACGAGCTCGCGGTGCTTCCAGTGCAGATGCATGTTCTCCACCAGCCCTGCAAACACGCCCCGCTTGCCTGCACGCCCCGGGGAGGAGGGAGGGAGAGGAGGGGAGAGACGGTGCAAGAATGTGCTGGGCGGAAACGAGACTAGGAAAAACGTGCATTTCAACTAGCAATTGTCAGCATTGGGTGTCAAACGGCAGGAAGGAGAGGCAGGTGGGTGGGTGGCATGGTGCAGCACGGACCCATTTCAAGGTAGGCACGCATTTTCTGGCCGAGCTTGCGGAACATGTGCCTCTCCTCCTCCGTGAGCGTCTCACTGTCCGCCGGCACCTCCACTGGCCGCAGCACCGCCCGCAGCTTCTCCAACTGCTCCTCCGCCCGCCCCTTCTTGCGCAGCGCCTGCTCCATGCTCACAGAGAGGGAGGCACAAGGGAGGCAGTCAGCATTTGCTGCAGCAGAGGCGCAGAGCAGCTGCTGCAATGGCAGGCAGAAAGCCGCAGCTTAGGGGGTGACATGAAGGTAAGATGACACCATCAGCTTGAGTTCTATCTGCCATCCCACCTGAGCCAGCTTCTGCTCTATCTGCCGTGCCAGTGCCAGCCGCCTGGACGCCTCTATGGCCTCCCGCCGCCGCCGCCGCTCCTCCTCCACCAGCTGCCCCTCCACCAGCTGCCCCTCCACCAGCTGCCCCTCCACCAGCTGCCCCTCCACCAGCTGCCCCTCCACCTCCTCCTCCTCCTCCCCGCCCTCCGCGTCTCCCCTGCCCTCAGACGAGTGCACTGCGCTCCCAGGAGAGGCTGCACGATGATGGGCGTGCAGCAAGGAGAAAACACACGGAGGCACAGAGTGGAGAGAGTGAGGGAATGGAGCACGCACGAAGGTGTTGTGCCTGAGACAATGCCGAAGTCGTGCAAACCCATGCATGCACTAGTCACCACTGACTGCTGGCCATACCTCCCCATGCGCCCTCCTCGCCGTGTGCGGGGCCGGAGGGCGAGGGCAGCAGCAGCGAGGGCAGGGCGAGCAGGCGCTCCCTCTCCTCCTCGTCCGCACTCTGCCTCGCCTGCTGCTGCCGTGCTGCGAGTGTGGCGGCGAGCGCAGCGGGCAGGAAGTCCTTGCCGCGGTACAACGAGATGAAGAACTTGTCGCGCGCCAACAGCACCCCGCCCGTCAGCCTCTGGAGGGAGGGCAGTGGGGGGGGGAGGAAAAGGGGAGAGGCGGAGAGGTTGAGATGCAGAGAGGAGGTGATGGGAGAAGGAGCCTGTGTGGGGTGTGGCAGGCGCTGAAACTGCAGGAACCTGCCATGCGCTCATTGCTCACCACTGCAAGCACCTGACACGCCCCTTGCTGCTCACCTTGAGCTCCTGCGCCATGCACCTCACCTTGAGCTCCTGCGCCATGCACCTCACCTTGAGCTCCTGCGCCATGCACCTCACCTTGAGCTCCTGCGCCATGCACCTCACCTTGAGCTCCTCTGCCATGCGCTCGTTGCTGGTGTTCTGCACGCCGCGCTTGACGCCAATCTTGGCCACCTCGCTGCGCTCCCACAGCGCCACCACCGCCGCCGCCAGCCCCTCCAACCCCCTGTTGCGCCCTGCGAGGCCCCCCAGCAGCACACCCCGCCCACCATACAAGGTCGACAGTGCAGAGGGACGAGTGAGGTTTAATGGTGGAATGGGAGAGAGAAGGGGGAATCAGAGACTGAAATTAATGGGGCGCGCATCACCTAGCATGAAGTGGGGCGCGCATCACCTAGCATGAAGTGGGGCGCGCATCACCTAGCATGAAGTGGGGCGGCAGCTTCCTGGCAAGGTGGCGCAGGCGGGTCATCTCATCGTTGCTCAGCTTGCTGCTCACACCATACGGCACCAGCCTGAACGGCGCGCGGTACCCCACCGCGGCCGCTCCCCCCAGCAGCTGGTCGGCGTCCACGGGGGCATGGCCAGGCCGCTCCCACCCCGCCACCTTGGGACCCAACCCCACCGTCACGTCCTCCTCGCCTGCTGCTGCTGCTGCTGCTGCTGCTGCTGCTGCTGCTGCTGCTGCTGCCACGCCGCCTTCCCCACCCTGCCCTCCCCACTCCTGCTGCCCCTCACCGCTGCTTGCCCCGCTCACCAGCGCTGCCCCTTGCTGCTCGCCCTGCCCCCCCTCTCCCTCTCCCTCGCCCTCTAATTCCCCATCACTCATCTCTCCCTCTCCCCACCCCCTCGCACCAACACTCCCCATCTCCTCCAACCCCGCCTCCCCATCTCCCCATCTCATCTCCCCCTCTTCCGCCTCCCCCCCCCCCCCCCCCCCTGCCCCTCCCCCCCCTGGCCGTACTGCGGGCCACGGTACACTGCCAGCGCTGCCCCCGCCCGCCACACCACCATGCCGCCCGTCAGACGCTGGGGGGGTAAGAAGGGGGGTCCGGGGGGGTGGGAGAGTGGGAAGAGCGCAGGGAAGAGTTGGGGAAAAAAAGAAGGCAGCTTGGGATGGGGGCAGTGGAGTGTAGTGGTGGGGCAGGGGCAGGGGCATGGGGAGGGGCACGGGGAGGGGCATGGGGAGGGGCAGGGGAGGGGCAGGGGGAGGGCGTCACCTCGATCTGGTCGTGTGTGAGGCGCATGTTGAAGGCGGGCGCGCCCTCGCACCTGAGCTTCACCACCTCGTGCCCGGCGCGCCACCGCGCCTGTACCGCCGCCACTATGCCCTCCGTCACGCCCTGCCGCCCCACCTTCACCGGCTGCCGCAGCACCATCACTGCGGCCCGCAGCCGCCTCAGCTCACCGGCCGGCAGACTCACCTCCGCCACCCACGCCTGCCGCACCCGCCTTTCCCGCACACCCGCCGCCTCCCCTTGCACCCCGCCGCCTGCCCCTCCGCCCCTCCCCCTCCCCAGCCACGGGAACTCCTCCCCCTGCTGCTCCCCCCCTGCCACGCCCCGCCACCCATCCTCTGCGCCCACGCGCGCCCCTGCTGCCCGCCCCTCGCCCCTCCTCCCCTCTCCGCCATGCGCCCATTCCTCGCCCCTTCCAGCGCCCTCCTCCCACGGAAAGCGCGCGCCCCCATCTTGCATTGCTGGCGAATCATAGAGCTCCACGTCATCAGCTGATCTGAAAGCGTCACCATTCCCCCGAGGCAGGTGCGCGCCTCTAGCCCATGCAGGCGCGCCACTTGCGCCTCCCCTCGCTTCCTGCGCGCTCCCCCTCCATCGCCCCCTGGCCCCCTCCCTCCACCCATCCGCCCCTGACCTCTCGTCTCCCCCCTGAAACCAAAATCGCTTCCTCTCCTCCCGTTGCCCATCCCCCGATCAACCCTCCCGCCTCTCGACTCCCCCCACGTGTCCACCCGCCCACCACCTCGCCCGCCTGCCCTCGCCCGCTCTCCCTCCGCGCCAATCGCACGGCCCGCCACGCCATGTCCCCCGCTCCTTGCAACTTTTCCCCCTTCTCCACCCGCCGCCCAGCGCTCCCTGCTCTCCCCGCGGGGCCCTCGCCATCCTCCGCGCACGTGCGCTCCCCCCGCCCCACTCCCGCCCCGCTCCCTGAACCCCACGCTGCTGCCCGCTCCCTGCCTCCCGCCTGCCCGCCTCCCTTCCCCCGCCTGTCGTGACTGCTCGCCCTGCGACCCGGCCGCCGCAGCCGCCGAAGTGGAGAGCCGCACAGGGTTCGGCGCGCCGTGGGAGGCCTTAGGCGAGTGGCGCAGCGCTAGTCCCAGCCCCGCGTGCGCGGGAGCCGCCGCTAAACCCCGCCCCGCGAAGAGCGAGCGTCGGAAACCCAAGGCTTGCATGGCGGGTCGTCTTTCTAGGGTTCGCGAAAGCACATGAAGGGACGTCAATGGGCCGGCGTTGTGAGCGAAACGGTTACCAGTCGCTCCTCGCACAGTGGCGTGCGACGATAGCAGCGCCGCAGCACGACACGAGACGAGCGGCGACGAAGATACTGCGAGCACCGCCGGAATGGCGGCGGCGTTGAGCATAGCGGCGAGCGGGGGAGCCTCGGGTTGTAGATTACCAACAGGAGTTGTGAGGGAAGCGAACGCGATGCGAAGGCACGGTACTGTAACGCACGTGGCGAAACTTGACCCTCGCTCGAAACAGGTCCGCCGCTAGCGCATTCTGCGGGGTGTGTATGGCTGAAAGAAGCGCTGCAGTGGCGGAAAATGGGGTAGTGGGTGGCTGCGGGATGAAGCAACTGCTCTTCGGGGTGGTCTCTCTCACAATTTAGAAGCCACACTCAATACACTCCAGAACAAAACATCTTAAAGCGACGGGCAACTTTTGGCAGTGTTGGGTTCAGAAGTTTTTTTTTTGAACCAGGCTTGCCAGCGCGAAAGTGTTGGCTGGCGAAAACCAGGATTTCGTGCAGACACTTTTCATCTGCAGTAACAGTTCGCCAGGGTTCTGGGTTTTGGGTGGCAAATGTGCACCGTCGCTTTAACCTTGTTAGACTACTAAAACACAATTTCCTTCCAGTCTAGAAGGATAAAAGTCTCTCCGTTGAATTCCTGAACACTCTGACTGTCGCATGATTTTACTAAGTAGTACTCTCTGTCAGTAGATCTGCACTGTGGATCCCCGATTGATCCTAGGGGGAATTACATGCGCATTCGCCAGCACCAACGACCAATCATGCTCGCCACCCTCCCACGCTCTTGCTGGCTTGGTAATAGGCCCAAACGCACACAGCCGCGTGACCGAACGGAAGAAAAACGCTCGGAAAGAGCGCTTTCATCCCCAAAACACGGAAGGATCCGCACATGTGCAAAAAATGCACCAGGCATGGTGCATTCGCGACCACCAATGACCGATGATGCTCGAAACCCTCCCACGCCCTTGCTGGCTTGCTAATAGGCCCAGACGAGCGCAACCACGACCCCGCGGAAGAAAAACGCTCGGAACGAGCGCTTCCAGCCAGCCCCAAAACGTGGAAGGATCCGCACATGTGCAGGAAGTGCAGCGAGCGCTCTTCTTTCGCAAACGCCGATGACCGATGATGCTTGTCACCCTCCCACACCCTTGCTGGCTTGGCAATAGGATCAGACAAGTGCATGTCAGAATCTAGCAGCAGGAATGAATGAACTAGCAGCATGCAGGAGTACAAGTAGTAAACCCTAATTGGGCTGTACCCCATATGGGCTACCCCACTACAGCCTAGACAATATGCAGCATATATGTTTGACACACCCCCATAGGCAAAGTGGGGGAGAACAAGGGGTCAAACGACCAGTCAAGAGAAGCAAAGCAAGCTCAGGGTGGATCTCAATGTCACCACACATTCTGAGCACAAGCAAAGGGCCACAAGGCCAGTCCACAAGCAGAGATATATATGCAACAATAACAGTACAGTGATGACTACCTAGCAAGAGCAGGCATGCATGTATATATATAGATCACAGTACAAGCAGAGACTACAGCAAGTGTGGAAACGTAGGCACAAGGCCTAACAGGGTACAAAAGCGCTGATGATCACCAGACGGAAGTGCCTTGGTGAATATATCAGCAGTGTTGGCCCAAGTGGCCACGTAACGAAGATGAAGCTGGCCTCGCTGCTGCAACTCTCGAGCCAAGAAGTAACGCAGAGCAATGTGCTTCGTTCTGTGCTCCAGTCTGTGCTCCTCACACAAGGCAATGGCGGCCTTGTTGTCGACGTACAGTACTGGAGGAGAACGAGGCTGCTCTCCCAAGTCAGTCAGCAGGTAGGTGAGCCAGCGTAACTCCTGTGCAGCCATGGCTGTGGCGTAGATCTCAGCCTCACAACTGGAACTGAGAACTGAAGACGAGCGTGTAGAACGCCACGAAACTGAACCAGAGCCAAGGCTGAAGGTATAACCCTGTGACGACCGCTGAGTAGCCTGGTCGTCAACCCAAGAAGCGTCTGAGTGCCTAGTGAGGACAACTGGGCTCGTCCCTCCAAGCACTAGCCCCATGCCTGATGTGCTGCACAAGTAGCGCAGTACCCTCTTAGCAGCAGCCATGTGCTCAGGTCGGTGCCGACCAGGAGCCACGTAGCGAGCCAGAAGACCAAGAGGGTACGCGAGGTCAGGTCGAGTGCAAGTCATCAGGTACATGAGGCAGCCGACTAGCTCTGGGTAAGGACCACTCGGCTCTACGGACTCGTCCGAAGGTGGAGCTGAGAGCGTGTGACCTGTAGCCAGAGGAGTGGCCTGTGCTGAAGACCAGGTGAAGCCGAAGCGCTGAAGGACCTGCTACACCATGTGTGACTGAGTCAAGGTGATGGTGCGGCGTGCTCTGTCCCGGGTGATCTGCAAGCCAAGGTAGCTGCGCAGCTCACCCAAGTCTGTGCACGTGTGTCTCTTCTGCAGCTCCGACTTCACGTGGGCGAGAGCCTCAGTGTCAGCAGTGGCAAAAACCAAGTCGTCGACGTACACGAGGATGTAGAACGGCGGCAGTGAAGTGTCGGTGCGCAGAAACAGCGACGGGTCAGCAGTAGAAGGCGCAAACCCAAGAGCCGCAAGCGTAGTCCTCAGTGTGTCGTGCCACTCACGTGGCGCCTGGCGGAGACCGTAGACCGGCCGCCGGAGGCTCCACTGGGTGCCAGGAGGGAACGACCCAGTGAAGCCCGGGGGGCGGCGCAGCCAGATCTCCTCGTGCAGGCTGCCCTGTAAGAAAGCTGTGCTGAAGTCAAGAGAGTGAAGCTCGTAGTCACGGTGAGCAGCAACATGCAGCAGCACCCGAAGAGTGGTCATCTTCGGGGTGGGGGAGAAGGTCTGGAAGAAGTCAACTCCCTCTCGCTGACTGAAGCCTCGAGCCACGTAACGCGCCTTGAAGACAGGCGGAGAACCCGGCGGCCGCTTCACCCTGAAAATTCACATGCCACTGACGATGTTCGCCCCAGGTGGGGGAACCTCGTCGACATAGGTGCCTGTGGACTTCCAGGAAGCCATCTCTGCGTCCATGGCTGCCTGCCACTGAGAGGAGTAGGGACCCTCTATCGCCTCAGCGTAAGAGCGCGGAGTCGGGATGTCTGGTGCATCCGGGTCTCCCTCAGGGGCAAGTAGCGAGGACACAAGATGAGGTAAAGCAGCAGCAAGACACTGGAACTCCTCTTGCCTGTCCTCAAGGACGTCCGTGCTAAGAGCACACTCACCCCCGACGGACGGAGGACAGACAGACTCAGACTCAGTAACAAGACTGGCAGTGTAGTCGAGACGACAGGCAGCAGCAAAGTCAACAAGCTCAGCGACAAGAGCAAACGCAGCAGCAGACTCAAACGACGGGTCAGTGACAACTGTGGCTAGTAGACGCGTGACAGTAGGGTGCTCAGCACGAAACCGGTCAGACGCAGGGTCCGGAACGTCAGGCAAAGAGGACGCAGGAGGAGACGGCAGAGGAACAGGCTGCGGAGCAGAGGAAGGACGACGGACTACGAGGTGTGCGCTGGGGACAGCCGGCTGACGCGAACGAGGAACACGACGACCGGTACGACTAGGACGAACAGGCGAAACAGGACGCGACGCAGGCTCACGACGCTCAGCAGGACTACCAGTCTGCACAGTGTAAGGAGAAGGAGCAGGCAGCGGTGAGCCAGGCTGTAACGGAAGACCAGTAGACGACGGGAGAGTAAGAACCTGACAAAGAACAGAGTCAGACGGCGGCAGAGACGACGGAGACGGCGGAGCGAAGAACCGTCGTGTCGGCGCAGCTGCACCAGGAGCGGCAGCTCCAGCAGCTCCAGTGCCTCCAGCAGCTCCAGTACCTCCAGCAGCTCCAGAAGCTCCAGTCCCAGAGCCGACACCTCCAGCCCCAGGGTCTCCAACCTCTGTGTCTCCAGCAGCGGCACCCCCAGAACCAGCACCTCCAGTCCCAGGGTCTCCAGCCTCAGTGTCTCCAGCAGCAGCACCCCCAGAACCAGCACCTCCAGTCCCAGGGTCTCCACCCTCTGTGTCTCCAGCAGCAGCACCCCCAGAACCAGCACCTCCAGTCCCAGGGTCTCCAGCCTCAGTGTCTCCAGTAGCAGCACCCCCAGAGCCAGCACCTCCAGTCCCAGGGTCTCCAGCCTCAGTGTCTCCAGCACGAGCACCTCCAGAACCAGCGACTCCAGCACCTCCAGTAGACAAAGGTCCAGCACCACTCCTAGCTCCAGCAGCGCGACGCTGACGGCGACCGTACCAGTCCTGCAGCTGCTGTGGGGTGAGAGGCACACGTGGACGAAGGCGGCTACTCCAAGGAGACCGCGCAACAGCAGACTCAGAACCCTCAGCGCCCGCACCCCCAACGGCTCCAGAACCTCCGGTGTCAGTACCCTCAGCACCTGTACCTCCAGCAGCTCCAGAACCTCTAGCGCCAGCACCCTCAGTAGCTCCAGAACCTCCAGCGTCAGTACCGCCAAGCTCAGCACCCCCAGACCCCTCACACTCAGGCTCAGCACCACCAGGCTCAGCACCCCCAGGCTCCGCACCCCCAGGCTCAGCACCCCTAGAAGTAGCACCCCGAGAAGGACCACCCTCAGTAGGACCTGAGTCACCAGTGACCTCAACCGGCGCAGTCAAGGGAGGAGGGTCTACCTGAGAAACACCTGAAGGAGCAGGACCAGGAGTGGGGAGGGGGTCTACCTGGGGAGCACCTGGAGCGAGGAAGAGCGGCGGGGGGGGGAGCGGGGCAGTGCGGTAGGGGAAGAGACGGTAAAAGGGAACCGACTCGTCGAACGTGACGTCCTGAGACGCAAAGACACGGCGCGAGGTGGGATGGTAAAACTGCCAACCAGGCGCGTCAGGGACAAAGCCAAGGAAGACACAGGGAACAGCGCGGGCGGAGAGCTTGTCCGCGGTGGTATCGCGGACAAAGGCACGAGCACCCCAGACCCGGAAACGCGACGCATCACCAACCTTCCCCGTCCACAGCAGTGTGGGCGAGGTCTCCGGCAAGGAGACACGGGGCCAGAGGTTGAGCTGATGCGCGGCGTACCGGACCGCAAACGGCCACAGGAAATGGGGGGCAGCCGCATGGATCATGGAGGTACGAGCGACCTCCATGACTAAGCCAATGCGACGCTCAGCAACCCCATTCTGCTGTGGAGAGGCCGGAAGCGTGAACGACTGGGTGATGCCGTGCTCCGCACAGTAGGCTGCCAAGAGGTCAGAGGAGAACTCACCACCTCTGTCAGAGTGCAGACGCAGGACAGGAAAATCCCGCCGGAACCGCTCGCGGAGCTGGAGACGAACAGCGCGGATCCAAGGGATCAAAACATCAGGGACGTCCCCCTTGCTCTGCAAGGGGAAGACCGTGGTGTAACGCGTGTAGTCGTCGACGACCAGCAGGAAGTACCGCTCGCGGCCCTGTCCCTGGACGCGGGCTGGGCCCCACACGTCCAGGTGGAGCGTCTGCAGGGGAGCCTCTGTGGGAGGAAACGAGGAGGAGTGAGGAGCGGCGCGCTGCCACCCCTCGACGCAAGGAATGCAGGGCGGCGCAGGCGAGGGAGGGAGGGCAGGCAGAGACCTGGGAAGACCAGAGACCAGGGAGCGAGAGTGCATGCTACGCAGGCGAGGCAAGGAGGGGTGACCAAGACGGTGGTGCCACAGGAGAGTGTCGTGCGACAAAGCGCGACACTCGCAGGGGGCCGCCAGCTGACCAGACGCGGACGCAGACGCAGCTACCTGAGGGGACTCAGTGGTCAGTGTGTACAGACTCGAGCCAGGTGCACGGGTGAACGTGGCCAAGTGCCGGCCCGTCCTAGCACACGTACAGTGAGTCACTCGCTGACTCGCAGGAGTGAACTGGTCAACCTCCCGATCCTGGAGGTCAGCTCCACTCACCAAGTTCGTAGAGAACGAGGGGAGGTAAAGACCTGACAGCGAGCCGGACGGGACGGCCGGACACGGCAGAACCGTGGAGTAGTGGGCAAGGACTGGACCCCCGGAGGGGTCCGCCAGGGAGACTGGAACTGGCCGACTAAGCGGCGTGAGTGTGGTGCAGTCGCGAAAGAAGGAGCGAGAAGCTCCTGAGTCAAGGGTGAAGGTGTGCGAGACCGTAGTTGGCGCAGTACCAGAGAGAGCAGACTCACCAGCACCTGAAGCCACGGCCTCACCAGTACCTAGAGCAGTAGACGTACTAGCACCGAGAGCAGCAGCCTCACCAGCACCTAGAGCAGGAGACGCACTAGCACCTAGAGCAGCAGCCTCACCAGGGTCAGGCGGTACGCACAGATAACAGGCACGATCAGCACTAGTAGGCAATGCATACATGGCAGTGAGAATAGCATCATAGTCAAGCGCAAAGATATCTACCTCCTGTCCATGTAGCTCCAGCCAGGTGGGGAGCTCAGCCTCGTCGCCAAACACTGTGCGCCAGTCGTCGCTCAGGAGAGCAAAGCAGCGGGACTGTGTGTGACCAAGCGTCCCACAAGGCTGACCAGTCCTAGCACCTGTGCGAATGACGTACGGGCAGCGAACTGTACGCGTAGACCTGCTACACTGAGCGTACCACTCCTGGAGCTGCCGGGGCGTAAGTGTCTCACGTGGACGCCCCTGCAGCTGTAGCTGGCCACTGCCAGACGCTCCCAACTGACCAGCTCCAGGGCGACAGCTACGACGGCTACTGCGACAACCCCAGCTAGTATACCACTCACTAAGCTGCTGGGGCGTCAGAGGCTCGCGTGAACGTCGCTGGAGCTGCATCTGGCCACCTGCCAGTAGCAGTAGCAGCAGCAGTAGCGCGGGCAAGGCAGGCGCGGCAGGCAGGCAGGCAAGCAGGCAGGCAGGCAGGCAGGCAGGCAGGCAGCCAGGCAGGCAGGCAGGCAGGCAGGCAGACAGGCAGGCAGGCAGGCAGGCAGGCAAGCAGACAGACAGGCAGGCCGGCAGGCAGGCAGGCAGGCCGGCAGGCAGGCAGGCAGTCGCGCAGGCAGGCAGGCCGGCAGGCAGGCAGGCAGCCAGGCCGGCAGGCAGGCAGGCAGACAGGCAGGCCGTCAGGCAGGCAGGCAGGCGCTCACCAAAGGCTGGGAGAGCAGGCGCTCACCGGGCGAGCAGGGCCGGCGCTCGACGGGCGGCGGCCGAGTAGGCGCACGACAGCGGCGGCGTCGGGGCCGCAAAACCGGCTGCAGAGCAGGGCCGAAGCAGCTGCAGGGCGGGGCCGCTTCAGCGGCAGCTGCAGGGCGGGGCCGCGTCAGCGGCAGGTCGGGGCCGTGGCAGCTGCAGAGCGGGGCCGCATCAGCGGCAGGTCGGGGCCGTGGTAGCTGCAGGGCGGGGCCGCATCAGCGGCAGGTCGTGGCCGAGGCAGAGGGCCGCGCGCGGCTCGGCGCGGGCTGCGCTGACAGCGCGCTGAGCTGCTGCAGGCCGCGCGCGGCCGCGCTAGGCAGTAGCGGGCCGCGCGCGGCTCGGCGCGGGCTGTTGCGGGCCGCGCGCGGGCCGCGCGAGGCAGTAGCAGGCCGCGCGCGGCTCGGCGCGGGCTGCTGCGGGCCGCGCGCGGGCCTCGCGAGGCCGTAGCAGGCCGCGCGCGGCTCGACGCGGGCTGCGCGCGGCAGCTGCGGGCTGCGCGCGGCTGCAGCGGGCTGTGCGCGGCTCGGTGCGGGCTGCGCGCGGCTGCAGCGGGCTGTGCGCGGCTCGGCGCGGGCTGCGTGGGCTCTGTGCGGGCTGCGCGCGGCTCGGCGCGGGCTGCGCGGGCTCTGTGCGGGCTGCGCGCGGCTGCAGCAGGCCGCGCGGGCCTTACGGGCCTCTAGGGGCGGCGCGTGGGCCTTACGGGCCTCTAGGGGCAGCGCGCTGGCCTAGGGCAGCAGGAGGCAGCGCTAGGGCTGCTGGACGGCGCACATAGTGCAGCACGTCACAAGGCAAGGCAAGGCAGGCAGGTACGTGGGGTAGCGCGGTAACCGCAGCGGTAGGTGGGCCCGAAAAAAAAAACGGTCCTACGGACCTTAGTGCTCTGAAACCATGTCAGAATCTAGCAGCAGGAATGAATGAACTAGCAGCATGCAGGAGTACAAGTAGTAAACCCTAATTGGGCTGTACCCCATATGGGCTACCCCACTACAGCCTAGACAATATGCAGCATATATGTTTGACAGTGCAACCATGTGACCCGGTGGAAGAAAAACGCTCGAAACGAGCGCTTCTAGCCTCAAAACGTGGAAGGATCCACACATGTGCAGGACGTGCAGCGGGCGCTCTTCATTCGCGAGCGTCAATGAACGATGATGCTCGCAACCCTCCCACGCCCTTGCTGGCTTGGCAATAGGACCAGACAAGCGCATTCATGTGACCCGGCGGAAGAAACACGCTCGGAACGAGCGCTAGCAGTCCACAAAAAACGGAAGGATCCGCACATGTGCAGGAAATGCAGCGGGCGCTCTTCATTCGCGAGCGCTGATGACCGATGATGCTCGCAACCCTCCCACGCCCTTGCTGGCTTGGCAATAGGCCCAGACAAGCGCAACCATGTGACTCGTCGGAAGAAAAAACGCTCGGAACGAGCGCTTCTAGCCTCATATCGCGGAAGGATCCGCATATGTGCAGGAAGTGCAGCGGGCGCTCTTCATTCGCAAGCGCCGATGACCGATTATGCTCACAACTCTCCCACGCCCTTGGTGGCTAAGCATTTGGCCCATACAAGCGCAGCCACGTGACCCGGCAGAAGAAAAACGCTCGGAACGAGCGATTCTAGCCTGAAAACGCGGAAGGATCCACACATATGCAGGAAGTGCAGCGGGCGCTCTTTATTCCCGAGCGCAGATGATGCTCGCAACCCTCCCACGTCCTTGCTGGCTTGGCAATTGGTCCAGACGAGCGCAGCCACGTGACCCGGCGGAAGAAAAACGCTCGGAACGAGTGATTTTAGCCCCAAAACGCGGAAGGATCCGCACATGTGCAGGAAGTGCAACGGGCGCTCTTCATTCGCGAGCGCCGATGACCGATGATGCTAGCAACTCTCCCACACCCTTGCTGGCTTGGCAATAGGCCCAGACAAGCGCAGCCATGTGACCCGGTGGAAGAAAAACGCTCGGAACGAGCGCTTCCAACGTCAAAACGCGGAAGGATCCGCACATGCGCAGGAAGTGCAGCGGGCGCTCTTCATTCGTGAGCGCCGATGACCGATGATGCTCGCAACCCTCACACGCCCTTGCTGGTTTGGAAATAGGCCCAGACAAGCGCAGCCACATGACCCGACGGAAGAAAAACGCTCGGAATGAACACTTCCAACCCCAAACTCTGAAGGATCCGCACATGTGTAGGAAGTGCAGCGGGCGCTCTTCATTCGCGAGCGCCGATGACCAATGATGCTCGCAACCCTCCCACGCCCTTGCTGGCTTGGCAATAGGCCCAGACAAGCGCGGCTGTGTGACCCGACGGAAGAAAAACGCTCGGATCGAATGCTTTTAGCCTAAAAACGCGGAAGGATCCGCACATGTGCAGGAAGTCCAATAGACGCACTTCATTCGCGAGCGCCGATGACCGATGATGCTCGCAACCCATCCACGCCCTTGCTGGCTTGGCAATAGGCCCAGACAAGCGCAGCCACGTGACTCGGTGGAAGAAAAACGCTCGGAACGAGCGCTTCCAGCCCCAAAACGTGGAAGGATCCGCACATGTGCAGGAAGTGCAGCGGACGCTCTTCATTCGCGAGCGCCGATGACTGATGATGCTTACAACCCACCCACTGGCTTGGAAGTAGGTCCAGACAAGCGCAGCCACGTGGCCCATGCTCAAATACACCTACCAGAGCAATTCTAGCTTGTTTCGTGCGCACCAAAAAGTTCGGCGCCTGCGATGACGGCCGGGTCTGCCGACAAATGGTAATGAAGTGCATGAACCTCATAGGCATAGGGAAAAGCATCGAACAACCTGAATGTTGTTGCATATTCGGGTGGCCCATGCTGTATTACACCAACCAGAGCAATTCCGGCTTGGTTCGTGCGACACAAAAAAGTTCGGCGCCTGCGATGACGGCTGTGCCTGCTGACAAATGGTAACGAAGTGCATGAATCCCCAAAGGCGTAGGGAAAAGCATCGAACGACCTGAATGTTGTTGCATATTTGGGTGGCTCATGTTTAAATACACCTAACAAAGCAATCCCAGCTTGGTTCGTGCGCACCAAAAAGTTTGACGCATGCGATGACGGCTGTGCCTGCCGATAAATGATAACGAAGTGCATGAATCCTCATAAGCGTAGGGAAAAGCACCGAACACTAGATTAGGCCTTCAACTTCAACAAAACTAGCTTAGAACCTTTCCGATCCACATATTTTGGGAGATTTCAGAGTTTGATCTCCGTCGGCCTTGTACCTACACACAAGTGTGCATTCTGATCAAACCGACCAACACCTTATTCTCTTTGTACGAATACAATGAATACCATTTGTATTCCTATTTCCTTATACCATTCCTCACCCCTCGACCATATTTTAACCTATCAAATCTATGAAATCTAGCAGATATAGACATTTCAGTCGTACATGGTACATGCACTACATGCGCGCATACCGACCAAACTGACGAGCACATTACTGATGTTTTTAGAGATGCAGTTAGTACCATATTCTTACCAGTCTACTAGATTAGGCCTTCTACTACAACAACACTAGCTTATAATATTTCCAATCCACAAAATTTGGGAGATTTCTAAGTTTGATATCCGCCTTGTACCTACACACAAGTGTGCCCTCTGATTAAACCGACCAACATATTATTTTCTTTGTACAAATACAATGAATACCATATGTATTCACATTTCTTATAAAATTATACCATTCCTCACCCCTCGACCATGTTTTAACCTATCGGATCTATGTAATTTAGCAAATATAGACAGTTTAGTCGTACATGGTACATGCACTACAGGCGCGCATACCGACCAAACTGACGAGCACATTACTGATGTTTTTAGAGATGCAGTTAGTACCATCTGTCAGAATATTATGCTCTAGCCTGTAGTGGGGTGCTCTGTAGCGAGTACAACCCTTCTAGGGTTTGCTATTTGTATCCCCATTCTTGCTAGTGCAACCCTCCTCTTTCGCCTAAACTCTCTTGCCTAGCTAGGACTCTCCTAGCTATGGCTCCTAAGACTACCGCTTATCTTGACATGGTATCAGAGCTTAACGTTCGTGGCCTGTGGGCCCACTTCACTGCTTCCGCTGCTACTGCTACTCCCTGTCCGCCGCGCGCCCCGTGGTGCGCGGCGTCGAAACTAGGGTTTTCAGCCCGCCGTGCGCCCCGAGGCGCGCGGCGGTTTTCTGCCCGCCGTGCGCCCCGAGGCGCGCGGCGGTTCTCTGCCCGCCGTGTGCCCCGAGGCGCGCGGCGGGTTCCTGCCCCGTCACTCGGCGCGTCGCCCCCGGGAGGCGCTGCGACGGGCGACGGGGACCCGCGCGTCGCCCCCCGTCGCCCGTCGTGGCCTGCACGCGGCCAATACGGGCTGCGCCAGGCCCGCGCGCGGCCCGTACGGGCTGCGCCAGGCACGCGGCCCGTACGGGCTGCGCCAGGCCCGCGCGCGGCTCGGACCGCCTGCGCGCGGTTCGGGAGGCTGTGCCAGGCCCGTGGGCGGCCCGTTCTTCGCTGCCCCTGTCCTCCCCGCTGTCCCCCGTGCTTCTGAAGGCGCCCCACCCCTCCTTCTGCCCGTTCTCCTGGATTAGGGTTTGGGGTTGGGGGGTATGGGGGTGCAGCTTCTGTGTGCCGTTCCCTGCTCCTCCTCCTCCTCCGTCTCCCTGTGCTGCAGCTGCCGCTGAGGGGGGTGGACCTGTTGGAGCCGTCGGAGTGGTACTAAGGGGGGGTGAAGGGGGAGTGGAGCTAGCGGTGTAGCAGCGGGTGTGTGTCGAGGGGTGTGGGACTGTTGGGGGAGGTTGAGGGGAGGTTGCCGTCGTGTCGTACGCAGCGCCTGTACTCCGGGGCACTCACTCCCGGTAGCTCAGAGAGCCGGTTGCGCTGTCGCCTGTGGGTCCGTTGCTCCTGCTGCTCGTCTTAGCCGCGGAGCCTGTTACTCCTGTACTCCGGGGCACTCACTCCCGGTAGCCACTGTGTCGCACCAGAGCCGTCTGTTGCCCGTGTGCCTGCAGCTTCAGTCGTCGCCTCCCATCTACTCTCCTCTCGCCAGCCCTCCTCCTCCTCACTTGCCCGTTGTGACTACCACTAGCTTTGCTCATAATTGTGAACTTTAAACTATTGCTTCTTAAACTTGTGCTCAGAATGTGTGGTGACATTGTGATCCACCCTGAGCTTGTACTGCTTTGCTTGCTCTGCTGATTACATCCCACTTTGGCTATGGGGGTGTGTCAGAATATTATGCTCTAGCCTGTAGTGGGGTGCTCTGTAGCGAGTACAACCCTTCTAGGGTTTGCTATTTGTATCCCCATTCTTGCTAGTGCAACCCTCCTCTTTCGCCTAAACTCTCTTGCCTAGCTAGGACTCTCCTAGCTATGGCTCCTAAGACTACCGCTTATCTTGACACCATCTTGTTACCAGTCTACTAGATTAGGCCTTCTACTTCAACAACACTAGCTTATAACCTTTCCAATCCACATAATTTGGGAGATTTCAGAGTTTGAGCTCCGCCTTGTACCTACACACAAGTGTGCATTCTGACCAAACTGACCGAAGCATTATTCTCTTTGTACAAATACAATGAATACCATATGTATTTCCATTTCCTTATTCCATTCCTCACCCCTCGACCTTGTTTTATCCTCTCGGATCTTTGTAATTTAGCAAATATAGACATTTCAGTTGTAAATGGTACATGCATTACAAGCGTGCATACCGACCAAACTGACGAATGCATTACTGATGTTTTTAGAGATGCAGTTAGTACCATATTCTTACCAGTCTACTAGATTAGGCCTTCTACTTCAACAACACTAGCTTATAACCTTTCCAATCCACATAATTTGGGAGATTTCAAAGTTTCATCTCCGACTTGTACCTATACACAAGTGTGCATTTTGATCAAACCGACCGACGCCTTATTCTCTTTGTACAAGTACAATGAATTCCATTTGTATTCCCATTTCCTTATACCATTCCTCACCCCTCGACCATGTTTTAACCTATCAGATCTACGAAATTTAGCAGATATAGACATTTCAGTCGTACATGGTACATGCACTACAGGCGCGCATACCGACCAAACTGACGAGCGCATTACTGATGTTTTTAGAGATGCAGTTAGTACCATATTCTTACCAGTCTACTAGATTAGGCCTTCTACTACAACAACACTAGCTTATAATTTTTCCAATCCACAAAATTTGGGAGATTTCTAAGTTTGATATCTGCCTTGTACCTACACACAAGTGTGCCCTCTGATTAAACCGACCGACACAATATTCTCTTTGTACAGATATGTTGATATCCGGCACTACATGCGCGCATGCCGACCAAACTAACTTGTGCATTGATTATATTTGTAGAGACAGTTGGTACCATTTTCTTGCCAGTCTACTAGATTAGGCCTTGTACTTTAATATAACTAGGTTCTAACCTTTTCGATCCACATAATTTTGGAGATTTCAGAGTTTCAGCTACGCCTTGTACCTGCACACAAGCGTGCATAGTGACCGAACCGACCAACGCATTATTTTCTATGTAGAAATACAACGAGTATCACATATGTTTCCGTTTTCCAATATAATATACCATTCCCCACCCCCCCACCACGTTCTAACCTTTTAGATCCACATAATTTGACAGATTTAGACATTCCAAATGCACATGGTACCTGTACTACAAGTGCGCATGCTGACCAAACTGACCAGCACATTACTTATTTTTGCAAAGACATTTAGGTCAGTGTTCTTGCCAGTCTACTAGATTAGGCCTTGTATTTTAATAATACTAGGTTCTAACCTTTTTGATCCACATAATTTGAGAGATTTCAGAGTTTCAGCTACGCCTTGTACCTGCACACAAGCGTGCATACTGACCGAACCAACCAACGCATTATTTTCTATGTAGAAATACAACGAGTATCACATATGTTTTCCTTTTCCTATATAATATACCATTCCTCACTCCCCCACCACGTTCTAACCTTTTAGCTCTATATAATTTGACAGATATAGACATTCCAAACGTGCATGGTACCTGTACTACAGGCGCGCATGCTGACCAAACTGACCAGCGCATTACTTATATTTGCAAAGACATTTAGTACCATTTTCTTGCCAGTCTACTAGATTAGGCCTTGTACTTTAATATAACTAGGTTCTAACCTTTTCGATCCACATAATTTGGGAGATTTCAGAGTTTCAGCTACGCCTTGTACATACACAAAAGCATGCATACTGACCGAACCAACCATCGAATTATTTTCTATGTAGAAATACAACGAGTATCACATATGTTTCCGTTTTCCAATATAATATACCATTCTCCACCCCCCCCACCACGTTCTAACCTTTTAGATCTACATAATTTGACAGATATAGACATTCCAAACGTGCATGGTACCTGTACTACAGGCGCGCATGCCGACCATACTGACCAACGCACTACTTATATTTGCAAAGACATTTAGTACCATTTTCTTGCCAGTCTACTAGATTAGGCCTTGTATTTTAATAATACTAGGTTCTAACCTTTTCGATCCACATAATTTGGGAGATTTCAGAGTTTCAGCTACGCCTTGTACATGCACACAAGCGTGCATACTGACCGAACTGACCAACACATTATTTTTTTTGTAGAAATACAACGAGTATCACATATGTTTCCCTTTTCATGTATATTATACCATTCCCCACCCCCCCACCACGTTCTAACCTTTTAGATCTACATAATTTGACAGATATAGACATTCCAAACGTGCATGGTACCTGTACTACAGACGCGCGTGCTGACCAAACTGACCAGCGCATTACTTATATTTGCAAAGACATTTAGTACCATTTTCTTGCCAGTCTACTAGATTAGGCCTTGTATTTTAATAATACTAGGTTCTAACCTTTTCGATCCACATAATTTGGGAGATTTCAGAGTTTCAGCTACGCCTTGTACATGCACACAAGCGTGCTTACTGATCGAACCGACCAACGCATTATTTTCTTTGAAGAAATACGAGTATCACATCTGTTTCCCTTTTCCTATATTACTTACCATTCCCCACACCCCCACCACGTTCTAACCTTTTAGATCTACATAATTTGACAGATATAGACATTCTAAACGTGCATAGTACATGTACTACAGGCGCGCATGCCGACCAAACTGACCAGCGCATTACTTATATTTGCAAAGACATTTAGTACCATTTTCTTGCCAGTCTACTAGATTAGGCCTTGTATTTTAATAATACTAGGTTCTAACCTTTTCGATCCACATAATTTGGGAGATTTCAGAGTTTCAGCTACGCCTTGTACCTGCACACAAGCGTGCATACTGACCGAACCGACCAACGCATTATTTTCTATGTAGAAATACAACGAGTATCACATATGTTTCCCTTTTCCTATATAATATACCATTCCCCACCCCCCCACCACGTTCTAACCTTTTAGATCTACATAATTTGACTGATATAGACATTCCAAATGTGCATGGTACCTGTATTGCAGGCGCGCATGCTGACCAAACGGGCCAACGCATTACTTATATTTGCAAAGACATTTAGTACCATTTTCTTGCCAGTCTACTAGATTAGGCCTTGTATTTTAATAATACTAGGTTCTAACCTTTTCGATCCACATAATTTGGGAGATTTCAGAGTTTCAGCTACGCCTTGTACATGCACACAAGCGTGCATACTGACCGAACCGACCAACACATTATTTTTTTTGTAGAAATACAACGAGTATCACATATGTTTCCCTTTTCATGTATATTATACCATTCCCCACCCCCCCACCGCGTTCTAACCTTTTAAATCTACATAATTTGACTGAAATAGACATTCCAAATGTGCACGGTACCTGTACTACAGGCGCGCATGCTGACCAAACTGACCAGCGCATTACTTATATTTGCAAAGACATTTAGTACCATTTTCTTGCCAGTCTACTAGATTAGGCCTTGTATTTTAATAATACTAGGTTCTAACCTTTTCGATCCACATAATTTGGGAGATTTCAGAGTTTCAGCTACGCCTTGTACATGCACACAAGCGTGCATACTGACCGAACCGACCAACGCATTATTTTCTATGTAGAAATACAACGAGTATCACATATGTTTCCCTTTTCATGTATATTATACCATTCTCCACACCCCCACCACGTTCTAACCTTTTAGATCTACATAATTTGACAGATATAGACATTCCAAACGTGCATGGTACCTGTACTACAGGCGCGCATGCCGACCAAACTGACCAGCGCATTACTTATATTTGCAGAGACATTTAGTACCATTTTCTTGCCAGTCTACTAGATTAGGCCTTATAATTTAATAATAATAGGTTCTAACCTTTTCGACCACAAAATTTGGGAGATTTCAGAGTTTCAGCTACGCCTTGTACATGCACACAAGCGTGCATACTGACCGAACCAACCAACGCATTATTTTCTATGTAGAAATACAACGAGTATCACATATGTTTCTGTTACCCTATATAATATACCATTCCCCACCCCCCCACCACGTTCTAACCTTTTAGATCTACATAATTTGACAGATATAGACATTCCAAACGTGCATGGTACCTGTACTACAGGCGCGCATGCTGACCAAACTGACCAGCGCATTACTTATGTTTGTAGAGACAGTTGGTACCATTTTCTTGCCAGTCTACTAGATTAGGCCTTGTACTTTAATATAACTAGGTTCTAACCTTTTCGATCCACATAATTTGGGAGATTTCAGAGTTTCAACTACGCCTTGTACCTGCACACAAGCGTGCATACTGACCGAACCGACCAACGCATTATTTTCTATGTAGGAATACAATGAGTATCGCATATGTTTCCAATTTCCTATATAATATACCAATTCCCACCCCCCCATCACGTTATAACCTTTTAGATCTACATAATTTGACAGATATAGACATTCCAAATGTGCATGGTGTCAAACATTGCATGTTTATATTGTGTAGGCTGTAGTGGGTTACACCTTAGGGGGTACACAAAGTTAGGGTTTCCTACTTGTACCAAACTCTGTGCTAGTTCATTTCATTCCTGCTCAGTTATTTCTGACATGGTTTCAGAGCAGGTCCTTCGCTAGGACTGTTCTTAGGGCCCACCGACTTACCTACCTGCTTACCTTCGCTTGTTTCCGGCCCCGCTGGCCCCGTCGATCTAGCACGATCTAGCGGCCCTGCGGCCCCTTCGAATTTTTTTTTTCCTAGCGGCCTCTCACGGCCCCCGTCGCGTCGCCCCTTAGCGCCCCGATCGGCCCCGTCACGCCGCCCGCGAACCGCACAGCGCGCCGCGCTCACAGCCCGCGAACCGCCCACGCACAGCCCGCGAACCGCCTGCGCAGCCCGCGACCAGCCCGCGCAGCCCGCGCACAGCCCGCGAACTGCCCGCGAGCAGCCCGCGACCTGCCCGCGAACCCCCGCGAGCCGCCCGCGACCCGCTTACGCAGCCCGCGAGCAGCCCGCGCAGCCCGCGCTGAGCCTGCGCGGCTCTTGCGCTGACCGCCGCCGGCCCGCACGCTGCCCGCGCAGCTCACATACGGCCCGCACGGCCCGCGCGCTGCCTGCTCCCGGCCCGCCGCTGCTGAGCCCGCAGCCGCCCGCGCACCGCTGCTGCTGAGCCCGCCGCCGCCCGCGCACCGCCGCTGCTGCGCCCGCCGCCGCCCGCGTATCACCGCTGCTGAGCCCGCCCCTGCTGCGCCGGCTCTCGCTGCCGCCTGCTGCGCCTGTGCACCACTGCAGATCCTACTACTACACTTCCTGCTACTGCTGCTTGTGCGCCACTACAGTCCGTAGGCCCCACCGGCCCCGCTGACCCTGCGCACGCCTTTTCAGTGACTTTACTGCTTCTACTACTGCCGCTGTCGCTATGGCTAGTCCTCCTGTTCTAGCTTTCGACGCCGAGGGCCGTCCGGTCAAATTCGAAACCTGGCTAGATGACCTGCACCTTTTCCTACAGCTCACTGCCAAGGAAGATATTACACTGTACGACCACGCTCTCGGCCATGCGACCGCCCCACTCGCTACTGCCCCCCCAGCTGAGCGCTCACAGTGGCAGACCCGTGACGCGCACGCTCGCTTTGCTATTCGCAACTCCCTGCCGCTAGATGAGCGCGAGCACTTCGGCCAGTGCAAGACTGCTAAGGACCTCTACACAGCTGTAGTGGCCCGCTACTCCTCACCCGCTTCTGCCACGCTAGGCCGCCTCACTCTCCCCTACCTGTTCCCCGACCTAGCCTCCTTTCACACTGTCGCAGACCTCATCACCCACCTTAAGACTAGTGAGGCTCGCTTTCGCGCTGCCATGCCTGACGAGTTCCTCGCTAGCAACCCCCCCCCGCTCTGGATCACTCTCTACCACATTGTTACCCGCCTCCCTGACTCTCTGCGCCCTGTCAGGGACCAGTTCCTCTCTCGCTCCCCCACTGAGCTCACCGTAGACCTCCTCGAGAAGGAACTGCTTGCAGCCGAGGCTAGTATCGTCGCTGTAGGCACCTCTCGTGGCGACCCCCGCGGCCCCTTCTTTGAGGGGTGCTCCCCTTCCCCCCTCCTCCCCTCTGTCGCCTCTGCTGCTGCTGTCGACCTCCTTGGTGCTGAGAAGGTCGGGGCTGCGTCTGCTTCAGGCGGACGACGCAGGGGCAGGAGTGGCAGGAGTGGGGGTGGTGGCGGAGGAGGCGGGGGTGGAGGTGGTGGCGGTGGAGGTGCGACTGGAGAGGCTAGTGGCGGCAGTGGTGGAAGTGACACCGGCGTTGGGAGTGGTGACAGGGGCGGAGGTGGCAGCGGAGGCGGAGGTGGTCGTGGCAGCGGCAGGGGTGGAGGTGGCCGGGGCGGAGGCGGAGGGGGTGGTGGTCGTGGAGGCCCGGGGGGCGGTCAGAGTCAGCAGCCTGCCCCGACCCTTCAGGCCGCCCGTGAGTGGTATGCGCGGCGCAGCGTCACCTGCCAGTACGTTATTCGTACAGGTGACCGCACTGGCCAGACGTGTGGGGGGCCGCACCAGACGGAGCGCTGCTTCGCCCGCCTCAACGATGCGTGGCGCACCCAGTTTCCTGGTGGGGGTGAGCTGCCGCGCTGGGCTGAGCTGCTCAGGAAGGGTGTTGATATTTGGGCACTAGACTTTGATGCTATTCTCACTGCCATGTATGCGATGTCTATTAGTGGAGAGGGTGCTCAGTACTTGCGTGTTCCGCCCGACCCGGGCATTCAGGCCAGCCCCGCTGCTGCTCTAGGTGCTAGTGTGTCTGCTTCCACAGGTACTACTGCAGCTGCTGCTCTAGGTGCTTGTGCGTCTGTGCCCCCTGGTACTGAGTCGACTGCAGCACTGCACACCTTCACACTGGACTCAGGTGCTTCTCGCTCTTTCTTTCGTGACCGCACTGTCCTTGAGCCTCTAGCTCGGCCGGTTGCTGTCTCTCTTGCTGACCCCTCTGGGGGTCCGGTCCTTGCGACCTCCTCCACCACCCTTCCGTGTCCAGCGGTTCCGTCCGGCACGCTCTCAGGTCTCTACCTCCCCTCGTTCTCCACGAACTTGGTGGCAGGTAGTGCGCTCCAGGACGGGGGTGTTCACCAGTTCACCCCTGCCTACGAGCGTGTGACTCACTGCACGTGTGCTCGGACGGGCCGCCACCTAGCTACTTTCACTCGAGAGCCGGGGTCTGACCTGTACACACTGACCACTGAGTCCCCTCAGGTAGCTGCGTCTGCGTCAGCGTCAGGTCAGCTGTCCGCCCCCTGCTCGTGTCGCTCTCTGGCGAACGACACCGTCCTCTGGCACCACCGCCTTGGTCACCCGTCTGTGCAGCGCCTGCGGGCCATGCACAAACAGGACCTTGTTGCTGGTCTTCCCAGGGTGCTCCCTCCCCTTCCTGACTCCCCTGCTCCTGACTGCATTCCCTGTGTCGAGGGGCGGCAGCGCGCCGCTCCTCACTCCTCCTCCTTTCCCCCGACGACCGCTCCCCTGCAGACGCTCCACATGGACGTGTGGGGCCCAGCCCGCGTCCGTGGTCAGGGTCAGGAGAGATACTTCCTGATAGTTGTTGACGACTACTCGCGCTACACCACGGTCTTCCCCTTGCGCGCCAAGGGTGACGTCCCTGGTGTTTTGATCCCCTGGATCAGCCGAGCCCGTCTCCAGCTAGGCGAGCGCTTTCACTCGGACTTTCCTGTCCTGCGCTTGCACTCTGACAGAGGTGGTGAGTTTGCCTCCGACCTCTTGGCAGCCTACTGTGCTGAGCACGGCATTGAGCAGTCGTACACGCTTCCGGCCTCTCCACAGCAGAATGGGGTCGCTGAGCGCCGCATTGGCTTGGTCATGGAGGTCGCTCGTACCTCCCTGACCCATGCGGCTGCTCCCCACTTTCTGTGGCCGTTTGCGGTCCGGTACGCAGCGCATCAGCTCAACCTCTGGCCCCGTGTCTCCTTGCCGGAGACTTCCCCGACTCTACGGTGGACGGGAGAGGTTGGCGATGCGTCGCGTTTCCGGGTCTGGGGATCTCGAGCTTTTGTCCGCGACACGTCCGCGGACAAGCTCTCGCGTCGCGCTGTTCCCTGTGTCTTTCTTGGCTTTGTTCCCGACGCGCCTGGATGGCAGTTTTACCACGTCACCTCGCGCCGGGTTCTGGCCTCTCAGGACGTCACTTTTGACGAGTCCGTCCCCTTCTACCGCCTCTTCCCCTACCGCACTGCCCCGCTCCCCCCCCCGCCTCTCTTCCTCGCTCCAGGTGCTGAGGTACCAGACCCCCTCCCCCCTCAGGGTGCCGCTCCCTCAGGTGTGTCCCAGGTAGACCCGGGTGAGCCTGTCGAGGTAGCTGTTGACTCGCGTCCTGCGTCTGGGGGTGCTGAGCCTGGGAGTGCTGCGTCTGAGGGTGCGGAGCCTGGGGGTGCTGAGCCTGGAGGTGCGGAGCCTGGGGGTGCTGAGCCTGGAGGTGCGGAGCCTGGAGGTGCGGAGCCTGGAGGTGCGGAGCCTGGAGGTACTGAGCCTGGGGGTGCTGAGCCTGGACGTGCTGAGACTGGGGGTGCTGAGTCTGGGGGTGCTGAGTCTGGGGGTGCTGAGCCTGAGCGTGCTCCACCTGGAGGAGCCCTCTCCTCCCAGCAGCTGCAGGAGAGGTACCTCGAGTACTGCCGCCTCCGGAGAGGTGCTTCTGGAGCTCGTCCCGGTACTTCCCCTCCTACCCAGGAGCTCCCCCCCATTCAGGTGATCCGCGAGTGGTACACGCGGCGCTGCAGTCTTCGTAGTGGTGCTCCTGGTGCTGCGGACCCGAGCGGTGGTGTTGTTGCTGGTGCTGAGGACCCGGACGCTGGAGCTGCTGCTGGTGCTGAGGACCCGGGGGCTGGAGCTGCTGCTGGTGCTGAGGACCCGGGCGTTGGAGCTGCTGCTGGTGCTGAGGACCCGACCGGTGGCGCTGCTGCTGGTGCTGAGGACCTGACCAGTGGCCGTGCTGCTGGTGCTGAGGACCCGGGCGTTGGAGCTGCTGCTGGTGCTGAGGACCCGACCGGTGGTGCTGCTGCTGGTGCTGAGGACTCGGGCGTTGGAGCTCCTACTGGTGCTGAGGACCCGGGCGTTGGAGCTGCTGCTGGTACTGAGGACTCGGGCGTTGGGGCTGCCACTGGTGTCCCTGCTGCTTCTGGAGACGCTGCGCGGCCGCGACCGTACTTCGTACCGCTCCTTCAGCAGGTTCTTGGTCAGGCTCCTCCTCCTAGTCCTCCTCCCTCCGTCGAGTGTCCTCTGCCTGTCCAGCCGCAGTCACAGTTACCGCCTGCCTCGCCTCTCCCTGCTCCCTCCCCTTACGCTGGTCCCACAGGAGGTCTTACAGAGCGTCGTGAGCCTGAGTCTCGTCCTGCGTCGCCTGTTCGTACTGCTCGCACTGGTCGTCGTGTCCCACGTGAGCGTCCTCCTCCTGTCCCTGGCACTCACTACATGACTCTGCGTCCCTCCACTGCTCCGCAGCGTGTCCCGCTGCCGTCTCCTCCTGCGTCCTCTCTTCCTACTCTTTCTGACCCGGAGTCTGACTCCCGTCGTGCTGCCAGTCCCACTGTTACGCGTCTCCTCGCTACAGTTGTCACTGACCCGACCTTTGAGTCCTCTGCTGCGTCTGCTCTGGTCGCTGAGTTGGTTGACTTTGCTGCTCGCTGTCGCCTAGACTACGCTGCCAGCCTTGTCGCTAGGTCTGAGTCTGCGTCTGCCTGTCCTCCGTCCGTCGGGGGTGAGTGTGCCCTCGGCACGGACGTCCTTGAGGACAGACAGGAGGAGTTCCACTGCCTTGCTGCTGCTTTGCCCCGTCTCGTGTCCTTGCTAGTTGCCCCTGAGGGAGACCCGGATGCACCAGACATCCCGACCCCACGCTCTTACGCTGAGGCGATGGCGGGTCCCTACTCCTCTCAGTGGCAGACAGCCATGGACGCAGAGATGGCCTCCTGGAAGTCCACAGGCACCTACGTAGACGAGGTTCCCCCTCCTGGGGCGAACATCGTCAGTGGCATGTGGATTTTCAGGGTGAAGCGGCCGCCGGGTTCTCCACCTGTCTTCAAGGCGCGCTACGTGGCTCGAGGCTTCAGTCAGCGAGAGGGAGTAGACTTCTTTCAGACCTTCTCCCCCACCCCGAAGATGACTACTCTTCGGGTGCTGCTGCACATAGCCGCTCACCGCGACTACGAGCTTCACTCTCTTGACTTCAGCACTGCTTTCTTGCAGGGCAGCCTGCACGAGGAGATCTGGCTGCGCCGCCCCCCTGGCTTCACTGGGTCAGTTCCTCCTGGCACCCAGTGGAGGCTTCAGCGGCCGGTCTACGGTCTCCGCCAGGCGCCACGTGAGTGGCACGACACACTGAGGACGACACTTGCGGCTCTTGGGTTCGCTCCCTCTACTGCTGACCCGTCGCTGTTTCTACGCACCGACACCTCGCTGCCGCCGTTCTACATCCTCGTGTACGTCGACGACTTGGTCTTTGCCACTGCTGACACCGCGGCACTCGCTCACGTGAAGTCGGAGCTGCAGAGGAGACACACGTGCACAGACCTGGGTGAGCTGACGAGCTATCTTGGCTTGCGGATCACCCGGGACAGAGCACGGCGCACCATCACCCTGACTCAGTCACACATGGTGCAGCAGGTTCTCCAGCGCTTCCGCTTCACGTACTCCTCGCCTCAGTCCACTCCTCTGCCTACCGGTCACTCGCTCTCAGCTCTGCCTTCGGATGAGTCCGTAGAGCCGAGTGGCCCGTATCCAGAGCTTGTAGGCTGCCTCATGTACCTGATGACCTGCACTCGACCTGACCTTGCATACCCTCTTAGCATCCTAGCACGCTATGTCGCTCCTGGCCGTCACCGGAAGGAGCACATGGATGCTGCTAAGAGGGTGTTGCGCTACTTGTGCAGTACATCGGGCATGGGGCTTGTGCTTGGAGGGCGAGACCGGGTTGTTCTCACAGGGCACTCAGACGCTTCTTGGGCAGACGACCAGGCTACTCAGCGGTCGTCCCAGGGTTACACCTTCAGCCTTGGCTCTGGCTCAGTTTCTTGGCGTTCTACTCGCTCTTCTTCTGTTCTCAGCTCCAGTTGTGAGGCTGAGATCTACGCCACAGCCATGGCTGCTCAGGAGCTACGCTGGCTGACCTACCTGCTGACCGACCTCGGAGAGCGGCCTCGTTCTCCTCCAGTGCTGTACGTCGACAACAAGGCTGCCATTGCCTTGTGTGAGGAGCACAGACTGGAGCACAGAACGAAGCACATCGCTCTGCGGTACTTCCTTGCTCGAGAGCTGCAGCAGCGTGGTCAGCTTTGTCTGCGTTACGTGGCCACGGAGGCCAACACTGCTGATGTGTTCACCAAGGCGCTTCAGCCTTGTGACCATCAGCGCTTTTGCACTCTGCTAGGCCTTGTACCTACTGGGCCTCACTTGCTTACCTCTTGACCTTGCTTGTACTGTGATCACTATGTATATATGCCTACTTGTTTACTTTTGCTAGGTTGTGATCACTGTATCTCTTGCTTTGTTATAAACCTGCATGTGAACTGGTCTTGTGACCGCTTGCTTGTGCTCGGAATTTGTGTGGAATCCTTGAGATCCACCCTGAGCTTGCTTTGCTTTGCTTTGACTGGTCTTGTGACCCTGTGGTTGTCTCCCACTGCGCCTATGGGGGTGTGTCAAACATTGCATGTTTATATTGTGTAGGCTGTAGTGGGTTACACCTTAGGGGGTACACAAAGTTAGGGTTTCCTACTTGTACCAAACTCTGTGCTAGTTCATTTCATTCCTGCTCAGTTATTTCTGACACATGGTGCCTGTACTACAGGCGCGCATGCCGACCAAACTGACCAGCGCATTACTTATATTTGCAAAGACATTTAGTACCATTTTCTTGCCAGTCTACTAGATTAGGCCTTGTATTTTAATAATACTAGGTTCTAACCTTTTCGATCCACATAATTTGGGAGATTTCAGAATTTCAGCTACACCTTGTACCTGCACACAAGCGTGCATACTGACCGAACCGACCAACACATTATTTTCTATGTAGAAATACAACGAGTATCACATATGTTTCCCTTTTCATGTATATTATACCATTCCCCACCCCCCCACCACGTTCTAACCTTTTAGATCTACATAATTTGACAGATATAGACATTCCAAACGTGCATGGTACCTGTACTACAGGCGCGCATGCTGACCAAACTGACCAGCGCATTACTTATATTTGCAAAGACATTTAGTACCATTTTCTTGCCAGTCTACTAGATTAGGCCTTGTATTTTAATAATACTAGGTTCTAACCTTTTCGATCCACATAATTTGAGAGATTTCAGAGTTTCAGCTACGCCTTGTACATGCACACAAGCGTGCATACTGACCGAACCGACCAACTGTCAAACATTGTATGTTTATATTGTGTAGGCTATAGTGGGTCTAGCCTTAGAGGGTACACAAACTTAGGGTTTCATACTTGTACCCACCTTCCTGCTAGTTCATCCATTCCTCGTTCAGTTATTCTGACATGGTTTCAGAGCAGGTCCTTCGCTAGGACCTAAGTTTTTTTTTCGGGCCCACCTCTACTAACTACTTCCTAGCGCCTTAGTGCGCCCTACTGTCGGAGTGCTGCGTTAGCGCCTCCCCCTCTGCGCCCTTGTGCGCTCTACCTTACGTGCGCCCTCGTGCGCCCTCGTGCGCCCTCGTGCGCCTTTCTCTGCTAGTGCGCCTTCGTGCGCCCTCGTGCGCCCTCGTGCGCCCTCGTACGCCCTCGTGCGCCCTCGTGCACTCTCGAGCTGCCCCTGCAGGTCCGTCAGGCCAGTGCGCAGCCTCTGCACGACCGCACGCCGCCCCTGCAGGCTCTCGCCGCCCGCCGCGTCGCCCTGCCCGTGGCGTCACCGCCTCCCCGCGGCGTCGTCGCCTGCCCGCGACGTAGCCCCTGTCCGCGGCGTCGTCGCCTGCCCGCGGCGCCGTCGCCTGCCCGCGGCGTCGTCGCCTGCCCGCGACGTCGTCGCCTGCCCGCGGCATCGTCGCCTGCCCGCGACATCGGCGCCTGCCCGCGGCGTCGTCGCCTGCCCGCGGCGTCGTCGCCTGCTCGCGGCGTCGTCGCCTGCCTGCGGCGTCGTCGCCTGCCCGCGGCGTCGTCGCCTGCCCGCGACGTCGTCGCCTGCCCGCGGCGTCGTCCCCTGCCCGCCGCGTCGCCCTGCCCGCGGCGTCGCCACCTGCCCGCCGCGTCGACCTGCCCGCGGCGTCGCCACCTGCCCGCCGCGTCGCCCTGCCCGCGGCGTCGCCACCTGCCCGCCGCGTCGCCACCTGCCCGCCGCGTCGCCACCTGCCCGCCGCGTCGCCCTTCTCGCCGCGTCGCCCTGACCTAATCCGCCTCTCGCCCCTGGAGCAGCCGCCACTGCAGCAGCAGCCCCTGGAGCAGCCGCCACTGCAGCAGCAGCCCCTGGAGCCGCCCGCCACTGCAGTAGCAGCCCCTGGAGCCGCCCGCCACTGCAGCAGCAGCCCCTGGAGCCGCTCGCCACTGCAGCAGCCGCCCCTGGAGCCGCCTGCCACTGCAGCGGCCCCCTCTGGAGCAGCACGTACCTGCAGCAGCCGCCCCTGGAGCAGCCCGCACCTGCAGCAGCTGCCCCTGGCCCCTGGAGCAACCACAGCTGCAGCAGCCGCCCCTGGCCCCTGGAGCCGCCGCCACTGCAGCAGCCGCCCCTGGCACCTGGAGCAGCTGCCGTCGCGGCCCGGCCTCGCCCTGCAGCAGCTGCCGCGGAGCTCCCTGCTACGGCCCGGCCCAGCCCTGCAGTTGTAGCGGCCCCGCTGTCGCCACCGTCTTGCGCCTGCCGCGCCGACCACTGGTGAGAATTTCCCAGCACTGCTACCGCTGCTACTGCTGCTACTGCCTTTTCTACTCCCACTGCTGCCGCTACTGCTACTACTGCTGCTCCTGGCGTGGCCAGATGCAGCTCCAGGGCCGTGCGCGTGAGTCCCTCACGCCCCAGCAGCTTCGTGCGCGTGAGTGGTACACTAGTCGGGGCTGTCGGGGTGGCCGTAGTGGTGGTCGCTCTGGAGTGGGTCGGTCGGGAGCTTCTGGTAGTGGACAGGTGCAGCTGCCGTGTCCTCCTTCGCCCCAGGTGCTTCGTGCGCGTGAGTGGTACGCTAGTCGGGGCTGTCGGGGTGGCCGTAGTGGTAGTCGCTCTGGAGTGGGTCGGTCGGGAGCTTCTGGTAGTGGACAGGTGCAGCTGCCGTGTCCTCCTTCGCCCCAGGTGCTTCGTGCGCGTGAGTGGTACGCTAGTTGGGGCTGTCGGGGTGGCCGTAGTGGTAGTCGCTCTGGAGTGGATCGGTCGGGAGCTTCTGGTAGTGGACAGGTGCAGCTGCCGTGTCCTCCTTCGCCCCAGGTGCTTCGTGCGCGTGAGTGGTACGCTAGTTGGGGCTGTCGGGGTGGCCGTAGTGGTAGTCGCTCTGGAGTGGATCGGTCGGGAGCTTCTGGTAGTGGACAGGTGCAGCTGCCGTGTCCTCCTTCGCCCCAGGTGCTTCGTGCGCGTGAGTGGTACGCTAGTTGGGGCTGTCGGGGTGGCCGTAGTGGTAGTCGCTCTGGAGTGCATCGTTCGGGAGCTTCTGTCAGTGAGGCTGCCGCTCTAGGTGCTAGTACGTCTGTTGCCCTAGGTGCTGGTGAGGCTCCCACTCCCGGTACTCGCGTGTCTGCCACCTCAGGTGATGGTGAGGCTGTCGCTTTAGGTGCTAGTGAGTCTGTCTCCCCTGGTACTGAGTCGACTGAGGCACTGCACACCTTCACCCTGGACTCAGGTGCTTCTCGCTGTTTCTTTCGTGACCGCACTGCCCTTGAGCCGCTTGCTCGGCCAGTTGCTGTCTCCCTCGCTGACCCCTCTGGGGGTCCGGTCATTGCGACCTCCTCCACTGTTCTTCCCTGTCCTGCGGTCCCGTCGGGCACACTGTCAGGTCTCTACCTCCCCTCGTTCTCTACGAACTTGGTGGCAGGTTGTGCGCTCCAGGACGGGGGTGTTCACCAGTTCACCCCTGCCTACGAGCGCGTGACACACTGCACGTGTGCTCGGACGGGCCGTCACCTGGCTACCTTCACTCGGCAGCCGGGGTCGGACCTGTACACACTGACCACTGAGTCCCCTCAGGTAGCTGCGTCCGCGTCCGCGTCTGCGCCAGGCCAGCTGTCGGCCCCCTGCTCGTGCCGCTCTTTGGCGCATGAGACTGTCCTCTGGCACCACCGCCTTGGTCACCCGTCTGTGCAGCGCCTTCGGGCCATGCACAAACGGGACCTTGTTGCTGGTCTTCCCAGGGTTCTCCCTCCCCTCCCACCCTCGCCTGCTCCTCCCTGTCTTCCCTGTGTCGAGGGGCGGCAGCGCGCCGCTCCTCACTCCTCCTCCTTTCCCCCGACGACTGCTCCTTTGCAGACGCTCCACATGGACGTGTGGGGCCCAGCCCGCGTCCGTGGTCAGGGTCAGGAGAGGTACTTCCTGATTGTTGTTGACGACTTCTCGCGCTACACCACGGTCTTCCCCTTGCGCACCAAGGGTGACGTCCCTGATGTCTTGATCCCTTGGATCCGCAGATCTCGTCTCCAGCTCAGTGAGCGTTTCCGCTCCGACTTCCCTGTCCTGCGTCTGCACTCTGACAGAGGTGGGGAGTTTTCCTCTGGCCTCTTGGAGACCTTCTGTCAGCAGGAGGGCATTGAGCAGTCGTTCACGCTTCCGGCCTCTCCACAGCAGAACGGGGTTGCTGAGCGCCGCATTGGCTTGGTCATGGAGGTCGCTCGTACCTCCTTAGTTCATGCGGCTGCCCCCCACTTTCTGTGGCCGTTTGCAGTCCGATACGCTGCGCATCAGCTCAACCTCTGGCCCCGTGTCTCCTTACCGGAGACTTCTCCGACACTGCGTTGGACGGGAGAGGCTGGCGATGCGTCGCGTTTTCGGGTCTGGGGATCTCGAGCTTTTGTTCGCGATACGTCCGCGGACAAGCTCTCCCGTCGAGCTGTCCCCTGTGTCTTCCTTGGCTTTGTCCCGGACGCGCCTGGTTGGCAGTTCTACCACGCCACCTCGCGTCGTGTCCTGGCCTCTCAGGACGTCACTTTTGACGAGTCCGTCCCCTACTACCGCCTCTTCCCCTACCGCACTGCCCCGCTCCCCCCCCCGCCTCTCTTCCTCGCTCCAGGTGCTGAGGTACCAGACCCCCTCCCCCCTCAGGGTGCCGCTCCCTCAGGTGTGTCCCAGGTAGACCCGGTTGAGCCTGTCGAGGTAGCTGTTGACTCTCGTCCTGCTGGGGGTGCTGAGCCTGACCGTGAGGAGTCTGAGGGAGGTGAGCCTGGGGGTGCGGACCCTGGGGGTGCGGAGCATGGAGGTGCTGAGCCTGGGGGTGCGGAGTCTGGAGGTGCTGAGCCTGGGGGTGCGGAGTCTGGGGGTGCTGAGCCTGGAGGTGCTGAGTCTGGGGGTGCTGTGTCTGGAGGTGCTGAGCCTGAGCGTGCTCCACCTGGGGGAGCCCTCTCCTCCCAGCAGCTGCAGGAGAGGTACCTACAGTACTGCCGCCTCCGGAGAGGTGCTGCTGGAGCTCGTACCAGTACTTCCCCTCCTACCCAGGAGCTCCCCCCCATTCAGCAGATCCGAGAGTGGTACGCGCGGCGCTGCAGTCTTCGGAGTGGTGCTCCTGGTGCTGCAGACCCTGGGGGTGGCGCTGCTGCTGGTACTGAGGACCCGGGCGTTGGAGCTACTGCTGGTGCTGAGGACCTGGGCGGTGGCGCTGCTGCTGGTGCTGAGGACCCGGGCGTTGGAGCTGCTGCTGGTGCTGAGGACCCGGGCGGTGGCGCTGCTGCTGGTGCTGAGGACCCGGGCGTTGGTGCTGCTGCTGTTGACCGCTGAGGACCCGGACGTTGGAGCTACTGCGGGTACTGAGGACCCTGCTGCTGGTGTCTCTGCTCGTTCTGGAGACGCTGCGCGGCCGCGACCGTACTTCGTACCGCTCCTTCAGCAGGTTCTTGGTCAGACTCCTCCTCCTTGTCCTCCTCCCTCCGTAGAGTGTCCTCCGCCTGTCCCGCCGCAGTCACAGTTACCGCCTGCCTCGCCTCTCCCTACTCCCTCTCCTTACGCTGGTCCCACGGGAGGTCTTACAGAGCGTCGTGAGCCTGAGTCTCGTCCTGCATCGCCTGTTCGTACTGCTCGCACTGGCCGTCGTGTCCCTCGTGAGCGTCCTCCTCCTGTCCCTGGCACTCACTACATGACTCTGCGTCCCTCCACTGCTCCTCAGCGTGTCCCGCTGCCGTCTCCTCCTGCGTCCTCTCTTCCTACTCTTCCTGACCCGGAGTCTGACTCCCGTCGTGCTGCCAGTCCCACTGTCACGCGTCTTCTCGCTACTGTTGTCACTGACCCTACCTTTGAGTCCTCTGCTACGTCTGCTCTGGTCGCTGAGTTGGTAGACTTTGCTGCCCGGTGTCGTCTAGACTACGCCACTAGCCTTGTTGCTGAGTCCGAGTCTGAGTCTGTCTGTCCTCCGTCCGTCGGGGGTGTGTGTGCTCTTGGCACGGACGTCCTTGAGGACAGACAGGAGGAGTTCCAGTGCTTTGCTGCTGCTTTGCCCCATCTCGTGTCCATGCTAGTTGCCCCTGAGGGAGACCCGGATGCACCAGACATCCCGACCCCGCGCACCTACGCCGAGGCGATGGCGGGTCCCTACTCCTCTCAGTGGCAGACAGCCATGGACGCAGAGATGGCTTCCTGGAAGTCCACACGCACCTACGTCGACGAGGTTCCCCCACCTGGGGCAAACATCGTCAGTGGCATGTGGATTTTCAGGGTGAAGCGGCCACCGGGTTCTCCTCCTGTCTTCAAGGCGCGCTATGTGGCTCGAGGCTTCAGTCAGCGAGAGGGAGTTGACTTCTTCCAGACCTTCTCCCCCACCCCGAAGATGACCACTCTTCGGGTGCTGCTGCACATAGCCGCTCAGCGCGACTACGAGCTTCACTCACTTGACTTCAGCACTGCTTTCTTGCAGGGCAGCCTGCACGAGGAGATCTGGCTGCGCCACCCTCCTGGCTTCACTGGGTCGGTTCCTCCTGGTACCCAGTGGAGGCTCCAGCGGCCGGTCTACGGTCTCCGCCAGGCACCGCGTGAGTGGCACGACACACTGAGGACGACACTTGCGGCTCTTGGGTTCGCTCCCTCTACTGCTGACCCGTCACTGTTTCTACGCACAGACACCTCGCTGCCGCCGTTCTACATCCTCGTGTACGTCAACGACTTGGTCTTTGCCACTGCTGACACCGCGGCACTCGCCCACGTGAAGTCGGAGCTGCAGAGGAGACACACGTGCACAGACCTGGGTGAACTGACAAGCTATCTTGGCTTGCGGATCACCCGGGACAGAGCACGGCGCACCATCACCTTGACTCAGTCACACATGGTGCAGCAGATCCTTCAGCGCTTCCGCTTCACGTACTCCTCGCCTCAGTCCACTCCTCTGCCTACCGGTCACTCGCTCTCAGCTCTGCATTCGGATGAGTCCGTAGAGCCGAGTGGCCCGTATCCAGAGCTTGTGGGCTGCCTCATGTACCTGATGACCTGCACTCGACTTGACCTTGCATACCCTCTTAGCATCCTTGCACGCTATGTCGCTCCTGGCCGTCACAGGAAGGAGCACATGGATGCCGCTAAGAGGGTGTTGCGCTACTTGTGCAGTACGTCGGGCATGGGGCTAGTGCTTGGAGGGCAAGACCGAGTTGTACTTACTGGACACTCAGACGCTTCTTGGGCGGACGACCAGGCTACTCAGCGGTCGTCTCAGGGTTACACCTTCAGCCTTGGCTCCGGCTCAGTTTCTTGGCGTTCTACACGCTCTTCTTCTGTTCTCAGCTCCAGTTGTGAGGCTGAGATCTACGCCACAGCCATGGCTGCCCAGGAGCTACGCTGGCTGACCTACCTGCTGACCGACCTGGGAGAGTGGCCTCGTTCTCCTCCAGTGCTGTACGTCGACAACCAGGCTGCCATTGCCTTGTGTGAGGAGCACAGACTGGAGCACAGAACGAAGCACATTGCCCTGCGGTACTTCCTTGCTCGAGAGCTGCAGCAGCGTGGTCAGCTACGTCTGCGTTACGTGGCCACTGAGGCCAACCTTGCTGATGTGTTCACCAAGGCGCTTCAGCCTTGTGACCATCAGCGTTTCTGTACTCTTCTAGGCCTTGTGCCTGCTGGACCTCACTTGCTTACTTCTTGACTCTGTTTGTACTGTGATCTCTATATATATATGCCTGCATGTTTACACTTGCTAGGTTGTGATCACTGTATGTCTTGCTACATTATCAAACTGCATGTGAACTGGTCTTGTGACCGCTTGCTTGTGCTCGGAATTTGTGTGGTATCCTTGAGATCCACCCTGAGCCTGTTTTGCTTTGCTTTGCTTTGCTTTGACTGGTCTTGTGACCCTCTGGTTGTCTCCCACTTCGCCTATGGGGGTGTGTCAAACATTGTATGTTTATATTGTGTAGGCTATAGTGGGTCTAGCCTTAGAGGGTACACAAACTTAGGGTTTCATACTTGTACCCACCTTCCTGCTAGTTCATCCATTCCTCCTAAAACCCTAAACCCTAAACCCTTCGGGGGGAGACGTTTGTGGGGCGCAGGTCTAGGGAAGGTGCACGGGATTGGCAGACATTTCGGGGGGAGACGTTTGTGGGGCGCATGTCTAGGGAAGGTGCACTTGAAGGGGAGACATTTCGGGAGGAGATGTTTGTGGGGCGCAGGTCTAGGGAAGGTGCACTCGAAGGGGAGACATTTCGGTGGGAGACGTATGTGGGCCGCAGGTCTAGGGAAGGTGCGCGCGAAGGGGAGACATTTCGGGGGGAGACGTTTGTGGGGCGCAGGTCTAGGGAAGGTGCACAGGATTGGGAGACATTTCGGGGGGAGACGTTTGTGGGGCGCAGGTCTAGGGAAGGTGCACTCGAAGGGGAGACATTTCCGGGGGAGACATTTTTGGGGCGTAGGTCTAGGGAAGGTGCACGTGAAGGGGAGACATTTCGACATGGGACGTTTGTGGGGCGCAGGTCTTCGGAATGTGCACGCGAAGGGGAGACATTTCGAGGGGAGAAAGGTGCACACGAAGAGGAGACATTTTGGTGGGAGACGTTTGTGGGGCGTAGATGTGTGGAAGGTGTACGCGAAGGGGAGACATTTCGGGGGGAGACGTTTGTGGGGCGCAGGTCTAGGGAAGGTGCACGGGATTGGGAGACATTTCGGGGGGAGACGTTTGTGGGGCGCAGGTCTAGGGAAGGTGCACTCGAAGGGGAGACATTTCCGAGTGAGACATTTGTGGGGCGTAGGTCTAGGGAAGGTGCACGTGAAGGGGAGACATTTCGAGATGGGACGTTTGTGGGGCGCAGGTCTAGGGAAGGTGCACTCGAAGGGGAGACATTTCGGCGGGGGACGTTTGTGGGGCGTAGGTCTAGGGAAGGTGCACGTGAAGGGGAGACATTTCGAGATGGGACGTTTGTGGGGCGCAGGTCTAGGGAAGGTGCACTCGAAGGGGAGACATTTCGGGGGGAGACGTTTGTGGGTCGCAGATCTAGGGAAGGTGCACTCGAAGGGGAGACATTTCGGGGGGAGACGTTTGTGGGGCGCAGGTCTAGGGAAGGTGCACTCGAAGGGGAGACATTTCGGGGGGAGACGTTTGTGGGGCGTAGGTCTAGGGAAGGTGCACGTGAAGGGGAGACATTTCGAGATGGGACGTTTGTGGGGCGCAGGTCTAGGGAAGGTGCGCGCGAAGGGGAGACATTTCGGTGGGAGAAAGGTGCACACGAAGAGGAGACATTTTGGTGGGAGACGTTTGTGGGGCGTAGATGTGTGGAAGGTGTACGCGAAGAGGAGACATTTCGGGGGGAGACGTTCGTGAGGCGCAGGTCTAGGGAAGGTGTTCGGGATTGGGAGACATTTCGGGGGGAGACGTTTGTGGGGCGCAGGTCTAGGGAAGGTGCACTCGAAGGGGAGACATTTCCGGGTGAGACATTTGTGGGGCGTAGGTCTAGGGAAGGTGCACGTGAAGGGGAGACATTTCGAGATGGGACGTTTGTGGGGCGCAGGTCTAGGGAAGGTGCACTCGAAGGGGAGACATTTCGGCGGGGGACGTTTGTGGGGCGTAGGTCTAGGGAAGGTGCACGTGAAGGGGAGACATTTCGAGATGGGACGTTTGTGGGGCGCAGGTCTAGGGAAGGTGCACTCGAAGAGGAGACATTTCGAGGGGAGACGTTTCTGGGGCGCAGATCTAGGGAAGGTGCACTCGAATGGGAGACATTTCGGGGGGAGACGTTTGTGGGGCGCAGGTCTAGGGAAGTTGCACTCGAAGGGGAGGCATTTCGGGGGGAGATGTTTGTGGGGCGTAGGTCTAGGGAAGGTGCACTTGAAGGGGAGACATTTCGGTGGGAGACGTTTGTGGGGTGAGGTCTAGGGAAGGTGCGCGCGAAGGGGAGACATTTCGGGGGGAGACGTTTGTGGGGCGCAGGTCTAAGGAAGGTGCACGTGATTGGGAGACATTTTGGAGGGGGACGTTTGTGGGGCGCAGGTCTAGGGAAGGTGCACTCGAAGGGGAGACATTTCGGGGGGAGACGTTTGTGGGGCGCAGGTCTAGGGAAGGTGCACTCGAAGGGGAGACATTTCGGGGGGAGACGTTTGTGGGGCGCAGGTCTAGGGAAGGTGCACTCGAAGGGGAGACATTTCGGGGGGAGACGTTTGTGGGGCGCAGGTCTAGGGAAGGTGCACGCCAAGGGGAGACATTTCGGGGGGAGACGTTTGTGGGGCGCAGGTCTAGGGAAGGTGCACGGGATTGGGAGACATTTCGGGGGGAGACGTTTGTGGGGCGCAGGTCTAGGGAAGGTGCACTCGAAGGGGAGACATTTCGGGGGGAGACGTTTGTGGGGCGCAGGTCTAGGGAAGGTGCACTCGAAGGGGAGACATTTCGGGGGGAGATGTTTGTGGAGCGTAGGTCTAGGGAAGGTGCACTCGAAGGGGAGACATTTCAGTGGGAGACGTTTGTGGGGCGCAGGTCTAGAGATGGCGCGCGCGAAGGGGAGACATTTTGGTGGGAGACGTTTGTGGGGCGCAGGTCTAGGGAAGGTGCACGGGATTGGGAGACATTTCGGGGGGAGACGTTTGTGGGGCGCAGGTCTAGGGAAGGTGCACTCGAAGGGGAGACATTTCCGGGGGAGACATTTGTGGGGCATAGGTCTAGGGAAGGTGCACGTGAAGGGGAGACATTTCGAGATGGGACGTTTGTGGGGCGCAGATCTTCGGAAGGTGCACGCGAAGGGGTGACATTTTGGGGGGAGAAAGGTGCACACGAAGAGAAGACATTTTGGTGGGAGACGTTTGTGGGGCGTAGATGTGTGGAAGGTGTACGCGAATGGGAGACATTTCGGGGGGAGACGTTTGTGGGGCGCAGGTCTAGGGAAGGTGCATGGGATTGGGAGACATTTCGGGAAGGAGACGTTTGTGGGGCGCAGGTCTAGGGAAGGTGCACTCGAAGGGGAGACATTTCCGGGGGAGGCATTTGTGGGGCGCAGGTCTAGGGAAGGTGCACTCGAAGGGGAGATATTTCGAGGGGAGACGTTTGTGGGGCGCAGGTCTAGGGAAGGTGCACTCGAAGGGGAGTCATTTCGGGGGGGGGGGAGACGTTTGTGGGGCGCAGGTCTAGGGAAGGTGCACTCGAAGGGGAGACATTTCGGGGGGGGACGTTCGTGGGGCGCAGGTCTAGGGAAGGTGCACGGGATTGGGAGACATTTCGGGGGGAGACGTTTGTGGGGCGCAGGTCTAGGGAAGGTGCACTCGAAGGGGAGACATTTCCGGGGGAGACATTTGTGGGGCGTAGGTCTAGGGAAGGTGCACGTGAAGGGGAGACATTTCGAGATGGGACGTTTGTGGGGCGCCGGTCTTCGGAAGGTGCACGCGAAGGGGAGATATTTCGGGAGGAGAAAGGTGCACACGAAGAGGAGACATTTTGGTGGGAGACGTTTGTGGGGCGTAGATGTGTAGAAGGTGTACGCGAAGGGGAGACATTTCGGGGGGAGACGTTTGTGGGGCGCAGGTCTAGGGAAGGTGCACGGGATTGGGAGACATTTCGGGGGGAGACGTTTGTGGGGCGCAGGTCTAGGGAAGGTGCACTCGAAGGGGAGACATTTCCGGGGGAGACTTTTGTGGGGCGTAGGTCTAGGGAAGGTGCACGTGAAGGGGAGACATTTCGAGATGGGACGTTTGTGGGGCGCAGGTCTAGGGAAGGTGCACTCGAAGGGGAGACATTTCGGGGGGGGACGTTTGTGGGGCGCAGGTTTAGGGAAGGTGCGCGCGAAGGGGAGACATTTCGGGGGGAGACGTTTGTGGGGCGCAGGTCTAGGGAAGGTGCACTCGAAGGGGAGACATTTCGGGGGGAGACGTTTGTGGGGCGCAGGTCTAGGGAAGGTGCACTCGAAGGGGAGACATTTCGGTGGGAGAAGTTTGTGGGGCGCAGGTCTAGGGAAGGTGCGCGTGAAGGGGAGACATTTCGGTAGGAGACGTTTGTGGGGCACAGGTCTAGGGAAAGTGCACGGGATTGGGAGACATTTCGGGGAGAGATGTTTGTGGGGCGCAGGTCTAGGGAAGGTGCACTCGAAGGGGAGACATTTCCGGGGGAGACATTTGTGGGGCGTAGGTCTAGGGAAGGTGCACGTGAAGGGGAGACATTTCGAGATGGGACGTTTGTGGGGCGCAGGTCTTCGGAAGGTGCACGCGAAGGGGAGACATTTCAGGGGGAGAAAGGTGCACACGAAGAGGAGACATTTTGGTGGGAGACGATTGTGGGGCGTAGATGTGTGGAAGGTGTACGCTAAGGGGAGACATTTCGGGGGGAGACGTTTGTGGGGCGCAGGTCTAGGGAAGGTGCACGGGATTGGGAGACATTTCGGGGGGAGACGTTTGTGGGGCGCAGGTCTAGGGAAGGTGCACTCGAAGGGAGACATTTCCGGGGGAGACATTTGTGTGGCGTAGGTCTAGAGAAGATCCACGTGAAGGGGAGACATTTCGAGATGGGACGTTTGTGGGGCGCAGGTCTAGGGAAGGTGCACTCGAAGAAGAGACATTTCGGGGGGAGACGTTTGTGGGGAGCAGGTCTCGGGAAGGTGCGCGCGAAGGGGAGACATTTCGGTGGGAGATGTTTGTGGGGCGCAGGTCTAGGGAAGGTGCACGGGATTGGGAGACATTTCGGGGGGAGACGTTTGTGGGGCGCAGGTCTAGGGAAGGTGCACTCGAAGGGGAGACATTTCGGGGGGAGACGTTTGTGGGGCGCAGGTCTAGGGAAGGTGCACTCGAAGGGGAGACATTTCGGGGGGAGACGTTTGTGGGGCGCAGGTCTAGGGAAGGTGCACTCGAAGGGGAGACATTTCGGGGGGAGACGTTTGTGGGGCGCAGGTCTAGGGAAGGTGCGCGCAAAGGGGAGGCATTTCGGTGGGAGACGTTTGTGGGGCGTTTGTCTAGGGAAGGTGCACGAGATTGGGAGACATTTCGGGGGGAGATGTTTGTGAGGCGCACATCTAGGGAAGGTGCACTCGAAGGGGAGACACTTCCGGGGGAGACATTTGTGGGGCGTAGGTCTAGGGAAGGTGCACGTGAAGGGGAGACATTTCGAGATGGGACGTTTGTGGGGCGCAGGTCTTCGGAAGGTGCACGCGAAGGGGAGACATTTCGGGGGGAGAAATGTGCATACGAAGAGGAGACATTTTGGTGGGAGACGTTTGTGGGGCGTAGATGTGTAGAAGGTGTACGCGAAGGGGAGACATTTCGGGGGGAGACGTTTGTGGGGCGCAGGTCTAGGGAAGGTGCACTCGAAGAGGAGACATTTCGGTGGGAGACGTTTGTGGGGTGCAGGTCTAGGGAAGATTCGCGCGAAGAGGAGACATTTCGGGGGGAGACGTTTGTGGGGCGCAGGTCTAGGGAAGGTGCACGGGATGGGAGACATTTCGGGGGGAGACGTTTGTGGGGCGCAGGTCTAGGGAAGGTGCACTCGAAGGGGAGACATTTCCGGGGGAGACATTTGTGGGGCGTAGGTCTAGGGAAGTGCACGTGAAGGGGAGACATTTCGAGATGGGACGTTTGTGGGGCGCAGGTCTAGGGAAGGTGCACTCGAAGGGGAGACATTTCGGGGGGAGACGTTTGTGGGGCGCATGTCTAGGGAAGGTGCGCGCGAAGGGGAGACATTTGGGTGGGAGACGTTTGTGGGGCGCAGGTCTAGGGAAGGTGCACGGGATTGGGAGACATTTCGGGGGGAGACGTTTGTGGGGCGCAGGTCTAGGGAAGGTGCACTCGAAGGGGAGACATTTCGGGGGGAGACATTTGTGGGGCGTAGGTCTAGGGAAGGTGCACGTGAAGGGGAGACATTTCGAGATGGGACGTTTGTGGGGCACAGGTCTTCGGAAGGTGCACGCGAAGGGGAGACATTTCGGGGGGAGAAAGGTGCACACGAAGAGGAGACATTTTGGTGGGAGACGTTTGTGGGGCGAAGTTCTAAGGAAGGTGCGCGCGCAGGGGAGACATTTCGGGGGGAGACGTTTGTGGGGCGCAGGTCTAGGGAAGGTGCACGTGAAGGGGAGACATTTCGAGATGGGACGTTTGTGGGGCGCAGGTCTTCGGAAGGTGCACGCGAAGGGGAGACATTTCGGGGGGAGAAAGGTGCACACGAAGAGGAGACATTTTGGTGGGAGACGTTTGTAGGGCGTAGATGTGTGGAAGGTGTACGCGAAGGGGAGACATTTCGGGGGGAGACGTTTGTGGGGCGCAGGTCTAGGGAAGGTGCACGGGATTGGGAGACATTTCGGGGGGAGACGTTTGTGGGGCGCCGGTCTAGGGAAGGTGCAATCGAAGGGGAGACATTTCCGGTGGAGACATTTGTGGGGCGTAGGTCTAGGGAAGGTGCACGTGAAGGGGAGACATTTCAAGAGACGTTTGTGGGGCGCAGGTCTAGGGAAGGTGCAGTCGAAGGGGAGACATTTCGGGGGGAGACGTTTGTGGGGTGCAGGTCTAGGGAAGGTGCGCGCGAAGGGGAGACATTTCGGTGGGAGATGTTTGTGGGGCGCAGGTCTAGGGAAGGTGCGCGCGAAGGGGAGACATTTCGGTTGGAGACGTTTGTGGGGCGCAGGTCTAGGGAAGGTGCACGGGATTGGGAGACATTTCGGGGGGAGACGTTTGTGGGGCGCAGGTCTAGGGAAGGTGCACTCGAAGGGGAGACATTTCGGGGGGAGACGTTTGTGGGGCGCAGGTCTAGGGAAGGTGCACGCGAAAGGGAGACATTTCGGGGGGCGGACGTTTGTGGGGCGCAGGTCTTGGGAAGGTGCACGCGAAGGGAAGACATTTTGGGGGGTGAAAGGTGCACACGAAGAGAAGACATTTTGGGGGGAGACGTTTGTGGGACGTAGATGTGAGGAAGGTGTTCGCGAAAGGGGAACGTTTCGGGGGGAGACGTTTGTGGGTGCAGGTCTAGGGAAGGTGCACGGGATTGGGAGACATTTTGGGGGGGAGACGTTTGTGGGGCGCACATCTAGGGAAGGTGCACTCGAAGGGGAGACATTTCGGGGGGAGACGTTTGTGGGGCGTAGGTCTAGGGAAGGTGCACGCGAAAGGGAGACATTTCGGGGGGGGACATTTATGGGGCGCAGGTCTAGGGAAGGTGCACGCGAAGGGGAGACATTTCGGGGGGAGACGTTTGTGGGGCGCAGGTCTAGGGAAGGTGCACGCAAAGGGGAGACATTTTGGGGGGGGGACGTTTGTGGGGCGCAGGTCTTGGGAAGGTGCATGTGATTGGGAGACATTTCGGGGGGAGACGTTTGTGGGGCGCAGGTCTAGGGAAGGTGCACTCGAAGGGGAGACATTTCGGGGGGAGACGTTTGTGGGGCGTAGGTCTAGGGAAGGTGTACGCAAAGGGGAGACATTTCGGTTGGGGACGTTTGTGGGGCGCAGGTCTTGGGAAGGTGCACGCGAAGGACAGACATTTTGGGGGGAGAAAGGTGCACACGAAGATGAGACATTTTGGGGGGAGACGTTTGTGGGGCGCAGGTTTAGGGAAGGTGCGCGTAAAGGGGAGACATTTCGGGGGGAGACGTTTGTGGGGCGCAGGTCTAGGGAAGATGCACGGGATTGGGAGACATTTCGGGGGGGAGACATTTGTGGGGCGCACTTCTAGGGAAGGTGCACTCGAAGGGGAGACATTTCGGGGGGAGACGTTTGTGGGGCGTAGGTCTAGGGAAGGTGCACGCAAAGGGGAGACATTTCGGAAGGGGACGTTTGTGGGGCGCAGGTCTTCGGAAGGTCGGAAGGTGCACGCGAAGGAGAGACATTTTGGGGGGAGAAAGGTGCACACGAAGAGGAGACATTTTGGGGGGAGACGTTTGTGGGGCGTAGATGTGAGGAAGGTGTACGCAAAGGGGAGACATTTCGGGGGGAGACGTTTGTGGGGCGCAGGTCTAGGGAAGGTGCACGGGATTAGAAGACATTTTGGGGGGGAGACGTTTGTGGGGCGCAGGTCTAGGGAAGGTGCACTCGAAGGGGAGACATTTCGGGGGGAGACGTTTGTGGGACGCAGGTTCAGGGAAGGTGCGCGCGAAGGGGAGACATTTCGGGGGGAGACGTTTATGGGGCGCAGGTCTAGAGAAGATGCACGGGATTGGGAGACATTTCAAGGGGGAGACATTTGTTGGGCGCAGGTCTAGGGAAGGTGCACTCGAAAGGGAGACATTTCGGGGGGAGACGTTTGTGGGGCCTAGGTCTAGGGAAGGTGCACTCGAAGGGGAGACATTTCGGGGGGGGGGGGGGACGTTTGTGGGGCGCAGGTCTTGGGAAGGTGCACGCGAAGGGGAGACATTTTGGGGGGAGAAAGGTGCACACGAAGAGGAGACATTTTGGGGGGAGACGTTTGTGGGGCGTAGATATGAGGAAGGTGTACGCGAAGGGGAGACGTTTCGGGGGGAGACGTTTCGGGGGGAGACGTTTGTGGACGCAGGTTTTGGGAAGGTGCACAGGATTGGGAGACATTTTGGGGGGGAGACGTTTGTGGGGCGCAGGTCTAGGGAAGGTGCACTCGAAGGGGAGAGATTTAGGGGGGAGACGTTTGTGGGGCGTAGGTCTAGGGAAGGTGGGCGAAAGGGGAGACATTTGGGGGGGGAGGACGTTTGTGGGGCGCAGGTTCAGGGAAGCTGCGCGCGAAGGGGAGACATTTCGGGGGGAGACGTTTGTGGGGCGTAGCTCTTGGGAAGATGCACGGGATTGGGAGACATTTCGGGGGGGAGACATTTGTGGCTCGCAGGTCTAGGGAAGGTGCACTCGAAGGGGAGACATTTCGGGGGGAGACGTTTGTGGGGCGCAGGTCTAAGGAAGGTGCACGCAAAGGGGAGACATTTTGGGGGGGGATGTTTGTGGGGCGCAGGTCTTGGGAAGGTGCACGCGAAGGGGAGACATTTCGGGGGGAGACGTTTTTGGGGCGCAGGTTCAGGGAAGATGCGCGCGAAGGGGAGACATTTCGGGGGGAGACGTTTGTAGGGCGCAGGTCCAGGGAAGATGCACGGGATTGGGAGACATTTCGGGGGGAGACGTTTGTGGGGCGCAGGTCTAGGGAAGGTGCACTCGAAGGGGAGACGTTTGTGGGGCGCAGGTTCAGGGAAGGTGCACTCGAAGGGGAGACATTTCGGGGGGAGACGTTTGTGGGGTGTACGTCTAAGGAAGGTGCACGCGAAGGGGGAGACATTTCGGGGGGGGGGGGCGCTTGTGGGGCGCAGGTCTTGGGAAGGTACACGCGAAGGGGAGACATTTCGGGGGGAGACGTTTGTGGGGCGCAGGTTCAGGGAAGGTGCGCGCAAAGGGGAGACATTTCAGAGGGGAGACGTTTGTGGGGCGCAGGTCTAGGGAAGATGCACGGGATTGGGAGACATTTCGAGGGGGAAATATTTGTGGGGCGCAGGTCTAGGGAAGGTGCACTCGAACGGGAGTCAATTCGGGGGGAGACGTTTGTGGGGCGCAGGTTCAGGGAAGGTGCGCGCGAAGGGGAGACATTTCGGGGGGAGACATTTGTGGGCGCAGGTCTAGTGAAGGTGCACGGGATTGGGAGACATTTTGGGGGGGAGACGTTTGTGGGGCGCAGGTTCAGGAAAGGTGCGCGCGAAGGGGAGACATTTCGGGGGGAGACGTTTGTGGGGCGCAAGTCTAGGGAAGATGCACGGGATTGGGAGACATTTCGAGGGGGAGATATTTGTGGGGCGCAGGTCTAGGGAAGGTGCACGCGAAGGGGAGACATTTCGGGGGGAGACGTTTGTGGGGCGCATGTCTAGGGAAGATGCACGGGATTGGGAGACATTTCGGGGGGAGACGTTTGTGGGGCGCAGGTCTAGGGAAGGTCTACTAGAAGGGGAGACATTTCGTGGAAGACGTTTGTGGGGCCTAGGTCTAGGGAAGGTGCACGCAAGGAGGAGACATTTCGGGGGGAGACGTTTGTGGGGCGCAGGTCTAGGGAAGGTGCACGGGATTGGGAGACATTTTGGGGGGGAGACGTTTGTGGGGCGCAGGTCTAGGGAAGGTGCACTCGAAGGGGAGACATTTAGGGGGGAGACGTTTGTGGGGCGTAGGTCTAGGGAAGGTGCACGCGAAGGGGAGACATTTGGGGGGGGGGGGTTGACGTTTGTGGGGTGCAGGTTCAGGGAAGGTACGCGCGAAGGGGAGACATTTTAAGGGGAGATGTTTGTGGGTTGTAGCTCTAAGGAAGATGCACGAGATTGGGAGACATTTCGGGGGGAAGACATTTGTGGGGCGCAGGTCTAGGGAAGGTGCACTCGAAGGGGAGACATTTCGGGGGGAGACGTTTGTAGGGCGCAGGTCTAGAGAAGGTGCACGCGAAGGGGAGACATTTCGAGGGGGGGACGTTTGTGGGGCTCAGGTCTTGGGAAGGTGCACGCGAAGGGGAGACATTTCGGGGGGAGACGTTTGTGGGGCGCAGGTTCAGGGAAGGTGCGCACTAAGGGAAGACATTTCGAGGGGAGACGTTTGTGGGGCGCAAGTCTAGGGAAGATGCACGGGATTGGGAGACATTTCGCATTTCGGGGGGGAGATATTTGTGGGGCGCAGGTCTAGGGAAGGTGCACGCAAAGAGGAGACATTTCGGGGGGGGGGGGGGGGACGTTTGTGGGGCGCAGGTCTTGGGAAGGTGCACGCAAAGGGGAGACATTTCGGGGGGAGACGTTTGTGGGGCGCAGGTTCAGGGAAGGTGCGCGCGAAGGGGAGACATTTCGGGGGGAGACGTTTGTGGGGCGCAGGTCTAGGGAAGATGCACGGGATCGGGAGACATTTCGGGGGGAGACGTTTGTGGGGCGCAGGTCTAGGGAAGGTGCACTCGAAGGGGAGACATTTCGGGGGGAGACGTTTGTGGGGCGCATGTCTAGGGAAGATGCACGGGGTTGGCAGACATTTTTGGGGGGAGACATTTGTGGAGCGCAGGTCTAGGAATGGTGCACTCGAAGGGGAGACATTTCGGGGGGAGACGTTTGTGGGGCCTAGGTCTAGGGAAGGTGCACGCGAAGGGGACACATTTTGGGGGGCAGACGTTTGTGGGGCGCATGTCTTGGGAAGGTGCACGCGAAGGGAAGACATTTTGGGGGGTGAAAGGTGCACACGAAGAGGAAACATTTTGGGGGGGGACGTTTGTGGAGCGTAGATGTGAAAAAAGGTGTACGCGAAGGGGAGACGTTTTGGGGGGAGACGTTTGTGGGGCGCAGGTCTAGGGAAGGTGCACGGGATTGGGAGACATTTTGGGGGGGAGACGTTTGTGGGGCGCAGGTCTAGGGAAGGTGCACTCGAAGGGGAGACATTTCGGGGGGAGACGTTTGTGGGGCGCAGGTCTTGGGAAGGTGCGCGGGTAGGGGAGACATTTCGGGGGGAGACTTTTATGGGGCGCAGGTCTAGGGAAGATGCACGGGATTGGGAGACATTTTGGGGGGGAGACGTTTGTGGGGCGCAGGTCTAGGGAAGGTGCACTCGAAGGGGAGACATTTCGGGAGGAGACGTTTGTGGGGCCTAGGTCTAGGGAAGGTGCACGAAAAGGGGAGACATTGCGGGGGGGGGACGTTTGTGGGGCGCAGGTCTAGGGAAGGTGCACGCGAAAGGGAGACATTTCGGGGGGCGGACGTTTGTGGGGCGCAGGTCTTGGGAAGGTGCACGCGAAGGGAAGACATTTTTGGGGGTGAAAGGTGCACACGAAGAGGAGAAATTTTGGGGGGGGACGTTTGTGGGGCGTAGATGTGAGGAAGGTGTACGCGAATGGGAGACATTTCGGGGGGAGACGTTTGTGGGGCGCAGGTCTAGGGAAGGTGCACGGGATTGGGAGACATTTTAGGGGAGAGACGTTTGTGGGGCGCAGGTCTAGGGAAGGTGCACTCGAAGGGGAGACATTTCGGGGGGAGACGTTTGTGGGGCGCAGGTTCAGGGAAGGTGCGCGGATAGGGGAGACACTTCGGGGGGAGACTTTTATGGAGCGCAGGTCTAGGGAAGATGCACGGGATTGGGAGACATTTTGGGGGGGAGACGTTTGTGGGGCGCAGGTCTAGGGAAGGTGCACTCGAAGGGGAGACATTTCGGGGGGAGACGTTTGTGGGGCCTAGGTCTAGGGAAGGTGCACGCAAAGGGGAGACATTGCGGGGGTGGACGTTTGTGGGGCGCAGGTCTTGGGAAGGTGCACGCGAGGGGGAGACATTTTGGGGGGAGAAAGGTGTTCACGAAGAGGAGACATTTTGGGGGGAGACGTTTGTGGGGCGTAGATATGAGGAAGGTGTACGCGAAGGGGAGACGTTTCGGGGGGAGACGTTTGTGGGTGCAGGTTTTGGGAAGGTGCACGGGATTGGGAGACATCTTGGTGCGGGGGGAGACGTTTGTGGGGCGCAGGTTTAGGGAAGGTGCATTCGAAGGGGAGACATTTAGGGGGGAGACGTTTGTGGGGCGTAGGTCTAGGGAAGGTGAACGCGAAGGGGAGACATTTGGGGGGGGGGACGTTTGTGGGGCGCATGTTCAGGGAAGGTGCGCGCGAAGGGGAGACATTTCGGGGGGGAGACGTTTGTTGGGCGCAGGTCTAGGGAATGTGTACTCAAAAGGGAGACATTTCAGGGGGGGGACGTTTGTGGGGCGCAGGTCTTGGGAAGGTGCACACGAAGGGGAGACATTTCGGGGGGAGACGTTTGTGGGGCGCAGGTTTAGGGAAGGTGCGCGCGAAGGGGAGACATTTCGGGGGGAGACGTTTGTGGGGCGCAGGTCTAGGAAAATGCACGAGATTGGGAGACATTTTGGGGGGGAGACGTTTGTGGGGCGCAGGTCTAGGGAAGGTGCACTCGAAGGGGAGACATTTCGGGGGGAGACGTTTGTGGGGCCTAGGTCTAGGGAAGGTGCACGCGAAGGGGAGACATTTTAGGGGGCGGACGTTTGTGGGGCGCAGGTCTTGGGAAGGTGCACGCGAAGGGAAGACATTTTGAGGGGTGTGAAAGGTGCACATGAAGAGGAGACATTTTGGAGGGAAACGTTTGTGGGGCGTAGATGTGAGGAAGGTGTACGCGAAGGGGAGACATTTCGGGGGGAGACGTTTGTGGGGCGTAGGTCTAGGGAAGGTGCACGCGAAAGGGAGTCATTTCGGGGGGGGACATTTGTGGGGCGCAGGTCTTGGGAAGGTGCACGCGAAGGGGAGACATTTCGGGGGGAGACGTTTGTGGGGCGCAGGTTCAGGGAAGGTGCGCGTAAAGGGGAGACATTTCGGGGGGAGACGTTTGTGGGGCGCTGGTCTAGGGAAGATGCACGGGATTGGGAGACATTTCGGGGGGAGACGTTTGTGGGGCGCAGGTCTAGGGAAGGTGCACTCGAAGGGGAGACATTTCGGGGGGAGACGTTTGTGGGGCGTAGGTCTAGGGAAGGTGCACGCAAAGGGGAGACATTTCGGGAGGGGATTTTTGTGAAGCGCAGATCTTGGGAAGGTGCACGCAAAGGAGAGACATTTTGGGGGGAGAAAGGTGCACACGACCAGGGTTTAGGGTTTAGGGTTTAGGGTTTAGGGTTTAGGGTTTAGGGTTTAGGGTTTAGGGTTTAGGGTTTAGGGTTTAGGGTT